>BLSH010109980.1:3354551-3381141 GCA_018402905.1 Glandirana rugosa
GCACTGAGGTCGAATATGTCTCCGACCGGTTAGTGTCGGTACGGTAATCATCCGTACCGACACTACCGAAGATTCCCGTTTGGTCACTTTACGAACAACTAACCGACGGGACGTCTATAAGTTGTCCACCCTATTTTATGGACTTGGGTCTTGGGCTTGGGTTTGAAAAAAGTTTACAGGTCCAAGCCCAGGTTCAGTGCCTGTGGGGTTTCAAGTCATGCCTGGGCTTGAAATGTCAAGCCCAAGCGAGTTGAGATAATTACTTATTATTTATCATCACGTATATTACCTCCATTTCTATTTACTATGATGAATTTGTATAATTACCTATGATTGATACCTCCATTATATGCACTACTATTTATTATTCATTAATAGAGTTGAGCGAACCCGAACTGTAAAGTTCGGGTCCGTACTGAACTTTGGGGTGTCCGTGACTTGGACCCGAACCTGGACATTTGAAAAAAGTTTGGGTTCGGGTTCTGGGTTCAGGTATTTTATCCCACCTGTTGAATATCTGCAGGGCAGCCAATCAACAAGCATTTCACTGGTTTGCCCTTAGAAGCCATCACAGCCATGCCTACTAATGGCATGGCTGTGATTGGCCAGCCTCTGTATAAGCTGGAGTCACGTAGTGCTACATGTCACATGCTTTCAGGCTAGTCTAGGGAGAGGATGATGCCGGCGCTGTGAGGTACAGATTGCAGATATAATAACATCTCATCCTGCATTACAGAACAATCTGATTCTGGACTAGGTAGAGATTACTACTACTACTACTGCTTTGAGGGACAGATTGCAGATCTCATCCTGCATTACAGAACGATCTGATTCTGGGCTAGGTAGAGTTTACTTTCTACTCCTGCTTTTAGGGACAGATTGCAGATCTAATAACATCTCATTCTGCATTACAGAACGATCTGATACTGGACTAGGTAGAGTCTACTGCTTTGAGGGACAGATTATTGTTCTAAGATCATCTCCTAGTTCTATAGGGTCAGGTTCCTGCTGTTACTGTAAGGGACAGATTATTGTTCTAAAATCATCTCCTAGTTCTATAGGGAGAGGTTCCTGCTGTTGCTGTAAGGGACAGATTATTGTTCTAAAATCGTCGCCTACTGCTATAAGGTCAGGTTCCTGCTGTTGCTGTAAGGGACAGATTATTGTTCTAAAATCATCGCCTACTCCTATAGGGTCAGGTTCCTGCTGTTGCTGTAAGGGACATACTATTGTTCTAAAATCATCGCCTACTCCTCTAGGGTCAGGTTCCTGCTGTTGCTGTAAGGGACAGATTATTGTTCTAAAATCATCGCCTACTCCTATAGGGTCAGGTTCCTGTTGTTGCTGTAAGGGACAGATTATCGTTTTAAAATCATCACCTACTCCTATAGGGTCAGGTTCCTGCTGTTGCTGTAGGGACAGGCTCCTACTCCACATCCACCCCCCCTTCCCATTTTTTTTTTATTTGATTTTAAGTTATTTTCCCTATCCCCGTTTTTTTGTAGGGCCCTTGTCCTACTCTTACCCCCATTTTACTTCCTTTTGCAGCCCTCTAGTACTTGCCAGGACTTTTTTACAGCCATTTTTGCGCCAAAAAGTTCGGGTCTCCATTGACTTCAATGGGGTTCGGGGTTCGGGACTGAACCCGAACTTTTTCTCGAAGTTTGGCCGGACCCGCCGAACCCGAACATCCAGGTGTCCACTCAACTCTAATTAAAACATATATTGCTGTACCTATATTGGGAAGCATTAACCATGTGACCATTTTTTTTACAATTTTTTTTTATATAAATACATTTTTTGTATATAATTTTTATACCTATTTTTATAGAATATTCAGATATCAATTATTTGTAGATTTTTAAAATCTAATTTTCACATGTTTAAGGTATTAATCCACCATATTACTGTCTTTTGTTGCTGTGACCCCGGTCAACATGGTTATATAATGGACTTCCGGTGTCTCGGCCACTTTAAGATTAGTGCTAAACGTCTCAGCTCCATCCTCCATTCCCAGACATAGCCTTTTACAGGGAAATGCATCGGAAGGAGACGGGAGCTGTGGTGTTACTATGATCCAGATCTGTTGGTGAGTCCATGGTCGAATGATTCTCTCTCTACTGATCGATTGTTTCTACTTTGCTGTAAGTGCAATATTTTAGCTCAATAAAGTTCCAAAATTTTACATATTACGCAATGAGCCTTCCTTCTGTTTAAATCCAACACATGTAAGGTGCATAGGGAGTCTGGATAGGAGTGTGCAAGGCTGAGACGCTGGTCTGTGGGCTTTTTGATCCATCTGCCACGGGGGTCGGAACATCCACCGGACGAGGCTATACATAGGATATCTGTTCACTCTATGCTTATCATGATCTCCTATAATATAGAGATCATGTGGATCTGGTAATTCAAAGACATGCTGGTAGGTAAATTAAATCCTGTGTAAATTGGCCCTAGTATATGTATGAATGTGAGTTAGGGACCTTAGATTGTAAGCCTCTTGAGGGTAGGGTCTGATGTGAATGTACAATATATATGTAAAGCGCTGAGTAAATTGACAGCGCTATATAAGTACTTGAAATAAATAAATTTAAAAAAATTAAAAATAAAGAGGCACATTTAATCACTACATTGGTGAAACACGGATTGATCATTATTTGTCACTGGAAGCGATGCACAGTATAATACTTTGTTGGAACATGATATGAACATACATTTTGAATGGATATACATGGACACTTGATTTGTATTGACTTTTTAATTTTTTTTTTTTTTTTATTGATGTTTAATTAAGCTTTGAAATATTCGGTGTTGGGTCACAGTATATTTTGTTGCAAATGTGCACAATACACAGCGCATGTCTTTTATATTTTGGCATGATTGGTATTTATTTTCCTTATTCAAGGAGTAGTAAAAGTGCAGCAGTCTTTATCATTTAGCGCAAGATATTATTTTATATACAATTTAGCAAAGAGAACTTGCCAAGGGCTCTGTTCCTTCCTCAGAATTTAATATATTTTGGCTATGCCTAACCCTTTTTTTATAAAAAAAATAGTTTTAAAAAAATATATACAGTTGCTGTATTTTGTGATATGTCAGGAGCTTCTTGCAAACTGAAAGGTCCATTCCTTTTTATTTGATTTTTTGATTTTAGAACCTACATTTTTTATTTGCAGATGCATGATATCCATTATATAGGTTAGTCTGTAAATTGAAAAAAGGATCCATGCAGAATCCTAAGGTTAGTCAAGGCACCAAGTTGGGAAAACCCCTATCAGCTGTTAGCAAATTAAAATGTATGTAAAACCTTTTTTTAGATCTGTTTGATAAATGCAAAATCTGTAATCCCGCAATAAATTCAGTGAGCTCATAATTCCATGTATAACACAGTGCCTGTGCTGCATAAGAGCTCTAACAAGGGCTCCATTTTTTTCATCATAGAAGTCCAATGATAATCATCCAATGTATTTAAGGCTATAACATTTCTCCTTCATCAGGAGGAAAGCTACAGCCTTCAAGTGTTGGTTTGAGTGATGGACTCTTACAACACCCAGCTGCTGAAAAATACTTTTGATAGAGCAAAGCAGCAAGTTCTCTCCTGTGTTGAATCAACTTAGGAGTTCAAGCCAGCATTGAAGCTCCCAAGAAGGTGGAACAAAGTAGTAGATAGCTTGTTATCTTTGGACTTCCATAATGAAAGAAATACTCTTGGATTCCTAAACATTTAAAAGGGGCACTCTTGTTTTCATGACACAAATGTAAGCAAGGCATATACTTCATAAAAATTCTGTGCCAAATTATCTTTACTGTCTAAAGTTAATATCGGATTGTTTCTATGGGTTGCTGCTTTCTTGCATTTCTACAATTTGCACTGCACTGCCTTTATACATACACCCTATTTGTGAGGACTGAAAAAGAGATGTACCCTATGCTTCATTTAACAACAATACTAATAGAAAGCACAAGGACAATAATGATGATGACAGTGGTAAAGGTGAATACAGCAAACACCAGTTATTATGATGATGATGATGGTGGTAATATTAGAAAGAACAAGGATCAACAAACATTCAAGATGAAAATGTATACATTTTAATGAAGACAGAAATACATAAAACACACATACAATACAAGCAGTACAAAACGAAGAGAATAGTATGAACAACAGTGTACTACAGTAATAATGGAAACTTTACATGGCAGTCTTTTTGAGTTATTAAAAATTAGGGACAAGCTGGGGTTTGGGTTGGATTCCCTGTCCTGTAGCTGCATGTACACAAAGGGACAAAGGGGCGAGGATGTTCATCACATTGCTGACCTAATATGGCCAAATGAAAGGATAATATTATTATTATTATACAGGATTTATATAGTGCCAACAGTTTGCGCAGCGCTTTACAACACATAATCTCTCCAATGTGAGGCCAAATCCTCTCTGTTACCGTCACATTGGAAGATTTATCCTCCTCTTTCTCCTGTCCTAGTGACAGCTATTACATTTTGGAATTCCCATCCCTTTCTGTCCCCATAACAATAGTTACCAAGACAGATACAGCTGGAAAATCTCCCAAGTGCAGACACAGGCAGAAGTTCTGATCTGTTGACAGCAGTTTTAACCCTTCCCCATTCTATCCGAAGCAAAATAAAAAGGTTTTAACTGTAGTTGTGTGCTGTGATGTCCGATGGCGTGTCTCCCACAGTTTCCTCCGCCTACCCCTATGTCACTATTCTTTCCTGTAGCGATGTGGCATGATGAACCACAGAGTGCAACAGTGAACAAACTGAGACATCCAGAAGTGTCAGATAGCAGAGACCACCACCTGCTGGAAAGTTAAGAACCCCTCTTCTTCTTTTATAACATTATTCTTCTGTAACACTAGCAACAGGGTCACTGCAAGAATATGCTAGGTCCTAAAGTATGTCTGGTCACAGAGCAGAATGCTGTGATCTATTCATCTATATGGTCTACTGCACTGCATCAAGACCATTATTATGTATGTATTACAGCCTGCATTTAACATTCAGGTAAATGCAAGCTATAGACACGTGGATATGTGTATCTATCATTGTATTTCACATATTATGGCACAGAACAGAATGCTACACCTGCAACAATGCATCAATACCACTCAAGCTATGTCAAAGAGCAAATAATCATGGAATTTGTATATGATCTCCTGGGTTGTATTTACATACCTAGGTACAGGTAACACAGATACAATTAAATATCCCAAGAAAGCTATTGCACGGAAATGATCCTAAGTACCTATCTCTGCAGTGTACAAACATACGTACAGGGTGCCCTTTTTTGTTCTCCCTAATAGCGGCTTGTTACCAGAGCCGCTGATAAGGCAGTACAACTGGTCCTGTTGTACTGGGCCCAGGCCTCATTGTCTAAACAGGGGGGCATGAGCAGCTTTATTGTTCTTCTCTGCCTAAATGAATACATTGATTTTACTAGATGACACCCCTCTCCTATTTGCTTTACCAGGACCTAAATTACATTTCCCTCCCTCCATTTCTCCATTTTTTTCATTTTCTGGGCACAGGCGGATAAAGTCTGTGCCACTGTTCCACTGCACCTCAGGGTGGGGTTGTGGGAGCCCCAGCAGGAAGGCTGTAAGGGGCCCCATGATTTCTAACAACAGCCCTGATTGTTACAATACTTAAGTGAACCCTAGAGGTAGCCATTGCTGTCTTCTCCATCTGAAAATGCTGGTTCTAGTTCTAGTTCATGCAGATCTAGTATGCCAAGTTCTTCCAAAGTCTCTGAAATAGAACAGGCAGGCAGATCAGGAGTTCTGACTTCAGTCTCACTTCTTTGTGGCTTTCCTATTCCAGGTCAGTGGCTTAGAATGCGTTAAAGCCAGAGAATCAGCATTATATCCAGGAAACTGGCATATTTTCAGCAGTGCCAGCCTCTGGGTTTGTTTTAGCACAGGTTTAATGGCATGTCTATATGGCTGTATTATTATTATTATAATACAGGATTTATATAGCACCAACAGTTTACACAGTGCTTTATAACATGAGGTCAGACAGCACAGTTACAATACAATTTGATACAGGAGGAATTAGAGGGCCCTTGTCGTTAGAGCTTACACTGTGCACTAATAATAAAACTAATAATAATAATAATAATAGGAGGTCTGTATAGTAATCTGCTGGTAATAGGCACATTGGTTGCTGCCTGCAGCTACGCAGAGAGTACACGTACAGGTTCTGTCTAGTGTTTGGGAGCAGTAGCTCATAAACCCACTGTACTACTTATTCTAAAAACATTCCAGTAGAAATGTACCTGTTGATAGAATGAGACTTATTTATTTAAACAAAAGAACATTAACTGCTCCTGCCACCCATAGCAACCAAACTGCAGTCAGAGGAACCATGGGGATTCTCTCTGATATTTTTCCTCAGAATTCTAGAAAAAAAGATGGCTGCTTAGTGCAACAAAGATGCACACTTTTCCTTCATTTATAAACAGTCCCATTATAGACTAAATAAAATAGAAAGAAAAGACCACGCTCACAACACCCCTAAATATTAAAGTATAACTAAAGGCAAAACTTTTTTTTGTTAGTTTTGGATAGAGAACAGAGGGATTAGAGCCCCTGTCAGTTTTTATTGCTGTCTGTGTCCCTGTTAAGGAGATTCCCCCCTTCTATTTGTCCTGTTTACCATTATCATTGAAAGTGAAAGTAAAAAGAAAACCCCAAATTTTGGTTTGTCCCCAGAAAAGTAATAGATCGGAAATCTTCCAATGGGGACACTAGTTCTGGTGAGCTGGGGGTCCCCCAAAAATTCCTTTAATTTGCAGAGATATCCTCTCACTTCCTGTTTGGCTATAAAGCAGGAAGTGAAGGGAAATCTCCGCAATGGGACAGAGATGGTGAAAAAAAAGTCTGACAGCGGTTATAACCCTCCCTTACTCTATCCATAATGTAAAAAGTTTTGCCCATGGTTCTACTTTAAGGGGCTAAAGTAGCTAGCCTAATGTTGGGGTATCACAAACATAAACAAAATGTGCTAATAAAGGCAGCGCTACACATAAACAGTCCTATTGCCTGGCTATTTGTATGAGTATGGGAAAGGGATTGTGTAGGTCCTGGCTGATCTGCTCAGGAAGGGGTTACTGATCATCATACTCCTGATCCCCCCACTCTACTGCTGGCTCATCATCCATATGCAGTATGAGGTAAGAAAGCAGTTGGAAAAGGTTCTGCCACAGCAGCATGGACACGTAGAATGACAGGTCGCTTACATCGATCTCGCAGAGCTTCCCAGCATAATTCAAGTCACAGATACAGTGGAATTCATTGGGCAGGTTCTGGCAGATTCCTCCATTGAGACAAGGATTCGATTCGCACTCATCATAGTCAACCTCACACCTGAAAAGATACACACATAAGAAACAGTCAAAAAATGGTTCTGTTTAGGACAAATCTGTCACTGATTGTAGCCCACTTAAAACAAATTCCAGAAAAGTCAATAAAAGTCCATAATCAGCACTTTTTCACTACTGCTGAATGCAATCCATTGAAGTGAATGGGGCCATGCTGCCTCCATGTGTAATGCATGCAGCTGCAGCGTGTTTGTGCACAATTTACAGGGTTACAACAGGCGGTGAGGAGGCAACATATCACCTTCTGACCACCTGTCAAACACCACTGCAAACCCTTTTTCAGAGGGGTGGCAAGGTCTGCTGTGCATAGCCTTACTGTTGGAGAGTTCCCCTCACTTTCTGTCTGGTTAGCAGAACAGGAAGTGAAGTAAATCTCTCTTGCTGAGCTATTTCATTTAAACTAGAAAACACCTTTTTGTTTTGCATACTGTATACTGGAGTTTTACTCTGTGCACTTGCAGTGAAAGAATGATTGGCATTCTTCTGGGGTAAATTAAATCATCTTTAAAACTTTTCCCCCTATAGACACAGGAAGAGTGTAAATCTTCTCAAGTGATTCATTTATCAAATTAAACTTTTTATTAAGGTTGTAAAGATACAGATTAATAACGACAAGTGTAATAGGTCAATGGGACAGTATTAATAAAAATGAATACAGTATCCTGTGACAATGTAATTGTCAAGAACACAGAACACGGAGGAAAAATGGGAGTGCTTTAAGAGCATATTAAATAAAGGTATTGGCCAGTGCATCCCAAAAGGAAATACATTTAAAAGAGCTAACAAAAGTCCTGGGTGGCTTAACTCCAATGTAAAAATGCATATAAAAGCAAAGGAGAAGGCCTTCAAAAAATACAAGGCTGAGGGGCCATCGCCAGAATTCCAGCTTTACAAAGAATGCAATAGGAAACGTAAGGGTGCAATCAGGGCGGCCAAGATAGAACACGAAACGCACATAGTGGAGGAAAGTAAAAAAAATCCCAAGAAATTCTTTAAGTATATAAATAGTAAGCAAGGGAGGTCAGAATTCATTGGCCCCATAAAGGATGATGAAGGGAATCTGGTTACAAAAGACAGAGAGACGGCAAAGGTTTTGAATTTAGTCTTCACAAGGGAAACGGGGGGTTTCAGTAACCAAGACTGCAATGTTTATCCTCATAACACGTCACAGGAGGCACCCTCATGGCTAACAGAGGATAGAATTAGAAATAGACTTGACAAAATAACATTAATAAGTAATCGGGACCAGATGGCTTGCACCCGAAGGTCCTCTAGGAGCTCAGTCAAGTGATTGCCAGACCATTGTTACAAATTTTTATGAACAGTCCACTGACTAGAATGGTACCAGCTGATTGAAGAAACACCAATGTAGCACCAATATTTAAAAAAGGGCCAAGATACATTCCTGGGAACCATAGACCAGTTAGTCTAACATCAATAGTCTGCAAGCTCTTTGAGGGGATGGTAAGGGACTATATACAAGATTTTAGTAATAAAAAACAGTATTATTAGCAGTAATCAGCATGGATTCATAAAGAATCATTCTTGACAGACTAATCTATTAACCTTATATGAGGAGGTGAGCTGCCATCTAGACAGAGGAAGGCCTTAAGATGTGGTGTATCTGGATTTTGCAAAGGCATCCAATACAGTTCCCTATAAATGTTTACTGTACAAACTAAGGTCTGTCGGCATGGACCAAAGGGTGAGCACATGGATTGAAAACTGGCTACGGGGCGAATCCAGAGGGTGGTGATAAATGGGTAATACTCCAAATGGTCTGGTGTGGAAAGTGGGGTCCCCCAGGGTTCTGTCCTAGGACCAATCCTATTTAATTTATTCATAAATGATCTGGAGGATGGGATTGACAATTCAATCTCAGTATCTGCGGACAATACTAAGCTAAGCAGGGCAATTCTACGCAGGATGTGGAAACCTTGCAAGAAGATCTAAACAAATTAATGGGGTGGGCAATTACATGGCAAATGAGGTTTAACATTGAAAAATGTAAAATAAACGCATTTGGATGCCAAAAATATGAATGCAATCTACTCACTAGGGGGAGAACCTCTGGGGGAATCTAGGATGGAAAAGGACCTGGGGGTCTTAGTAGATGGCAGGCTCAGCAATGGCATGCAATGTCAGGCAGCTGCAAGCAAAGCCAACAGAATATTGGCATGCATTAAAAAGGGATCAACTCCAGAGATAAAACGATTATTCTCCCACTCTACAAGACTCTGGTCCGGCCGCACCTGGAGTATGTTGTCTAGTTCTGGGCACCAGTCCTCAGGGGGGATGTGCTGGAAATGGATAGGGTCCAGAGAAGGGCAACAAAGCTCATAAAGGGACTAGAGCAGTGGTTCTCAACTCCGGTCCTCAGGACCCACCAACAGGCCAGATTTTAAGTATTACCTTGGGGAGATGCAGACTAGAATGCTGCAATCACTAAGCAGCAAATGATATCACCTGTGATGCATTTCAGTTATCCTGCAAACCTGGCCTGTTATTGGGTCCTGAGGACAGGAGTTGAGAACCACTGGACTACAGGATCTCAGCTATGGGGAAAGACTGCAAGCATTGAACTTATTCTCTATGGAGAAGACGCTTGAGATGGGATATGATTTCAATGTACAAATATCATACTGGTGACCCCACAATAGGGACAACACTTTTCTGTGGAAGGGAACTTAAAAAGACACGCGGCCATTCACTAATATTAGAAGAGAAGCGGATTAACCTTAAACTGTGTATAGGGTTCTTCACTGTAAGAGTGGTAAGGATGTGAAATTCTCTTCCACAAGCAGTGGTTTCAGCGGGGAGCATCGATAATTTAAAAAAATGATTAGATGGGCACCTAAACGACCACGATATACAGGAGTACACAATGTACTATTAATATAAAAGCGCACACACAGGTTGGACTTGGACTTGTGTCTTTTTCCTGCATCACCAACTATGTAACTATGTACAAGTACCGACAAATACATATGACAAAATATTAAATGTGTATTGTATAACAAATACTAAATCTTAATTATACATATAAAATGGTAAATGAATGATCACTTATTACTACATAACAATGCATAAATATTGTGTACCAATGAAAAAAAAAAGAAGAGAAAAATAAATAAGTATATAAAATTAAAATAAATGGGATATATTGAATGTATAAAAAATATAATGGAAAAGTAAAAAATAATATGTACAGGAGGGTAATTGGAAAAAGCAAATGAAGTACAACCTATATTCAAATATTGAAAAAAGAGACATAAGATATAAAAGAGAGGGGGGAAAAGAAAAAAGGAAAGAAAACAAAAAAGAAAAAAAAAAAAGGAAAAGATGTAAGACAGGGAGGAAAAAACGACATAACTAAAATTAAGTAAGAAAGGACAAAATTTTAGGTGAAGTTGAAAATTACATCTATGCATACCATAGTTCGTAAAAAGAAGCAAAGTTATCATTAGCCATGGCGATTAATCCCTCCATTCTCATGAGATGGTTCAGTTCAGTGACAATTCTTACTGGAAAATTTGCCCCATTGGATGACCTTCTTTTTCATTGACAACTGTAAAATTCTGGATTGCCTATGATTTTTTTTGTGCCAATGACAATAGTAATCTGGATTAGCAGAAGGGGTGAATCTCCCCAGCGGGAACACCAATGTCAGTTGTGTTAGGCAGAGGTCAATTCTCAAGCTCATTCTCTAGCTCAAGGCTAGGTTTGCACTAGGGCGGTTTCCTTGCGTCCATAGTGCTGCATGGACGCAGCCGCTGGCCCCAATTTGACATCTATGTGGGTGTAGGTGCATGTCCCCAAATTCACACAGTGTGCATTCAGGGGCATGCACCCACACCGATGTCAAAGTGGAAGCAGCGGCTGTGTCCGTGCCGCCGCGCTGTCCATGGGTATACGCTTTAGTAGGCCCTGTGTGCACAAGGCCTTACACCTCACACATGCGCAGAGGGGTTTCAACATAGGGGTTTCTTTGGAACATAGAAAATACTCTCACACATACCTATTGGTCTCCATGTACATCTCATTTTTTGGACCAGGTCGGTACATATATGTAACCATATATATATATATATATATATATACTCTTCAATGTTTACTCTGCTACCACTGCCACTGCCACTGAGCTATTCTACTATAGCAATCATTACTACTACATATATTTATGTTACAGCTGGCACCTATTTGGACAAGGTGGAACTTCTAGGCTCACACAATCCCACCCATGCCATGTCTACCCTCTAGTTGTCCCCTGGTGTTGGTTCTGGTTGGCTCCCTCCCCTCAGCTCCCGTGCCACACATCCATTGCTACCGCCTGTTGGGATCTCAGCAAATTGGCACAGTGCTTTACCTAATGGTGAGTATGGGGCCTTTTACCCCTAGACCCCTTACCATTTACCATAACAACCTTCATTATGTTATACATTTTTTCTTTATTATTATATATACATTACACACACATCCACCCCTGAGGAAGCGAGCTATGTCTCATGAAACACATCGGGTTTACTAGCTGCCTGTGCATACTGTATGTTTTTATATGTATCATTGCAAAATTGTACTATGATGTATTTTATTGGCTCAGCAATTGTCATGCTATCCATGTATATAAGATCATTTTTCAATAAATGTTCAAACTGTGTATACTCCTGTTACTTTATTATTAGTGGCAAATGGTGCTCACCTCTTATAAAGTCCGAGGGCGCTTTTCTGTGTATTTGTTGTGTATATAGGAATGGAGGTGTGTCACCAGACCTTCCTCTTTTCTTTGTTAGAAAATACAGTAAACAGACAGAAAATGACTTCATGTATGCAGATTATATAGTTGGTAGATTTTTTGGACACACAGAAAATCCCACAGCGCAAAAGATAGTACAAAATAAATGTATGCAGCAGCTCACCTAAAGGCTCTGATCCGCCAAAGAGCAGCCACAAATATATTAAAACAAAATTAGATTGCGCTTGCGGTAATTCCAAAAAAATACATGTCAGCATCATTCAACTAAAGTATAAAAATAAAAATGCCAAAATGCTATAAAACATGCTAATACTAATAATGTGTGCTGTTAACATAGACTATACACTATTTATAAGTCATATCAGTATCCATTAAAAACCATCAATACCTGCTTTCATATAGATGTAGAAGTAAACACAACTACAGCAGCCAGATCATTACAACAAAGGCTGCAAGTGGAGTCAGCAGGATGGGGGAAGGGGTGCGCTCAGTATCCACCAGAGTTCTAGACATAGATGCCCCAGTGGATAACCACTCTAGCAGCAGGCAACAAGAAGAATTTCTCCTACTCACGTAAGAGAAGTTAAGTGGTGTGATTGGAGGCTGCTTAGGTGCCACCATCCCTGAAGTAGTCTATCCAATAAATTGTGCCATGGGTGTATGGAACTTTCCCAGCACAAAATATAATTTAAAAACAGAAAATATATATTAAAAAATCAGTTACAAATAATAAACTGTTTTTATATGTATTGTATGTTTTTTAATTATATTTGGTGCCAGGAAAATCCCATAAACCCATGATGCAATTTGTTGGATCCCCTACCCATGTGAAATCACCTCCGGCTGTAAATCCGACGCATTTCAATTCGGACCGCTGATCTTTTTCAAGGAAAGCCGTGGTGATGAGCAGATCTTCCTCCTGCCCTGACAACCTAACCCTGGCTCTCCCAAATCTATTGAATAGACAAGCAAAGGAGTATTGTTGGGTGATTAAAATCATATGTGTTAAAGGGTTTGTTGACCCCAAAAAAATGCTGCTCCTGTCTCTTTAATGTGCAATTAGCAGCATGGTGCTTTTGCTTTTTAAATGATCCCTCTGTATCCCCTAAAATATCTGTTTGATAATGCCAGGTTATGACTTCCCCCCCTGTATACTGACTCCCCCTGTATATAGCCTATCTTGAGAGCCCCGTTGTCTATGCAGGTTATGTCCCTCCCAGCTCTCCTATCTCCTGTATCTGCCTTTAGCTCCCCCCTCCCTCTTCCTCTCAACACTAGGTTTATCTCCTCTCTGCTCTGCTCTCATAATTAACTCTAAAAGTTCCTATCCCTCTGTATTAGAACAAGAAATTTCCCTGTGTCCGTGTTATATCATAAATATTCTCTCTCTCCAGCTGACGTCAGCAGCAGTGCTCAGCCCCACCCTCAGGAATAATGGCTGAGGACAGGAGCAGAGAAAAGGGACAGCTGATTGTAGGAAGAAACTGTGTTATCTATACAGATAAGTGTATATATGTTATAACACAGGCACAGGGGGACTTCTTGTGCTAATACAGTGGGGTTGGGAGCATTTTATACAAGTGGCTTAACAACCACTTTAAGTATATAAAAATAAATGCATTGTTTAATAAAAGTTCTAAATACTAATAAAATGCTTTATTTAAAAAATATAAAATAATAATCACAAACACTAACGCAAACGCTAAAATTGCATAAAAGCTACAAGATAGCAGCTGGAGCTCTCCTGATCACTCATGAAAAGAGCTCTCTCGATATTCAGTCCCACTGGAGGTATGGTATTCAACTCAAAGATCTTTTCCGTATGACACAGATCATTGTTATTAGTACATTTTATGGCATTTATTATTTATGTGCTTTATTTGAATGCTACTGTAATTTATATTTCTTGGAATTAATGCGATCACGACCTAACTTTGTTTTGACATTTTTGGACAACTTTTTTATTGCAATGTTAAGATAATGTTTTGATTTGTTCATGTGTTGGAGTGTGCTGGTTTTATCTGTTTACATTATATATCTTGTGTATTTTGTTACACATGCAGTTAGAGCAGCACTTGGTTGAACACTATTTTCGGCAAAGCGTAGCACAAATTATTATATTTATTTTTTTCAAGCTTTAATCTGTGCAGTGCCATGCCACATATCTCATGTTCGAACACAAACAGAAATTTCTGACACAGGGATATATAGATTTACTATAGGCTGTCCATCCCTAAAGGCATGCCATCCCTTCAGTGCACTGTGCCACGGCAGTGACTCCTGTGCACATGCGCGGGAGTGATGTCATTGCAGCAGCCATTCAAATGGCTGGAGCCTGCAAACCTGGAAGGAAGACCAGGTGAAGATGGAAGCCCTGTCAGCAATAACAGCGCGCCACTGGAGGGCATCATTATAAGGTAAGCCTCTCACATTGTGCTAGTATGCATACCAGCAGATTCTGATATTACCTTGCAGGGGGAAAACATTTTTTTGAGGGGGAAAACTTACTACCGCTTTAAAAAAGTGTTAGACCTCATACACACGGATGAATCTTTAAAAATAAACAAAACGTTGGGCCCGACGTCAAGGAAAAAAAATCGGCGTTTTTCGGCGTTATGCATCGGCGTTAGTGAGCATAAGTGAGCATCGACGTCAATAGGCGTTGTTAAAAAAAAAATTATCCCTCTGCTATTCTTCAACCTAAAAACATCGGCGTCAAAAAACGCCGGAAAACGCCAGTACAATATTAGTTGGCGTTTGTTGGCGTTTTGCGGCGTCGGCATCAAAAAATGCCAAAACGTTACAGCCTCAGAACGCGATGGCCGTGGGTTCTACTTTCAGCTCACTAACGCTGACGCCACCTACAGCTCAAAAATGCTGACGTTTTTATGGGGCCATTGACTAACATGGAGAGCTGCAGAAAACGCCGGCGTCAAAAAACGTCCGTGTGTATGAGGCTATAGAGTTCTGATTTGTCTGGAAATTTCTGTGAGAAATAACTAGAATTTTTATTGTTTTAACAATATTTAATAATATGCACTGTCACTGTACTAATGACACTGGACAGCAAGGGGTTAACAACTAGGATGATCAAGGGGTTGAATATGTGCCTAACAAGTGTTCGTGTGTGCAGCTTTTACTTGTGAACCCCCCACCCACGTGGGAGACGGATGAGAATGCGGTGATTCCCCCCCCTGCGCGCTGGAGGCGGATAGGACAGCAGTGATTCCGCCCCCCCCCCACGGGAGATGAACAGGAATGTGGCGGCGATCAGAGGCCTCCTTCCTAACCCCTTCCTGCCCAGTGTCATTAGTACAGTGAAGCAAGGAGGCAGATCAAGCAGGCATGGATCCAGGCTGCAGCTCCTCGCTCCGGGGCCATCGCTTCTCCAGGCTGAACAGAAATTGGGTCCTGACTGAGACCCAATTGGCCTGGAGTCCTAAGACTCCCTGGCCAATCGGGTCTCAGGAACTGCTTCCTGATTGGCCGGGAGGAGAATCAGGAAGACAATAATATTAATTCGCTATTGTCACACAAGAGCAGAGCTCTGCGCCTTGAGTCCACCCATTTTTGAAGCCAATTAGAGCCTCTGGCTCTAATCATGTGTTAAAAAAAACCTCCATTGGAATCCACACGTCCGGAGCCCTGCATGTAGATTAGGGGACCGGACGTGTGGATAGAGGAGGCGGCGCCCTCACTGTTCACAGAGCTGTGTTTGGTGCCGGCGGTCTATCATTAGGCGGCACCCAAAGATCAGCATGTGCTGTAACAAATCACAGAACAGCCAGGTGTGTTGGATCACGTATCAGATATGCGATCCAGCTTAGAGAGGCTGCACCGCCACTGTACATGAAATCGAGGCAGTCGCAAGGTGGTTAAAATGGTGGTTAAAGGCTCAAGGATTTTTACCTTCATACATTCTATGTATGAAGGTAAAAACTTTCTGTGTGCAGTAGCCCCCCTTTCCTGAGCCCCATCTCAATCCAGTGATGTGCACGAGAGCAGTAGCTCTACCCAGTCTCTTCCTCCCCATTGGCAATTGGAGACAACAGCGGGTGCCATTGACTCACTACTACTATTAATCACAGCCAGTGTGCCAATGAAGAGCGAGCAGGGCTGAGCTGCACTCCATTTGAATGGATACACAAAGCAGTGGCTTGGGAGCGGGCCTGCTCTGGTGCCCCCATAGCAAGCTGTTTGCTATGGGGGCACGTGGGAGGAGGGAGGGGCCAGGAGCGCTGGAGAGGGGACCTCAGAAGACCTGAGATGAGGAGGATCGGGCTGCTCTGAAAACACTTAACAGAGCAAAAAAGTATGACATGCTTGTTATTTTTATTTTGCCGTTAATATCACTTTAAATATGACTTCTAGGTGAGGCAAAAATGTAAATGTTATTAATGTATCATTTATTTATGTATCATAGCTATAGGACAGTTTTTTTTTATGCTGTCCTGCATTTATTTGTACATTCATTGCCTAATATGCACTGTGATAGGCTGGATCTCCGTTTCTGAAAATGTCCCAGGCAAAGTGGTCATGCTGTTCCAAGCAGATGTAACAAATGGACAGCAGTGGGTTTCTGATGAAAAAAGGATTTCTGAATAGATACATGTGTGTGGAAAGGTGGCTGAAAAAGAAAGCTCTTCATCATACTGTTGACGTAAAACTGAAAGATGTAAGTATCTGAAGAATTGTTTGAAAGAAAGACTGAACACAAAAGGAATGATCAATTAGCTAAGCAGCGCCTACTCTAGTGGTGGGAAATATAGAAAATATATAATAAATGAATAACAAAAAATAGACGTGATTTACATTGGTGTATATATATATATATATACATAAATGTGCATATAGGTGATGGGGGGCAGCTCCACTCAGATAGATATCTGCTGCAAAATAGAACAATGAAAGGTAGCGCCTCCCCAATCTGATGATAATGCTTAGCAAATGAATACATAAATAAGCAAATACAGATACAGTGTTCAAATGAAGAATCAATCAAAAATCAATCAAAAAGTCTTTAAAGTGTATTCGTGCTTGAAAGTCCTCAAAAGGTGCTCCAATGACATTCAAGGTGCAACGTGATAAGTGCCAGAACCCCCTTTGTGTACAAAAATCGTTTTTGTAAGTAGATTTTATGCTTGCGCAATAAAGTGCCCCTGGTTACAGTCTACACAAGAGGATGTTTTTTGTTTATCTGAGCCATCCAGATCATATCTCCATGTGGGAAGATTAAGATTCATTTCGGGTGTCCGGTCGTCCTGCTGGCCCTGTTTAGCATCTCTCTCACTGATTTTTTGCATTCTAGACCTCTGACTGAAAAGCAGCAGGTCCACTTTTTTCGGTGAGTGGGGACACAAAGGGGGTTCTGGCACCTATCATGTTGCACCTGGAATGTCATTGGAGCACCTTTTGAGCACTTTCAAGCACGAATACACTTTAAAGACTTTTTGATTGATTTTTGATTGATTCTTCATTTGAACACTGTATCTGTATTTGCTTATTTATGTATTAATTGCTAAGCAGTATCATCACATTGGGGAGGCGTTACCTTTCATTGTTCTATTGAACACAAAAGGAACCTATAGTATGAAAGCAAACAGATGTTTGTTAACCCAAAAACAAAAATGCTGCTCCTGTCTCTTTAATGTGCAATTAGCAGCATGGTGCTTTTGCTTTTTAAATTATCCCTCTGTATCCCCTAAAATATCTGATTGATAATGCCAGGTCATGACTTCCCCCCGTGTTCTGACCCCCCCTGTATATAGCTTATCTTGAGAGCCAGTGGTCTATGCAGGCTATGTCACTCCCATCTCTTCTATCTCTTGTGTGCCTGTCTTCAACTCCCCCCTCCTCCCTCTTCCTCTTGTAGCTTCTCCTCTCTGCTCTCATAATTAACTCTAAAAGCTCCTATTTCCTCTGTATTAGAAGAATAAGTTCCCTGTGTCAGTGTTATATCAGAAATATTCTTATCTATATAGATAACACAGCACAGCTCTCTCTCTCCAGCTGACGTCAGCACAGGGGTGTAACGATTGGGGTTGCAGGGGTTGCAATTGTAACCGGGCCCCATGGTCCAGGGGGCCCATATGCCTCCCTTGTACACCTGAATAGGAGGGATGGCGGGCATGGCATTTAGAGGACCCAATCTCCTCCATTTTTCTCTATCCAGTTTACTTGTCTTCTGCTGTTCCCAGGGTCCCTGTGTGCTTCCCTGGTCCCCCCACAGAGCTGCTGTCTTCCACCCTCCTCTCTCCTGCCAGCTGCTGTAGAAGATGTGTCATGATGGAGAGATGGTAACGGGTTGGTAAATTTGTCATTTACCAACTCCTTCCTTTTCTGAATGAACAGAGTCAGTGATTGGTACCAATTGGTTCATTCATAACTGAAGCATAGTAAACTGTTTTTACTATCCGTTTCTGAATGAATGGGAGGCTCGGTGCACAGCTATTCCTGTCCATTCATTCTGTGCAGCTGAGACTACATGGATGGAAATTGAGAGCTGAGGTTTGTTTAGACCCCTGTTATCTCATCAAAGCCCCCCAACAGAGCTCCTAAAAAAATTGTAAAAATAAAATTGTAAAAGAAATAAAATCAAATGGCAAAAAAATAATAAAATTAAAATTAAAAACGAATGACACCAGTGAGGGAACTATCAAGATTGCAAATGTTGCAATTGTGACTGGGTCTTGGCATTTCACCACCATGGGAAGACTGAAGATGGCAGAAAGGGGGGCCGCTGCAGAACTTGTGAAAGGGCCCCGCTGCGGTACCCTAATAAAGGGACCCGCGATAGGAGTAAAGGGCCCCAGGATCAGTGGGAAGAGGGAAGGGCCCTGGTCAGGGGGCCCTTCATAATTTCTTGCACCGGGGCCCTGAAGGTTCTAGTTACGCCTCTGCGTCAGCAGCAGTGTTCAGCCCCACCCTCAGGAATTCTGAGCTGAGAGAGAAAAGCTTATAACACAGACACAGGGCAACTTCTTGTTATAATACAGAGTGGATGGGAACTTTTTATACAAGTGGTTTAATAAACACTTTAAGGGATTATTCTGTTCAAGTGAATTAATGGTTTTACTTTCCAAGAAACAAACAATACAACAATAGAAATGTTAGACAGATTCTGCTTCAAAATCATTATGTAACTGTCTCTGGCTTTATATACATTTGTGCTAGAGTGATGGCCATCCATTCAGATGGCGTTACAGCAGTGGCGGCCCATCCATAGAGGGTGCACGGGCGTCGCCCCCCATCCATGCATCCGGCCCCCTGATCTACGCATCAGGGTGCTGGACTATGGTTTCCAATGAGGAGAAGTGTTTTTTTGAAGCACGTGATTAGAGCCAGAGGCTCTAATAGGCTTCAAGAAAGGGTGGGCTCAGGGTGCAGAGCACTGCACCCCAAACCCACCCAGTTGTATGGCGATAGCAAATTAATTTTCACTATTTTCACACAAAAGTTCCTCCCCACCAAGCAGGAGGCAGGCCGTGAGACCTGTTTCCCAATTGGCCAAAAAGTCAGGTGATCCTATTGGATGCCTAGCGCTTAGGCAGAAGAGAGAGGAGGCACATGGCAGAGGAGGGGACACTGGAGCCACTGCCTGCAACCCAGGAGAGGAGGAGAGGACACCACAGCCCGCCACCTAGATCCACCATAGATCGGGTAAGTGCTGGACCACCGGCCAATGGGGTGGGTGGTATTAGTGCCGCGTGGTCAGCGTGTTACAGTCAAAATGGTGGGGGCCATACAGATGGATGCATCTGACATTGTATGTGGATAATGGGTGTACTATAAATGGTAAGATGCCCTTTGTCTTTCCTGTATTAGCAAGAAGAAGAACCTTAAATACTGGTAACCCCCAAAACATGACTGAAAAGTGTTTCACAGTGCGTATTAGAGGCTTCAGCAAACCAGATAGGGCCTTCCTGATTTCCTAGTAGAGGTCATCAAGACTCATCAACCCCCTTTCCTCTCCATGCCCCTTTCATTCATTGGATTTCAGTTCAATCATGGAAGCTTAGCATTACATGTGGGCTCAACCTTGGGCAGTCTGCATGCAAATACAGCTTGCATAGGAATGCCTACTTCCACAGACTGGCAAAAAAGGCCCATTGCTTACATCAGGGCAGAAGGCTTATGAAATGAGTACTGATATGCTATGTACAGCACCCTGCTGACCCCACATGAGCAGAAGAAACTTCAGCTTCAAACATGCACTATGCTAAGGTTATACAAGAGACACACAATGTAACTAACCTTTCTCCCACAAATCCTGGTAGACAGGAGCATCCCAGCACCCCATTCACCTCAGTGCAGTTACTGTAGTTATAGCAGGTGATATTTTTCTTCTCATCTCCACAAAAAACTGATGGCATTCTGTTAAATCTGCAATTAAAAGAACAGGGACTATGAAGCACAGAAATTGTGAATTTAGCTGCTGATACAAAAAAAAAAAAATACATTTTTGCACATCGCTGCCTTCTTTGCACAAAAGCGGTAGTCTATCTGCTGTATAGATATTAGTTTGAGGTCCCTGTTTTTGGGTTCCTGAGTTGACTGTCTGGGTGCACCTGCGAGTAACATTTTATTACAATGATTTTTCTTTGCTAATGTTTAAACAGAAAATGTATAAATGCCTGGAAACCATTTGCGCTTGATTTAGTACAAATATGTTTACAGATACTGCAAAATAAGATTGCAATTTTTACAACACATTTTCTTTCTGGTAAAATTATTTTTATTCAATTTAAAGAAAAAAACAAGAAAGTGTCCAGTCTGTCCACATAGGAGCTTGGGATGACAACATAGATCTTTAAAGCTTTAGGCCCCTTTTCCACAGCCGTGTCCGTGTGTGGTGTCCATTTTGCTAAGCGCGGATCTCACCGCTGATCCCCGATGAGCTAGCGGATGACAGATCCGTCACCGCTCACTGTGCGGAGACCGATCTGTCAGAGCCCCGCTCTACCCCATGGGAAATCGGATGACAACGGACCGTCTGTCCATTGTCATCTGATCCGATCCCCAGACGGATGAAAAAATAGGGTGTCCATCCTTCGGACAGGAGCGGATTGGAGAGCTGCGGATTGTCAGCAGACATGTCACTGCTGACATTCGTTGCTCCCTAGAGGTGCATGGAGCATCCGTTCAGGTCCGCCTGAAAAACGGACAGGCGGACCTGAACGGAACAGCTGTGTGAAATGGGCCTTATACAATATTAAACAAAAAGCAAACAGAAGCAATATTTAAATCTAAAGAGTATGAACAATTGAAAAACAAGGTCCAGGTAAAATCCATGTGGATATCAATGTCAAGCATGGACAGGCTAATTTCCTGATAATGGTGCAGTAGGACATATGCACCCAAAGAGCATAGAGTAACCAAGAAGAAAGAGAGAGGGGCCAGAAGCCCCAGAAGGAAGAAAAAGAAATAAAAGATACAAAAAAAAAGGGGGGGCAATAGAGGAAAGGAGAGAGGGAGGAAGGGTAATAGGGATATGGACTCGGACACTAACTGGAGGAAGCGAGGGGAAGGCGTATTAAAGCCAAGGTTCCCATATTCTAAGAAATTTAGCGTGAGAGTCTTTGAGAATGCTAGACATCTATTCGTTAAGCATCAGAGCAGTCATATGGTCTCTAATGCCCTGAAATGGAACTGTAGGTTTTCTTTGGGCCTGGGCAATTGTTCTTTTGGCTGACAAAAATACATAGGTTGCCAACTTTTTCTGGCTAGGGCAGTGCAACGGGGCCAATTTAGCATCCTCTCAAATAGTCAAGTGGAACAGAGTGTGTAGCAGGCCAAAGGCTCAGGACCAAAAACCTATCAGTCATGGACAAGTCCACCATTTATGTAAGACATCCCTGCGATGGCCACAGCCCTAAAACCAGTGGCCACTAGAACTAGGGTTGGCATGGGCAATTCGAGCTTAGACCCAATACAACTACAGAAGCACTTTGTATGCCACCTCAAGGGTAGAAATGTTAAATGAGCATTTTGCTAGAGAAGACCATACCTTGCTCCAGTCTGCTAGATCTAACTCGGATGCCAAGTCCTGTTCCCACCGTGACACATATGAGAGTAAAGTAGGGGGTGTTCTACAATTCAGGGACACATAAAGGATGGAGATGAGGCCAGGTGATCCCAGGGTGTGTTGGCATGTGTGTTCAAATGTTGTTTTCTGAAAGGGGTAAGGAGGCATAATATCCAATGTTGAAGTTGAAGGTAGCAGAAAATTCCGATTGTTGAACTTCATGTGTTTCTCGGAGAGAGGCCCATGTCGGAAAAGACAGAGAGGACAGGAAATTTTGCAATTGCGTGAAACCATGTGAGGACCACCAGGAGAACGCCTGAGGCTGATCTATACTCAGGGGAAATAGAGAGTTGTGAGGGATAGGCTGAAGAGGCAAGAAGGGAGACATGAGGTTGCCCAAGTATCTGACAGAATCCTAAGTTTTCAGGCTGTGTTGCATGAGAGGGCTAAAAGACAGAATTTACCAGGAAGCCAAAGAACTGCCTGAATGGGAAGGGGTGCGCAATTAGGATGCTCCAGGAGCACCCACAGGGGGATGTCAGCTGAAGCATGAAGCAGAGACAGCTGAGAGATCTAGGCAGCTAAATAATATTTGGTGATATTCGGTACACCAACCCGCCATGTAATCTGTGCATAAGAAGAGTAGATCTGGAAAATCTAGGACACTTATTAGCCCATATAAAGTGTGGGATCCTATTCTGCATTAAGCATAGATAACCTGGGGGGACCTGTATAGGCAAAGTGTGACAGTAATACAGGATCTTCAACAGCCTGCTGGTTGAAGGAAGCGAAGTTTGACCTCCGGAATGCATTCTGATTAGTCACAGCATCCTGGATGGTTGACAGCTTCCTAACAGCTCCTTGAGAGATCGAGTCTCCCATGACAGCTCCCCAGCGGCTTGCTTGGAATCCTGCCCCAGCTTCACATCGCTCCTGTCAGCAGCTCTGGTGTGGACTGGATTTGGAACTGACTAACTGACTTTTACATGGAGCTTGTTTCAATGCTTAACACCAGTGATGTCTGTGAGTGCATAAGCTTTGTATTTTGATTTCTTATACTAATAAAACTTGCTACACTATTGGCGGCAATGCACCTTTTTCCACATCCTTTTTCAAACTTTTAACAGTGTAACTGCAATGAGAAAAAGTGATAATTGGGTAATTGTTTACTGTCCTGGGTAATGAGGGTTGTAAACACTACAACTGACCTTAAAGGAGTTGTAAAGGCAGAAGGTTTTTTTATCTTAACCACTTAACGACTGCCCGCCGTCACCTGACGGCGGGCAGTCTGGCTCGATATCGCAAATTGCCATCACCTGACGGCGGCTGCGACATCGAGCATCGCATGCACTCACTGTTTAGAGGGGGAGCCAGGGAGCGGGTAGGGTGGACTTGATGTCTGCTGGCTACCCACGATCGCTCCCCCGCAGTGACAGAACGAGATCCGTGTATGTAAACACGCAGATCTCTGTTCTGACAGGGGAGAAGGAGAGTGCTTTTCTGTTCCCTGTATATGGGAGCTGCGATTACTCTCCTCCCCCAGTCAGTCTAGCCCCCCATATTAGTCGTCACTCATATATTTTCAACTTATTGGTGCTGTGATCCGGTACATTTACAACAACAACCAGCACACAGATTGTTTAGGTATGTGCAAAGAATTTATGACTATGGCTATAGTTCAGGGCTCCCCCCAAGTGGATAGAGGATATTTCTGTCCAAGAGTAACAAGGGCTCCACCTAGGAGACAGGTGGGAGCCAGTGCACCAAGGAGCTGCTAGATGTATGCACAAAAGCTTGTGTTTGAAGACTGCAGGAGGATGCAAACAAAAGGGCCTGAAGTGAGGCCAGACAGCAGCACTGCTAGTATAAGCCAGGAGGCTTATAAACGTGTATTTATTTGGTGGAAATGAAATGCTGAGAAAAAAAACCCTGTAAGGAAAACCCATATGATTTTCTTGAACTTTGTTTTAATAAAAGTGGGCAAGAAAAACACTAAAAAGAAGATTGAAGTGAATGTCCTTAATGTGCTACCATTTGAAGCTGATTTCCACAATATATTTTATATAAAGGGTCAACTCATTATGATAGTTTTAATTTTTTGTAATCCATGGTAGTCAGTTAAAAGGAAATTGCTGAAATATCCATTTCTGGAAATTCATAGGAGTTCCTAGTAGAGTTGAGCGAACCTGAACTGTAAAGTCCGGGTTTGTACCGGACTTTAGGGTGTCTGTGTCCCGAACCTGGACATTTGAGAAAAAGTCCGGGTTCGGGTATTTTTTTGCGCCTTTTGAATAGCTGCAGGGCAGCCAATCAACAAGCGTTTTACTCATTTGCATGGCTGTGATTGGCCAGTGCATCATGTGACCCAGCCTCGATATGCATGTCACATGCTCTCAGACTAGTGTAGGGAGAGGATGCTGCTGCCGCTTTGAGGGACAGATTAGCGTTATAAAATCATCTCATACTAGTATAGGGAGAGGTTCCTGCCGCTGGTGTGAGGGATAGATTAGCGTTATAAAATCATCTCATATTAGTATAGGGAGAGGTTCCTGCCGCTTGTGTGAGGGATAGATTAGCGTTATAAAATCATCTCATACTAGTATAGGGAGAGGTTCCTGCCGCTGGTGTGAGGGATAGATTAGCGTTATAAAATCATCTCATACTAGTATAGTGAGAGGTTCCTGCCGCTTGTGTGAGGGATAGATTAGCGTTATAAAATTATCTCATACTAGTATAGGGAGAGGTTCCTGCCACTGGTGTGAGGGATAGATTAGCGTTATAAAATAATCTCATACTAGTATAGGGAGAGGTTCCTGCCGCTTGTGTGAGGGATAGATTAGCGTTATAAAATCATCTCATACTAGTATAGGGAGAGGTTCCTGCGGCTGGTGTGAGGGACAGATTAACGTTATAAAATCATCTCATACTAGTATAGGGAGAGAATCCTGCTGCTGGTGTGAGGGACAGATTACCATTATAAAATCATCTCATACTAGTATAGGGAGAGGTTCCTGCGGCTTTTGTGAGGGATAGATTAGTGTTATAAAATCATCTCAAACTAGTAAAGGGAGAGGTTCCTGACGCTTGTGTGAGGGATAGATTAGCGTTATAAAATTATCTCATACTAGTATAGAGAGAGGTTCCTGCTGCTGGTGTGAGGGATAGATTAGCTTTATAAAATCATCTCATACTAGTATAGGGAGAGGTTCCTGTTGCTGGTGTGAGGGACAGATTACCATTATAAAATCATCTCATACTAGTATAGGGAGAGGTTCCTGCGGCTTTTGTGAGGGATAGATTAGCGTTATAAAATCATCTCAAACTAGTATAGGGAGAGGTTCCTGACGCTTGTGTGAGGGATAGATTAGCGTTATAAAATTATCTCATACTAGTATAGGGAGAGGTTCCTGCCGCTGGTGTGAGGGATAGATTAGCGTTATAAAATCATCTCATACTAGTATAGGGAGAGGTTCCTGCCGCTTGTGTGAGGGATAGATTAGCATTATAAAATCATCTCAAACTAGTATAGGGAGAGGTTCCTGACGCTTGTGTGAGGGATAGATTAGCGTCATAAAATTATCTCATACTAGTATAGGGAGAGGTTCCTGCCGCTGGTGTGAGGGATAGATTAGCGTTATAAAATCATCTCATACTAGTATAGGGAGAGGTTCCTGCTGCTAGTGTGAGGGACAGATTATCGTTATAAAATCATCTCATACTGGTGCAGGGAGAGGTTCCTGCTGCTGGTGTGAGGGACAGATTAATGTTATAAAATCATGTCATACTAGTATAGGGAGAGGTTCCTGCCGCTGGTGTGAGGGACAGATTAATGTTATAAAATGATCTCATGCTAGTATAGGGAGAGGTTCCTGCTGCTGGTGTGAGGGACAGATTAGCATTATAAAATCATCTCATACTAGTATAGAGAGAGGTTCCTGCTGCTGGTGTGAGGGACAGATTACCGTTATAAAATCATCTCATACTGGTGTAGGGAGAGGTTCCTGCTGCTGGTGTGAGGGACAGATTACCGTTATAAAATCATCACCTACTAGTATAGGGATAGGTTCCTGCTGCTGGTGTGAGGGATAGATTACCGTTATAAAATCTTCTCATACTAGTATAGGGAGAGGTTCCTGCTGCTGGTGTGAGGGATAGATTAGCATTATAAAATCATCTCAAACTAGTATAGGGAGAGGTTCCTGCCTCTTGTGTGAGGGATAGATTAGCGTCATAAAATTATCTCATACTAGTATAGGGAGAGGTTCCTGCCGCTGGTGTGAGGGATAGATTAGCGTTATAAAATCATCTCATACTAGTATAGGGCGAGGTTCCTGCTGCTAGTGTGAGGGACAGATTACCGTTATAAAATCATCTCATACTGGTGCAGGGAGAGGTTCCTGCTGCTGGTGTG
>BLSH010109980.1:3386946-3407111 GCA_018402905.1 Glandirana rugosa
TTGCAAGGAGAGGACGTGGTCGATCTGTGCCAGCTACATGCACAAGTGAAACACCTTCCTCAGGTGCGAGTAGCCGACAGAACCTTCAACGTTATATGGTAGGCCCAAATGATGAGGCCAGAACAAGTACAGGAGATAGTAGATTGGGTGGCAGACAATGCCTCCAGTTCCTTCACATTGTCTCTCACCCAGTCCCTTGCTGAAAGCTCAGAGTTGGCACCTGAACCCCATCTGTCTTTCACCTCAGCCCCTTGTAAATCAGCCAAGCAGTCTGAGCCCCAAGTCATGCAGCAGTCTCTTATGCTTTTTGATGACTCTGCTGGTGTGCTTTCCGTGGGCCATCCACATAGCCCTGCCCCAGAAGTGGAAGACATTGAGTGCACCGATGCCCAACCACTCCTGTTTCAGGATGAGGACATGGAAACACCACCGCAGCATGTCTCTGATGATGACGAAACTGCTGCAGCTTTCTACATTGTGCAGACTGACAAGGAGGGCAGTGGTGAAGAGTGGGTGGAAGATGATGTGGAGGATGATGAGGTCCTAGACCCCACATGGAATGAAGGTCATGTGAGTGACATGTGCAGTTTGGAGGAAGAGGTGGTGGTCACACAGAGGCACCAGCACAGCAAAAGAGCAAGCAGGTTGCAAAAGCGGAGTGACCATCCCCTAGACAGTACGCCTGCTACTACCCACCGTACCCAGGGACCTAGCACACCAAAGGCAGCTCAAAGGAGTTCCCTGGCAGGCAGTTCTTCAGACAATGTACTGATGACAAGACACGAGTGGTTTGCACGCTGTGCAATCAGAGCCTGAAGCAAGGCATACATGTTCTAAACCTGAGCACAACCTGCATGACCAGGCATCTACATGCAAAGCATGAGCTGCAGTGGAATAAGCACCTCAAAATCCAAGAAAGGTCTCGGACTCCTCCTGCTTCCTCTTCTGCTGCTGCCTCAGCCTCTTCCTCCACCTCTAAAGTGCTAGTGTCACCTGCCACCCAGCAAACAGAGCATGTGACAGCAATGCCACCATGTCCGCCACCGCCCCCAAGCATTTCCACACCATGGTCACATGGAAGCTTACGGCTGTCCATCTCCCAAACACTGGAGAGAAAGAGGAAGTACCCCCCCCACCCATTCGCGATCCTTGGCCCTGAATGCCAGCATTTCAAAATTCCTGGCCTTTGAAATGCTGTCATTCCATCTGGTGGACACGGACAGTTTTAAAAACCTGATGGCGGTGGCTGTCCTACAGTACGTGGTTCCCAGCCGCCACTACTTTTCCAGACGAGCCATCCCTTCCCTGCACAAACAAGTTGGGGACAAGATCAAGTGTGCACTGAGCAATGCCATCTGTGGCAAGGTCCACATAACCACTGATACGTGGACCAGTAAGCATGGGCAGGGATGCTATATCTCGCTAACTGCACACTGGGCAAATGTAGTGGTGGGTGGGCCTGAGGCGCATTGCAGTTTGGCGATTGTCCTTCCGCCACCGAGGATTGCAGGGCATTTCTCTTTGCCTCCTGTTGCCTCCTCCTCCTACTCTGCTTCCTCCTCCTCTACCACCTCCTCATCCCGTCAGCGTAACACCTTCACCACCATCTTCAGCACATCCAGGGGGAAACAACAGCAGGCTGTTTTAAAACTGATATGTTTGGGGGATAAACCCCACACTGCGCAGGAGCTGTGGACGGGCATTGAACAACAGACCGATGAGAGGTTGTTGCCACTGAGCCTCAAGCCCGGCCTGGTGGTGTGCTATAATGGGCGAAATCTCGTAGCAGCTCTGGGCCTAGCCGGTTTGACGCACAGCCCTTGCCTGGCGCATGTGCTGAATCTGGTGGTGCAGAAAATTCTAAAAAACTACCCGGATATGTCAGAGCTGCTGCACAAAGTGCGGGCCATCTGTGAGCGATTTCGGCATTCTCACCCTGCTGCTGCTCGTCTGTCTGCGCTGCAGCGTAACTTCGGCCTTCCCGCTCACCGCCTCATATGCAACGTGCCCACAAGGTGGAACTCCACCTTGCACATGCTGGAGAGACTGTGCGAGCAGCAGCAGGCAACAGTGGAGTTTCAGCTGCAGCACACACGGGTCAGTCGCTCTGCGGAACAGCACCACTTCACCACCAATGAGTGGGCCTCTATGCGAGACCTGTGTACCATATTGCGGTGTTTCGAGTACTCCACCAACATGGCCAGTGCCGATGATGCTGCTCTCAGCGTTACTATCCCACTTCTATGTCTCCTTGAAAAAACACTTTGGGCGATGATGGAAGAGGATGTGGCACAGGAGGAGGAGGAAGAGGGGTCATTTCCATGGTTATCAGGGCAGTCATTCACAAGTGGCTCGGAGGGTGGGTTCCTGCACCAGCATAGGCCAGGTAAAAAAATTTCAAACCAGGGCACAGTTCTGGAGGAGGAGGAACTGTGTTCACAGCAGGGTGGCACCCAACGCAGCTCGTGGGCATCACTGGAACATGGCTGGGGGGATAAGGAGGAGACAGATGATACACCTCCCACAGAGGACAGCTTGTCTTTGCCTCTGGGCAGCCTGGCACACATGAGTGACTACATGCTGTAGTGCCTGCGCAATGACAGCCGAGTTGCCCACATGGTAACTTGTGCTGATTACTGGGTGGCCACCCTGCTGGATCCCCATTACAAGGACAATGTGCCGTCCTTAATTCCCTCACTGGAGCCTGATCGGAAGATGTGCGACTACAAGCGCACGCTGGTAGACGCGCTGCTGAGGGCATTACCAAATGACACCGGGGGCTCAGTGGAAGCACAAGGTTAAGGCAGAGGAGGAGGAAGAGGTCGCCAACGCAGCTGTGACACCGCCAGCACCTCAGAAGGCAGGGTTAGCATGGCCGAAATGTGGAAAAGCTTTGTCAGCAGCACACCACAACAAACAGCACCACCAGCTGATAGTCAACGTCTTAGCAGGAGGCAGCATTTCAGGAACATGGTGGAATAGTATGTGTGCACACGCCTACACGTACTGACTGATGGGTCTGCCCCATTCAACTTCTGGGTCTCCAAATTGGGCACATGGCCTGAGCTTGCCCTTTATGCCTTGGAGGTACTGGCCTGCCCTGCAGCCAGTGTATTGTCTGAACATGTGTTTAGCATGGCAGGGGGCGTTATCAGCCACCTGTCCACAGCCAACGTGGACAAGATAACCTTTATTAAAATGAACCAGGCATGGATCCCACAAGACTTGTCTGTACCTTGTGCAGAATAGACATTTATACCGGCCTCACACAGCCATTGGTATACTTAAGTGAACGTATCCTTTTTTTTTTTTAATATGTCTCAATATTTTGGGGGCTACCCCAATTAGAAAAAAAACAAAGAAACAAAAAACAGTGTTGGCTACCTCCTCCTCCTCCTCCACCGCCACTTCCACCACCTACATCGCCACGATCACTGCCTCCTCAGCCTGTGATTTTAAGTTATTTCCTGATCCACATTTGTTTGCAGAACACTTTTCCTACTCTTAACCCCATTGTGCTTCCTTTTGCAGCCCTCTAGCCCTTTCCAGGAGTTTTTTAGAGCCATTTTAGTGCCCGAAAGTTTGGGTCACCATTGACTTCAATGGGGTTCGTGGTCAAGTTCGGGGCCGAACTCGAACTTTTTTGCGAAGTTCAGCCGAACCCGAACATCCAGGTGTCCGCTCAACTCTAGTTCCTAGGAGTGTCTAAACTGTCTAATAGTTTTTTTTATACATTTAGACTTGGATGTAGTCCTTGGTGGTCCCTGGCATATGTGATATCTGTGTGTTTCTCAACCTTGTAAGATAATGTATCCTACCCATGTTTACCAAGAATCATCTGGTATGGGTTGTCTTTTCTTCATAGGTTATATCTGAAATTCAAACTGAGATTCCAAACATATTATCTTTCATCTTCCCTAGAACTCAGAGAATTGAAAGAAAGTTTAAATTCTTGCTTCTACTCCCTAATTATGTAAACATGTTTTCAAAACGATAGCTATTTTTTAAGTTAAAAAACATAAAAGCACTTGTATTTGCATCAATATTTGTCAGCGTCGATAAGGGCTGATATGCTATGAGAGATATGTGGATGGCTACTGATTGCCTCTCTTTCTAAAAATACTAATTTCGTAGCCGTTGTACTGATGTCCATGCTTTAATACTTTGAATTGACTGACCCCTAACAAACATGCAGATCAGTTGTTCAGACTGCCTTGTTGGATACCTGTCCTGGCTTAGTGACTTGGAAATGACTGAAGCCTAGGCCAGGCCACTGGAAATTTTAAGTAAGTAATGAAGATCTATACATAAATAACTCCTAAAACTCATAGCATACCTCACAACTTTTGTGATGGGAATGAGGGACACCTGTTAGGAAAAGTATGCAGGCATAGGGCACAGTCCCTGTCATGCCCCCTTAAAGGAGGATTTTACAAAAAAAAAAGGTGGCACTGATGGGCACTGATAGGTGGGACTGATGGGCACTGATAGGTGGGACTGATGGGCACTAATAGGTGGCACTGATAGATGGCACTGATAGGCAGCACTGATGAGGAGGCACTGATTGGCATTACTGATGGGCACTGTTTGGCATTTGTGATGGGTAGTGATTGGCATTTGTGATTATTATTATTATTATACAGGATTTATATAGCACCAACAGTTTGCGCAGCGCTTTACAAAATGAAAGCAGACAGTAAAGTTGCATGACAATTTGATACAAGAGGAGTCAGAGGGCCCTGTTCGTTAGAGCTTACAATCTAAGAGGGAGGGTCAATTGATACAAAAGGTAATAGCTGTGAGGGATGAGCTGATGTAGAAAGTAAGACAGTGTATTAGTTAGAAGCAGGATAGGCCTCTTTAAAGAGAAGGGTTTTCTAAAGATGGATAGATTAGGAGACAGTCGGACAGATTGAAGTAGGGAGTTCCAAAGGATGTGATGGGCATTGATTGGCATCTGATTGGCACTGATTAGCATCTGTGTTGGGCACCTCTGATGGGGGCTGCACTGATAATCAATGTGCTAATTATCAGTGCAGACCCCCCCCCCCCCCCGTCAGGAGAGCCTTGTCAACAAGGCTGAGAGCCTTGTCAGCGCGAACTGAGGAAAGCCAATTACCGGCACTTCCTGGTTACCGCTGGGATTGGTCACTGTTGATCACGTGGTAAAGAGCCTAGATCATAGGCTCTTTACCAAGATCGGAGATGCGGTGTGTCACAAGAGGTTTATCCTGCTGGAAGTCATATGATGCCTAGTCAGGATAACTTATCCCCTGCTTGGCAATCATTCTGCTATAGGCCGGGTGGGATGTGGTTAAATTCTATTTTGATAAAATATATTTTAAATAAATTGGCTGAAGTCTGATTTAAATTTGGTAATGACTGAAATTCATTTGTGGAAAGGATGTTGATTTCTATGTCCAGGCTATGCACATTAAACTATTTACATATTCTTAACAAGGAAAAAAAGAACATTAAAACAAGCCTAGCTACTTTTAATATGAAGTTATTCCTTCTCAAAGACACTCAAAGATCACAGCAACTCTAGAGTTCGGTTTCAGGTGGTATCTAAGGCCTGGTTCACAATAGTGTGTGATTTTAGATGCAACCTGACTTGCACTGAATCGCATGACAATGAAAATCACACCGTGTTAAATTGTCCCTATTCACATCATTGCAGCACCACGCAGCAACTTTTTGAAAAAGGGTCCTGTACCACTTTGGTGCAATTCCATGCATAATCTACATAATCACATTAAAAATAATTACAGCTGCAGTAGTGTGAACCTAACCCAACAGTTTATAGCACCTTCTGATTGTTTACATTAGGACTGGCAGCCTGCCAAGATTCTGGTACAATAGAAAATAGGGAAGAGCGAATAATAATAATTCGAGCGAAGATCTTAATGCCTATGTTATGAAATTTGTAAATTAATTTCTCCACAATGATTATAGATGCAGAGATGAACAAGGATTTGCTTAAAGTGCCTTTACTGCTTGTTAAGTATATGTAAAAACTTTAGTGGGCATTATCCAGAAACAGGTTCACTTTAAGTGAGTAAGTACCAGAAATGTAATCAGAAGCAGAGGCGTTACTATAAGGGTCACAGGGGTGGCAATTGTGAACCACCCCATGCTTCAGGGGGCTGTGCAGCCCCTCTGTCATATTTGCTTCTACACCTAGATAGGAGTGGCGGTGGGGGCAGCATATAGAGGAACGGATGCCCTCCATTTTCCTCCTGCAGCTGCTGAAAGCCAGATTCTCCTCCTCTCCCTCCCACCGGAATTCAGTGGCTGCAGGAGGAAGATGGAGGGCATAGGTTCCTCTATATGCCAACTCTATCGCTTCTCCTATCTAGGTCATTTGTGCCTTGCTGCCCCTGGGCTCCTTTATGTTCCCCTGTTCCCTCCTTCCCTTGCAGAGCTGCTGGCTTCCCCCTCCCCTCTCCCGCCAGATGCTGCAGGGGATGCTTTTAGGATAGAGAGCATGGCCTTCTCTTTTCTGAATGGACAGAGTGAATGATCAGTACTGATTGCTATTGTGTCCATTCGTAACTGAAGCATAGTAAACTGTGTCCACTGCCCTACTGACCATGTCCACTGCATTACTAACAAAGTCCACTGCCATAATGGCCCTGTCCACTGCTCTACTGACTGACAACATTCACAGTCCTACTGACACCACTACCAGGGTCCCCATCGTGGGGGCCAAGCTGGCAGGAAGGAGGTTGTCAGTGACCCTGCCTAGGCTGCGTTGCGGCAGTTTGTTGCAGACAGGAGGAGGATTTTCCCCAGTCTCCTCACCTCCAGTGATCATACAGTACATTGCACATCTGTAACAGACGTCATAAGCGAGGGGGCTGTAGCAACCTTATGTATAACATGGTGAAGAAGCTTTGAGTTAGTATTTCAGGTAAGGAAATAGATGCTGACCCTGTATGATGCTTGAACAAAGATGGTGCTGTTCTTTTGGAGAGAACAGCAAATTAAGGCATTGTCAGGGGCAGTACTGTGATCTCTGTGAAAGCTAATAAACACCTGGAATAGTTACATTTACACATTACTTAGCATGCAAGCACTAAACAAGAATAAAAAAAAAATATCTAATGCTCAGTAGAATGCATAACGCTATGCCAGGGGTTTTGCTTGAGAGCTGAGTATTTGTTTGCAGCTAATGCAGGTATGTGCTAATAAAAACTAACATTACCAAGAATATTTTACCCAATGCAAGGTTATTTACAGTAATATAGTGAGAAATGACCAAGGAGGTAGTCTCTGCTCCCCTATCCAAACAAATTGAAGAAAACCATAATTCTATAGAAAACAAAAATCAACAAATACAAAGAGATAAATTCTGTTACCGGTAATTATTATATTGATGATACATGGGTTTCTAGTGATATTACTGTTTGATTGATATTACTGTCTTTTAAAACATCCTTGTATCCTAATATAGTGATCTGCTTCTGATAACTGCAAAAATACTGCTGATGAGAAAATGGGTTTAGCAGTTTATATTTACTAAAATAATTGCATGTCCATGATGTTCTGTGTACTACCAGATATAATGAATGCAGGGTCCTGGGTTTAGTAACACTTTAACCTTTTATGGTCCATTGTTGGAAAGGTAGCCTTATGCAAAGTGAAGCTCTACTCAATTATTAGGACTTACAGCAAGTCAAGCCAGCTACAAATGCAAGGGGTGGCAGTGAAGAATCTAATGCAGCTAAGTTGCACAATATACACACATCTGACTTTTTATGATGATACATACATTCTTACCATACTGACAGCGGATATTTCAGATTGTGAGAACATACTGTGAAGAGTGAAGGTACAGCTGTGTTAATATATACAGGTGAAATTGCATTTTCAAAACACTTTAAAAGTAAGAAAGACCAAGTGTAACCACATGGAGGTTATATCATGAGGTCCCAGTATATGTTTCTCACCTGCAGTTTGATCCTGTAAAGTTTGCTGGGCACAGGCAAAAGTATCCTGCTGTTCTTGGAATGCAGGTGGCACCACTTCTACACAGATGGTTATGGCAGCTATTGATGTCACAGTTAGTTCCAGAGTAACCATCCTCACACTCACACTTATAGCCATTGTGGACAACACTGCAGTTGCCATGCACACAGGGGTTGGACAGGCACTCAGTGATGTTGGCTTCACAGAATGCTCCGGTCTTCCATATAGGACAAGTGCATACTGGATGGGTGAAGACATCATTACAGCTGCCTCCATACATGCATGGTTGAGAGGCACAGGGGTCAGATAGTAGGCATCCTATGACAACACTCTCAGGAGAGATTTTCACAAACTGTTCCTTTTGTGGTTTAATTACCAAGTAATCTGAATCTGCAAAGTATGGTAAATGTATTCCTTCTATTAGTACTGTGCCCAGACATCCAGTAAAATTCCTGTTTGAGCCATTGTTGATGACACCCATGTAAATATCTGTGCCTTCCTTTAGAAAGTTTAGATTTCCTGTGGCATGTGAACTGATCGTCTCTGGCTTTCCATCTATTTCCATCTGCCATATGGAGGACTGTAATCTGGGAGCGACCATTGACAAGGAAACACTGTGCCACTGGCTGTCGCTCACTGATCCCACACTCATCAAACTTACTGCACTAAGGCCATTTCCACTTTGTAGGTAGAAGTGCAGTTTTCTGTCTTGGATACTAATTGTGATTATTTCTGGCTCTCTGTTTGCATGCAGCAGCACAGAGTCAGACTTCAGAGTGCGGAAGCCAATTGTCAGGTTGGTGAGGTCCCTTGTAATCTTCCCATTACTCCTAAATATGACTCCATTGCCTTCCCCACTGAGAAATGCACTGGAAATGCCTGTTATAAAACAAAATTAAATGGACTTATCACACCACATAACAGTTTCTTAAACCATAAAGATCAACAAAGGTTGGTCAGGTCATTGACATTTGCATTTAAGGATTCCTGCACGGATTTTGAACGTTAGGCAGGTAGGAAGCCAGATTCTTTGCCCCTGAATCTCAAGTTCCAGCATACAGCAGAGACATCAACAATTTGTCTAGGCCTTTCTAACAGGCACCTTTTCCTACCCTAGGGCAGCTGAAATCTGGATATCCATACCATCTCCTGATGGAGCACTCACAAGGTCCTTAAGAGGATAATCCCAGTGATGAGAAGTTACCCAGTGGATAATGTCCCTTACATGACCTCTTGAGAGAGTAGAAAATTAGGCAAAAAAGATAATGCTAAGAAATTCATGGAGCATCGGCATTCAGGCAGTTCTAAAGTGCACCACTTTTACAATGTGGTACAATGCCTGCACCAAATTCAAAATAAAATACCAACAGTTGGTATCTTATGAAAGGTGAGCTAAATAAGACCAATTCTCTTTTGGAATACAGAAACAGACCCTGGTGCAGACAAATTTTGTGAAAGTGTTTCTGTGCATTCTAAAAGTAATGCATTGTGCAAGTTCAGGACAGGTACATAAATTTGGTGCACACTGCACCGCTTTTAGAATGCATTTGGGACACCTTAACAAACGCTGTCTGCACAAGTCTTTATGAATTCCAGGGTATACGTATTTAGTTTTTTTTCCCTATAGTGGATTTTTTTTAAGATAATACTTTTTCAATATAGGTTTTAGCATAACTGTTATATTCCTGAGAAATATTTTCTATTATCTCGGGATGTACATCACTGTCAATCTTACCTATTTAACATATATTTTTTTACATAGCTTAACAGGTGTTTAATAAAATTGTAAACTGTTGTTCAGCCTGGGGAAAAAAATAATAGTCAGCAGCTACAAATACTGTAGCTGCTGACTTTTAATAAAAGGAGCGTACCTGTCCAGTGATCGAGGCCCCCTCCCCCCCCCCCCTCACCCAGGCTAATTCTGCACTATTTTTTTTTTTATTCACTAGATTTCAGGTTCCCGGCACTGACATCCTAACTATGGACAGCCGGCTATGCTGCTTTCGGCTTCACAACCAGCTGCCCACTGTGCATGAGCGAGTCCCGCTGCACTTTGTGAATGGTCTTACAGTCTTCTGGGACCTGTGACATGTCCCAGAAGACTAAGGGAAGGGGGGAGATAGGAGAACTTCTGCTCTGGTCACCAAGGCGAGCCAAGTGGATGGTGGAGTGGGTACCTGTCAAAACTAGGCACCCCCCTCCCCTCAAAAAAAATGACATTCCAAATATGGGAGAGGAGTGGGGGAGAAGGACTTAAATTGGGACTTATGGGTGAAGTTCTGCTTTAAGGTGTTGAATAAAGCATTTCATTGGTGCATGTGATACTTTGAAAATCTGACTTTGCCAATTGCATTAACAGAGGCATTAATCCTTGTTTTTTGAAAAAGGCAGTGTAAAAATAGCAGTAAAAAATTGCAAAGAAACCAAACGGAATGTTAAGCCCCTTTCTCAGTGGTACACTGCTACTAACATACTATTGACAAAGGCTGCCCTGAAATGTTTGGTTTCTTTGCTACTTTTGTACACCACGCTTCATTAAAAATTGTATTATTCCTTTTCAAAACACAATAGGTCCCAAAAAAGTTCATGCGCACTACAGCATAACGGTTTAGATTCTTCTGTTTTCAGACTATGGACATTATATCCAGAATATTTGAATATTCTTAACAAGCAGATAAATATTTTGGTGAACAAGTTAGTAACACACTTCCTACCTTAGGGTATCTCCACTGTATGGAGGAGCGGGACCGACATGTGCGTTCCCCCTTGTGCGATCACAGTGCGACAATGGCTCTTTACTTTTTTTTAAAATGTATTTTATTCCAATTTTTGATTTGTACAACATCTCTTTAAATTTTTTGTATCACTTTGATTGCTATCACAAGGCATGTAAATATCCCTTGTGATAGAAATAAAGCATGACAGGTCCTCTTTACTGAGATATTTGTAGTCTATTTGTAGTATATTTGTAGTCTATTAGACTAGTTTGAGCAAGACTATTAGACTAGTTTGACAAGATCAGTTTGAGCAGATGCTTTCCCAAACCAAAAAGGGATTGTTTACATTCTGCCAAAACCGGAAGTGATGAAATACTTGTCACTTCCAGTCTCTTAGACCATAGAGATGATCGGGGATGTTATGGTCCCCGGTCAGCTCTATAAATAGCCAGGGAGCTGCCAGCTTCATTCTCGTACATCCAAATGGGAGGGGAGAGCCTGGAGAGGCACTGGGAGGTTGCCCACCTTCCCTTTGCCTGTAAAAGCGATCCTGCGGCTAATTAGCTGCTGGGATTGCTTTTACATTGTAAAGCATCGCCACCTCTTTAAAAAAAGATGCCGGGGTCATGACTGCAGCTGCAGCTATGGCCCCGGTGTAACCACTCAAACAGCCGTGACATAATAGTACATCCTTTGGCAGCAAGTGGTAGACAGAAGTTGAAAAATAACAGACTTAATGATTTCCCACAACTTTCATTACTTCTATTTTTTCATTAATGGTCGCTCTGTATGCATCTGGGCAGAAATCAGAGACAAGTATCAAGCCCCACCCACTGAGCTCTTTTGATTCCTACAAATGAAGCACTTATTAACTACAATACTAACCAACAAAGATCTTTCAACTCATCTTTCCTTACTCAAACATATTTGCCACAGCTTGCTTCTTTCTCCCAAACATATCTCTGCTATCTATTCACAGCTGAATGATCTTAAAAACCCTGGAGGTCATGCTTAGTTTTCTGAGTGGGACAATTTTTTTAAAAGCACTAGAGACAGGGAGGCATGGTTACAACTCTTGGCCATGATAGCCTTTTGCTTTATCAATACACTTACACTCAAATCGGATTTTAAATATGTCTCCAGGCAGTATATGGTCCCAACTCGCTTGGCACAGCTTTGTCCAAATTCCTGCAGTACTGTTTTTGAAGCTGCTCCCTCCCAGGGGATGTACTTCATATGTTGTGGTCGTTCTACATGCTTTCCAGATTCTGGAAGAAGGTCTTTAAACTATTACAAATGTTTCTAACCTGCCTGTTCCCTAGGGACCCTTGGCATGTTCTGTTACATTTGAAGCCTCTAGGTCTCATGAGATCCCAATTCATTATAGCAACATATGTTTTATTAGCAGCTAAAAAAATGATTGCAAAACTTAGAAACAACAGTTTGTTTCCTTTGCAGAAGTCCATCGCCACATAGACACCAATATCAATGAAAAGCTTATTAGTATCCCCCTGGATACACATAAGAAATTCCTGAAAACCCAGGTCCCATGGATGCTATATGCCCACCCTTCCATGTCCCCAGCTAGCTATACGCTGCTATAGGCATTGAAGTCCTAGACTTCTGGTTAGAATGCCCCCAATGCCCTCCTCTTGTCCGGCTCTTCCCTTTTTGCTATCCCGTTCCACTTACTTTACTCCCCCCCCAGCTTGGGAGGCCTTTGTTAATATGTTCCTTGGCTTTCCTTTGTACAGTAAACCCGACCCTTGCATTCAATCCACAAGTGTTACCCAGCATTTCGGTTAATGCATGTTTGACTACCCCACATTTTTCTTTCCGTAGAGCTAGTATGTAATTTGCATTAATCATTGACCTTTATTTTAATGTCTCTTGTGACTTATGGATGCACTTTAGAATTCTTTCACATGTTGGTTACTTTTATACATTTGTACAGGTTATGCTATGTATCCTACAAAATTTTAATAAATAAATAATAAAAATCTACTAAAAATGAAAGTGAAAAATAACAGACTTACTTGCAGGATCACCAGGTGAAAATAAAGGAAACAAGACTAAAAAAGAAAACTAATACAGCATATAAGGACTGATAAGCTGCAATATAATAAATGTTTGCTTTTCAGTTTAGATACACTTGAAAGACAGACCCAGTTTAGCTGCCTAGAAACATACATCAGAATACACAGATCAGCACGGCAGCCATTGACTGCAGCGGCTGATCACATGCTGGTTTTTTAGCAGGTCGGCTTGATAGAGAAGGATACACATGGACCAAAATCCTGCCGGTTCCTGTTGAACCTGCTGAACCTGCTGAAGCTTGATACGTGTGTATCCAGCTTTAGACTAAACAGTGCTGTGCAAGGATGTACAGGAGAATGATATTAAGGGAGATCTAGGGACTTATACTAGATACAAAATATTTTTAATGAATATGTAACCGCATTAATTGCTGTGTTTTTTAAATCTGCCTAGAGATCAGCAAGTGGATACCATTTTCCATCATGCCATACAGACAACTGTGGCTTCTGATTCTGAATGTCAGCAGTCAGTTTATTATTTTGTGCATTAAGAATATGGCAGAAATGATAAGCGATGGCTCCATCTGACCGTTAAGCATACAATTGGCAGTACATTAGGCCAATCAATTTGCTCAAAACTAGCCCTGCAAAACCCAGATGCTAACAACTGCATCCCTGGCAACCCCAGTGCTAACATTCCCCAACGTGAATCAGCTGAGCTTACTGGAAGAAACTGCTAGCCCTGTCACTATGGTTCTGTTGCTTAAAGTGTATCTAAATCCCAAACCAACAAAAATATTATATTACACATTACCTCTTCTTAGAAGTGGTTGCTACATTCGTTTTTGTCTTTTAAGTGAAGAACATTTTCAGCAAGAACAGAAATTGAGAGTTGTTTTTGCCAGAAATGCAGTCCATTTGTGACTTCCCATGAGTTTAAAAGAAAGAACCTTATATTTACTGTGTAAACATCTAGTCCCATCAATCTACTATCTAATGGAGATGAACAAAGGCAGACATATTTGCATGTCTGTATTACAACCTTGGCTCCATCCATAAAAAATAGTGGAGATAAAAGATAGATATGAAGGGACAGGAAGTATGTTATTTACAGGATTTCTGGGTATAAATCTTAAAAGAAAGGTCTAAAGAAAAAACTAATACATCCACTACATCTAAGGACTGGCAAGTTGCAATATATGGCATTTTTGATTTTGGGTAATGACGCTTTAACCTGTTAATATGATGTCCATATGAACACAGGGAGGTTCAAGGACATCACTAAGCAAGGAAAAGGTTTAGGAAAGATCTGTTAGGTATAGAAGTTTCATGACAACATAAAAATACATGGCACTGATACTGCTTGCTTACACTCATATCCACCAGGAACAGGCTGGCACACAGATCCAAGAGGACACTGGGTTAGCTGGCACAAATCCTGCTCACATCTTTCTTTTGCTGCAGTGCAATTGTTCTTACACCCCTTTGTCACATTGTTCAGAAATGGGTCTTCATGTGACTTAGAACTATTGAAGAACTCCAGAGGTTTGTCATCAATCCTCAGATCTTGAATACAGCCTTTAAAGTATCCTCCATTTAGAATAGTATCTAGAGGGTCCACCAGTCCTCCCACACAAAGTGTACTTATGGCCTGTTGTCTCTTAATGGTCATAGATATTTGAGCTAGTGATGTTGATGAAGTATAAACTTCAAGACTGTTTTTTGTTAACTTCAAAGAAACCAAGTGAAAATGGAAGGCATTGATATGAATTTCTCCTTTTGAAACAATGCCACTTCCAGCTTTTGCTTTTAATTTACCATCTTCAATATACACTGTGATGTCATAAGATGTGGAATTTCCAAAAGCAAACAACAAACCAGAATTGTGTTCTGCTCTCACAAATGCTGATAAGATGATGTCACCCATATGTGTATTCAGAGAGTGGAAAATGGCATATGAAGATACCTTTCCATGCCCAAACGCCGCAGCTTCATATTCTGGAAGAAGCAAAACAGATTTAACAAATACAAAATTCTGAAGGAGATACTAAATATTGCATTATATATATTCATATATTCATAACAGTAAGCAGCTTGTGCCCATCACAAGGGGATTTCCAGTATTGTGATTAAAAAAAAGATATGCAGTAATGCTTTACTAACTCAGTGCTAAGAATCTTAAAAAAAATACAAATCCCCAGTATATTGGGAGTCAGTCTGATGAACACAGTGCTAGATGGTTAGTAGCGGATACATATTTATATAAAAAAAATATTGAGCAAATCAAATGTGATATATTGTATGTGCATACATTGATATACTGCTTAATCTGCCCAAACAACATAAGGACGTTTGTTTTTTCATGGTGGAAACCTTTAAAAAAACTGATATTTTGAAATACCATCTAATGTGAAATGTGTTCTAACAAACAAAAGGTGTTCTTCCTGGTTTTAAAACTGTTTATTTAGTGAGGAACTTTTTACTGTCTACTTTTTTTAGTCTAATTTTTATGAGTTTGTTAAACTTTTGTTGGGGCTTATTCATTATATTCACAATACACTGACATAGAATGATACAAAGTTACAAATGGTCAATAAAGCCCAACTTCTTAGCTGGGAATATTTTTCCTTAATTCCTTCCCTGACCATTGAGGGATAGAGGGGGCATCTTCCCTTCCAGGGCACAAGCAACAATATAAACTTAAATGTTCTAATTCTTTGTATTCTACTAAATAAAGATCTTATATTATGTCCATGTCCCCATTGGAGGGATTATGTCTAGCTTTAATTACCGATAACCATAAAATTAAGAGTAATCTGGGACCAAGACAGCAAAACATGACCAAGATTTACATCCTTCCACACTCCCTCCTAAAAGTAAAATAAAGGTTTAGGTTGGAGTTTCACCTACATACACAAAGGACAAGAAGATTGAATTGCATCATTTGCCACTGAAAATAATATAATCTACATCCTAAATAGTATTTGTTGGTATTTTAAATTATGGATTTGAATATGTTATATGAACTTTGACATTTGATGGGTCCCAGGCTCCTAATGAAGAGAAAAAATAAATAATGGCCTGTTCTATAAGAGTAAGACTGGTGTTTTAAGGTATTTGGTAATGGAATTAACAGTTTACAAAAAATAAGAGATTAGGGATAAGAATGGTTCTTTTTCAACCCTACCTGAGGCAACTGTGTATTGACTTCATTTCAAAAATGGATGCTAATTAGAACATGGGGAGGAAAAGTCATGATTTTCATATTAAATGACCCTGTCATTACCAGGTTATTTATGAAAAAAAAAACGAGAAGCTCTGTAAAAGACCATCTATTTTATCTATACTTACGTATCTGGCGGTCCATGTCTTGCCACTGCTCCCTGCCTGCTGCAGGTTTTTTGCACTTCCAGGTGCGTGAATACTTTCTTCACCCATATAGACAACATGGTGACGCCACACGAGTACCCTGATCTTAGATAGAAATGAAAAGTGCGCTCAGCCTAGGCTCCTCCCAGGTCATGCCCTCTGATGCATTTCGCCCCACCCTTGGGGTTTATAGAGGTCACTATAACAGTGACCTCTATGACTATGCCCCGAGGGCAGGATGAAATGCATCAGGGGTTGTGGCCTGGGAGGGGCCTAGGCTGAGGGCGCTTTTCATTCTAAAAGGCTACTCGGTGTGTGGCGTCTCCATGTTATCTATACACATGAGTTCTGGATGAGTTTTCTGGATGCCGGCACCCGCACGGGTTGAGGATCACCGGAGCAGGGATCTCGGCACTTACAGTGGCATTCCAAGATATTCGATATTTGCTTCTTCCACTACACTCACTGGTTTTCCTCTCAATAACTTGAATGTCACCACAGGACATATGAGCTGGTGGGAGGAACCACTGCATGTGATACGGGTAGCAGGTATTTGACCCACCAGCAGCGGCCAGGGAGTAGAGAAGTGATGTTTCAGGACATAGGCTACTGGAAAGCAATAGTTTAGATGAGTAGATGGAAAGTATAGGTGATCTACATGACACCCTTCTTTTTATAAGTGACCATGTCACAACAGAGTCATTTTATTGTATATAGGCAGGGTGCTCTAAATAACATCCCTATTTCAGAAAACTCCAACTCTCAGGAATTTTAATACATTTGACTTTCCAGATGGACTTATTTAATTGTTTAGATATAGTCCTGTTCTTATCACATACAGCAGGGGTGTCAAACTTGATTTCATTGTGGGCCATTTCAGCATTATGGTCGCCCTGAAAGGGCCGGTTGTATATGTAAGACTAGATGTCCAGAGCACCACCCCCCCTTACATCAGATGCCAAGAGCTCCCCCCCACCATCAGAAGTCAAGGGTCCCCCACCCTTCCTTGCATCCCAGTGGGGGCAGAGCTGGAAAGCAGAAAGTGCAGGGTCTAGAGGAGAACCAGAGGAGAGCTGGAGTCTTCTGAATGCTGAGACCAGGGGAGGTGAAGATGAGGGGGTGCTGCACTGCACAGAGAGGAGCAGGATCTGAAGGAGTTCTGTCCTCCACTCTGCGGTCGACTGTTGAGACAGGGGGTGGTGGAGATGAAAGGAGTGCTACAGCTGCAGGAAAGGTGTGAGGGCCACATGAAATGACCGGAAGGGCCGGATTTGGCCCCCGGGCCTTGTGTTTGACACCTGTGACATACAGAATCAAATGGAAAGCTGAAAGAATCTTTCAGCATCCATATTTAAATAGTGATTCATCTTTTTTCATGCTAAAAAAAATGAAAAAGGTCACACATATTAGCCTCTTTGCCCATTTACTTGTGCCTGTTCCTGTATATACCTACGTGGAATGCCTATATACTTTAAAACTGTTTCACTATTTATTAAAAATTGTGTCTAAGACTAAGATTTAAAGTAACAATTGTAATCATTTTAGGCAATTTCTATTCTTACCTGTGGAGCAGTTAATCCCTCTATAAGGCCTATAGCAATCACAGTAGTAGTTTATCCATAGATTAATGCATTTCCCCCTGTTTTCACAAGGTTGGTTCTCACAGTGGTCTCGTCGCTTGCAGCCAACATCAACACCAACCGATTTTCCAACTTCTTCTGTAATAATAGTGGAACCTACTTTGATATCCCTTAAGCAGCCTACAAGCCAGGGCTGTGTTTCGACTATGTTACTATAAAGTTCTTCTTTGGTCTTCACTGGGTGTATACCTCCTATTGACATTCCCTGGAAATCAATGTTGGTTGGACCATCATAGCTGGACTGGGTTACACACGTAACATCACAAGAGGGGTCAAGCAGCCTAAACTGAATACTGTCTGAGATTATAATTTCAACAGTATGCCAAAGACTATCACTGATATTGCGAGACAAATGTAGAAGTGTGCTCCATTGAGTATTATTGAGAAAATCTAAGAATAAAAAGCTATTTTCTATATACAATGACAGAGAAGCTGGCTTGGTTCCAAAGTTAAAAATAACAGCATTCGCCTGGACCGTTGAGAAGCTTAGCGATATAGTGGAAAGTGAACCCCTTTGGGGCTGAATAGTAATATTCCTAATAGGAAAAATTATTCTACCATTAAAGGAGAAAGCTGTCTGTGCCTGACAGTCAGGGCCTACAAATCCTGCAGGACAAAGGCAGGTGTGGTAGTGTTTGCCGTTCATTATATATGGTACACATGAACCACCATTGTGGCATATCTGTTTTTCACAGCCACGGAGCATCTCTGTGCAATCTGATCCTCCATAATAATGCCCTCTTGGATCCTTTATTATAGGACAATGACAAGTGTAGGTGCCATGAAGATTTTCACATGTGCCTCCATTCTGACAAGGATTTGACTCACACTCATTAATGTCTTGATCACAATGGACACCTATATTGAATGAAAAGAAAAAAAACATTGTTCTCTAAGTAACAACAACTTAAACGCTATATAATACATATATAACGGTGGTCCATATCAGGCATGTATGACAACCTAGTAATGATGGCAAAGTCCTTGATAAAAACTGACTTTATATATTAATAATGGCTTACCTAAATATATGAGAAGTGAGGAGAGATATACCCATATAGCTGGACAAAGCATTCTCAGGGCTGGCCACTGAATAAATTAGCTGTATCTATGTGCATCCTATTACCTGTATTCCGTCACTGGATTACTCCTCTGCACAGACTGCTTTTTCAATCTCATAAGAACAGCTTAGTCTAATTCTGCTACGAGTGTTTATTCAATGAGCACCACAAAAGATCTGAATAGTGGGGCCACTTTAATCATTATGAAGAATAGAAATCAATAATCAGCACTGATACCATCCTCTTATCTCATTATTTTTTCTTCTTTTTTTTTTAAGTTGAAATCTTATACAAAAATTCAAAGCGTTAGTATGGATAACTGTGTACCAAAAGCAACGAAGTGGTTAAACTTCTCAGGGGATCTCAGTGATGCTGTTGGATAAGTGTGTTAGATGCTGTCACTAGCAGGCATTCTGATGTAAAAGGGTTTTCTGAGGATTCTAAGGCTGGAGGGGATATTCTAGAATCTAGGCTACAGTGGGAAGCTGAAACATAAATGTCTTCACATGTTGTCAGTAACGAGTGACAATCAGATTGTATAATTCTAATAAACTAGAAGTGAACATGATGGTTAGCGGGTTTAAAGGCCAACTTCAATAAAAACATTTTTTTTTTTAGTTTTGATCAACGTGGAGAAAGTTTTTTTTTTATGACCGTACCTGTTGAAGAGATTTCCCATCATTTCTAGAGTTGAGCGAACCTCTGGAAGTTTGGGTTCTGCTGGTCCGGCCGAACTTCGGGACAAAGTCCGGGTCCGGGTCCGGATGGAACCCGAACGATCGCACGGACAACGAACCCCATTGAAATCAATGGGGACCCGAACTTTTAGGCACAAAAATGGCTGTAACAAAGTCCTGGAAAGCCCTAGAGGGCTGCAAAAGGAAGTAAAATGGGGGTAAAGGTAGGGCAAGTGGCCTACAAAAAAAATGGGGACAGGGAAATAACTTTAAATATTTAAAAAAAAATAAAAACATAAAAAAAGCAAAAATGGAGGTGAATGTGGATCATCTTCAAACTGTGTCTGAAACGAAAAAAATACAAAAATAAAAAAAAATTTATAAATTTCAATAAAGGGACAGGGGTAAAAAAAACATCCGGTGAACGGGATGGAAATGGGGGTAAAATGAAGGAAAACGTCGGGAGATCCCGAAAGGTCCTGAAACAATGTCGGTAAAAACACGGATTTTCAAGCCCAGGGGTAACTAAAGTTACCCCAAGCAACAGGCACGCTAGCAAGCCCAAGGTAGGCCTGGGCCTGGGCCTGAAACAGGGCTTCAAGCCGGCCTGGTCGTCTTGGGTTTGAAGGTCTCCAAGCGAGTTGAGATCTTTACTACCCTTTAGAGAAGTTGTCCATGCCAGTATTTTTTTTTT
>BLSH010109980.1:3469984-3487126 GCA_018402905.1 Glandirana rugosa
ACAAGCTAACCTTTATTAAAATGAATCAGGCATGGATCCCACAAGACTTGTCTGTACCTTGTGCAGAATAAACATTTAGACCGGACTCACACAGCCATTCATATACTTCTTTTTTTGAATAGGCCTCAATACAAAAAAAAAATACCATGTTGGCTACCTCCTCCTACTCCTCTACCACTGCCACTTCCACCTACACTACCACGGTCACGGCCTAGTCAACCTCTAGGCTCCTACTCCACATCCACCCCCCTTCCCATTTTTTTACTTGATTTTAATTTATTTTCCCTATCCCCATTTATTTGTAGGGCACTTGCCCTAGTTTGAAGATGATTTTGGAACAGTTATATGGTTTCTACCGTTAATTAATACTTTTCAGACACAGTTTGAAGATGATCCACATTCACCTCCATTTTTGCTTTTTTTTGTTTTTATTTTTTTAAAAATATTTAAAGTTATTTCACTGTCCCCATTTTTTTTGTAGGGCACTTGCCCTACCCTTACCCCCATTTTACTTCCTTTTGCAGCCCTCTGGGGCTTTCCAGGACTTTGCTACAGCCATTTTTGTGCCTAAAAGTTCGGGTCCCCATTGATTTCAATGGGGTTCGTTGTCCGTGCGATCGTTTGGGTTCCGTCCGGACCCGGACCCGGACTTTGTCCCGAAGTTCGGACGGACCAGCAGAACCCGAACGTCCAGGTGTTCGCTCAACTCTACTCTCTAGCACAAGTGGGGTGGCAGCAGCCTAAATGTCTCTAAGAGCTCTCACAGCAGTCTACACTCACAAAATGTTCAGGGACAATTGGTTGCCTCTTCCAACTTCAAAGTGACACCTTTCTCCAGTGATGCCAGACTAGATCTTCAGCAGACAGCCCCTCAGTAAGCTCTTTTCAGCTTCAGCATTCAGGCCCTCAGCTTGCTCACCTGAAGCCTCACAAACAGCAAGCACATGGCAGCATTGTCCTGGGGGACAGCACCCCCTGCAGGATGGACTTCCCCTCTGCAGGTAAAGACCTAGCAGCTCTGTGCCTCTCAGTATTTATACAGACTCCCAGCAGCCTTCAGGGCCTTCCAACTCCCAAGTGACACGTTTCTCCAGTGATGACAGACTATATCTTCAGCAGACAGCCCCTCAGTCAGCTCTCTTCAGATTCAGCATCCAGGCCCTTGGGTTACCCACCTGAAGGCCTTATGAACAGCAAGCACATGGCAGTGTTGCCCTGGAAGGCAGCACCCCCTCCAGGCTGGACTTCCCCTTTGCAGGAAAAGACTTAGCAGCTCTGTGTCTCAGAGTATTTATACAGACTCCCAGCAGCCTTCAGGACCATCCTCCCTGGGATTGGCCAGGCTGTATAAATATTCGTACTGCTATTTACATTGCTTAACACCTATGTTCCAGAGAGTTCTCCAGTTGTCTGGAAAGCAGGGAAAACAGTCAAAACTAGCAGCAGCTGAAACTCTAATCAGGCCTAACCAATAATATGCAGCTGCACTGATTACAGTGAGCACAGCTAAATGTACTTAACACAACAATTACAGCCACATTGGTTACAGTAAGACAAGCTAAATTTACCTAACAAACAAAAACCCAGCTTCACTGAACACAGCGAGCCAGCACTAAATCAAACTAATCCTAGTACCTATCTAGGAGAGTGCTACAGCACATTAACACAACACATGATGATGCACAGGTATATGTGCATTGCCATTCATTTTGAATAATACCTAATGTGAATGTATACAATAAGAAAAAAACATACCTATGCAATAATGATGTGCCTAATGGTGTGCTGTGTTGTCAAAAATTGTGCAGGTTATTTTTTGTTTGTGCATTCCTGGATCTTAAGTCAGGATAGTAGTTTTACAATCTGTAACTTTAAACACAAATCAGCAACAGCAGCTCCTAAAGTTCTGTTGTGACATCTTACTGTTCAGGGCAGCTGAAGAATACAGATGAAATGCATATCAATATTTCATGAGGGTCAAGCAAGTTTACCCACTAGTAAATAGCAATTCTTTCTGCTTGAAATTAAAGGACAATCCTTAAGTAGCATTGCGGAACCTGCATTCTTTATATTATAAACACCCAATTTCCTGACAGCTCCATGTCAGCCTACTACTGGGTATGCCCTGCTCACACCCCCACCTGCAGGACCTAACTCATAAATTTGACTCCCTCCATCTGGCCAGCGTTCTATAACTAGATCCATTATTTTTGACAACTGTTAATTTGGGCTTGTTAACCAAAATATTCCTGTCCTGACGAGCTCCATGTCAGCACAGACTCCCATCCAGGTGTGGAAATCTAGTTATAGAACGCCGGCCTGATGGAGGGAGTCAAATCTATGAGTTAGGACCTGCCGGTGGGGGTATGGGCAGGGCATACCCAGTGGTAGGCTGACCTGCAGCTCGTCAGGAAAGGAAAATTGCAGTAAGTATTTGATATTCAATGTTCTTTTATATGGACACACACCAACAGTACACTCAGTCTTTTTTTTAAATATTAATTTGTGTTAAATAATTTGCAAGGTTACATTCAAAAAGCCCATAGTCTGGATCGCCTTGATCCCATATATTACGACATTAGTGAAGCTTGAGAAGGACAGTCCTTCTCAAGCACAGTCGGTCTTAAAGCGGTATTAAACCCAAAAACAAAATGCTAATATATTGCAGCTTACCAATTCCCAAAGGCGGTGGCTGCATTTGTTCTCTTTTTTTTAATTACAGTTTATTGTGAGAATGCAATTAACAAGAACAATGGGGCCAACAATTTAAATCAAGAAAGACAAAATACAGTACCTAGCAGAGCTGGGTCTAGTGGTGTATATTAAAAGAGGAAGTAAATTTCCGCTGATGCCATTTACCTATAGGTAAGCTTATAATAAGGCTTATCTATAGGTACTGTAAATATCTCCTAAACGTGTACCGTTTAGGAGATAGTTACATTACATGCAGCCAGTGACATCACTGGTGCATGCACTCTGAAGGAAAGGCTACCCGTGCTGTTATTTCGAAACCCTGTGCCGTGAATGACATCATCGTGGCTCTGGCCAATTACATAGCCGGGGCCCGCAAACCCGGAAGCAAGAATAAATTGCGGCGCTGGAACAGCTTTGTTTTAAGGTAAGTTTCACATAATATGCGATGCATACTAGCACATTATGACTTTGACTGATCGGACTAGTAAGTAGCAAGTAAAGGGAAAAGGTGGAGGCCTAAATTTTTAGATTAGCATGTGTAATTAAATTTTAGAGAGGCATGGCATGTCATTTGGGGGATTATTCACTAGAAGTCTGAGTAGATACCACTGAGTATGGTGAAGGCATTGCATTACAGATTGTTGAGTTTCTATGGACAAGGTTTGAATGAAAGATTCACAAATGCTGAAGACGTTTTGAACCCATAATTCCTTAAGCAAGGTGTTTTCTTTTTTTAAGCTTTTGTTCTTTAATTTTCACCTGGTGATCCAGCCAGTTACACACATACTGTTTTAGGGTCTCTCTACTCTGGTTGGAGGAGCAACTGGGACACATCTGGACAGCAGTATTGTTACACTGGGGAGAAGGTAGCATTAGATGCACTAGCTGGCTTAAATGGACTTGTCTAAAAAATGAATTAAAGTGGAAGTAAAGTCACTTTTTAACTGTTTTCCAAAGCAGTTAGGCCACTTTCACACTGGGGCCGCCCAAGCGTCAGCGGTAAAACGCCGGTAGTTTAGCAGCGCTTTACCGCTGTAATAGTGGTGTTTTGGCGCCGATGTTCGGGCGTCATCGGGGCACTTTTAACCCCTAAGAAGGGGTTAAAAAGGGGTTACAAGTGACGGCGCTCGGTGCTTCTGGAGCAGTGTACAGCCACTTCGGAATCCCTGCCCATTCATTCCAATGGCATAGGCAGTGGAGGAGCGGTGTATACATTTCATTAGATTTTAGTATTTCATTCGATTTTTAAAGGGGTCCATGACTCAAAAAAGGATAACAAGCAGTGGCGGCCCGTCCATAAGGGGCACAGGGGTGCCGCGCCCCTAATCCATGCACCCGGCCCCTAATCTACATGCAGGGCACTGGACGCATGGAATTCAATTGTTTTTTTTTCTTAAGCACATGATTAGAGCCCGAGGCTCTAACTGGCTTCAAAAAAGGGTGGGCTCGGGGCGCAGAACACTGCACCCTGAGCCCATCCAGTTGTATGACAATAGCAAATTAATATTCGCTATTGTCTTCCTGATTCTCCTCCCGGCCAATCAGGAAGCGGGTCTTGAGATCCAATTGGGCAAGGTGTCTCAGGACCCACTTCCTGTTCGGCTGGGAGGAGAAGCAATGGCCCTGGAGCAAGGGGTAGCTGGAGCGAGGAGCAGCAACCCATTCTCCGGATCCTCGTCAACTGCCTCCTAAGGTAAGGAGGCCTCTGATTGCCGGCTTCCCGTCCGTCTCCGACAGGGGGTGGGGGGGTTGGTCAGTGTGAATCGCTGCTTTCCCGTCCGTCTCCCGTGGTTTGTCATCCCACCTAAAATATTGAGCACCAGCTGCCACTGATAACAATCGTTACTCTAGCTGCTACTTTTGCTAGACAGCTTGGTCTGTTAAAGGAAGTTAAATAGAAACAAACTTAGTGGCTGGATCACCAGGTGAAAGTAAAAGGACAAAAAAAGTCTACAAGAAGAAAACTAATGAAACCATCACATCTAAGAATTGGTAAGCTGCAGTATATTATATTTTTGTTTTTTTATATATGTGTTCTTTTTCTGGATGGTGAACTATAGAAAAATGAAAACTAAAATAAATAATATATGTATGAATAGAATAGCTGTGTCATTTAAATTATTAACCGACACAAAACTGTTTTACATACACCTTCAGACTTGCATAAAAACTGCAAATCTGTCTTACTCTGCATCAGGGCAGCAATGTTTTTAGCAGCTATTCAATTAGTTGCTATGGAAACCAGTTGATACCCATCAAAAGCATTGCCATGGTAACTAGAGAAACAAAAGATGAATCTTATTATTGGGTACCAATTTTCTATGTCCTGCAAGATGAACACACCAAAAGCTGGTGTCTTACGTGGATTAATGGTTTGGAATTGTCTTGTTAATGACATTCAGTGAAGGGTTTAGTGGTAATATAAAGAATTATATGTATTATGAAGATGTAATTCCATCTATGTGTGTCAATAATACAATCTGTATAATGTATAATTAGAAGTGTGTCTCGTGATAATACAAGGACAGGTACGGCATTTTGATAACAAGGATAAATTGGCACTGTATTATCACTAATGTTCCAGAGCTGTGACATGGAAAGAACAAGTTTAGGGATTAATTTTTGGCATCCTGTGAATTTCTACCACACAGCAGGAGATGCCAGATCTTACAGACAAGCAATCCGAATGTGAATTGACATGGCAGAAAATTCAGTTGCTCAAGCAGAATTTAAGAAGCAAAACAAATTAGCAGAAATTAAAGTAAATTAAGTCTTTAATTGAAGTCATCAAGCATACATGCAGTTAGACAACTTCAGGTTACACACTGCATTACCATTATTGAATTTTTGTATTAAAGCAAATGCTTTTGCCTAAAGAATAACTAAAGGCAAAACTTTTTTTTAGCTTTGCATAGAGTGAAGAAGGGTTAGAACCCCTGTCAGGTTTTTATTGCTGCCCATGCCCCCGTTACATGGATTGATCCTCTTTATTTGCCCTGTTTACCATTATCACTGAAAGTGAGAGTAAAAGAAAATCCCAAATTTTAGATTGTCCCCAGAACAGTAATAGAGGGGAAATCTTCCAATGGGTCACTAGTTCTGGGGATCTGTGGGAATGGGGGGGGGGGGTCCAAGGGATTCCCTTAACCACTCCAGGTCCACGCTATTGCCGAAGTACGGCTCCAGCGCGGACCTGAAATGCCCGGAGGACGTCCATGGACGTCCTCCACTGCGCACGCTCCAGGCGCGCCCCCTGGCGGCAGCGGCGGCGCGCGCGCGTCCGTGGGTCGGGCGGACTTGATGTCCGCCCGAGACTCGCCGATCAGTTTTAGGAGCCTCAGAATGGGGAACCGCCGTTGTAAACACGGCGGTTCCCCGTTCTGTGACAGGGGACATAACAGATCTACTGATCCCTGCCACTGGGATCAGTTAGTTCTGTTATGTCCCGGCCAGCCCTGCCCCCCCACAGTTAGAACACACCCAGGGAACATATTTAACCCCTTCACTGCCCCCCGCTGGTTAACCCCTTCACTGCCAATGACATTTATACAGTAATCAGTGGACATTTCAATTTCTGATCGCTGTATAAATGTCATTGGTCCCAAAAATGTGTAAAAAATGTCCGACATTTCTGCCCCAATATCGCAGTCCCAATAAAAATCGCAGATCGCCGCCATTACTAGTAAAAAAAAAAAAAATAAATAAAAACGCCATAAATCAATTCCCAGTTTGTAGACGCGATAACTTTTGCGGAAACCAATCAATATACGCCGATTGCGATTTTTTTTTTTACCAAAAATATGTAGAAGAATATATATCGGCCAAAACCGATGAATAATTTTTTTAATGGATTTGTACTTTAGCAAAAAGTAAAAAATATTGTTCTTTTTTGCAAAATTGTCGCTCATTTTTTGTTTATAGCGGCGATCAGAAATGACGCAGAGGGGATCAAATACCACCAAAAGAAAGCTCTATTTGTGGGAAAAAAAGGACGCAAATTTTATTTGGGTACAACGTCGCACGACCGCGCAATTGTCATTCAAAATGCGACAGCGCTGAAAGCCAAAAATTGGTCTGGGCAGGAGGGGGGTTTAAGTGCCCGGTAAGGAAGGGGTTAATTTGCAGATTTTCTTCTCACTTCCTGTTTTGGTTATGGGACCCCCAATCTCCCCAAAAACCTGACAAGGCATCGGGCAGAGGACACAGCCCGCAGACACAGTGGGGGACATCGCTGGATCCAGGGGACAAGGTAAGTAACCCAGTCTTGGATCCAACGATGCAATCCCGAGTATGGCTTGGGGTTACCACTATTTGCAGTGAAAACTCACCCCGAGCCACACTCGGTAATACCGTCAAGCAGGTTAAAGAGTACTGATATACAAAATTAGAGAACCAGCGTCCTATATAAATAAATGTGAAAATGTGAAAATGGCGCGCAGACCTAAAACTAGAATAACAAATCCAAAAACAAATAGTCCAAAAAAAAGTCCATAAATCAACAATGGTTCATGCAAAGAAATCCCACAACCAGAGCATAGCAGGATTCTTCTAATCTCTTCCTTGTGACAATTTTCACCAACGTGCAGTTATGGAATAGGTGGCAACTCACCAGATATTTTGACCCCCTTTTCACGGGAAGGTCAAAAAACGCCTCTGGAACCAATGTTCCTTAATCAGGTCAGAACTCTTCACCCTTTGGTTGCCATCTGAGTCAGCTAAAAAGGAAAAATGACTGCACCAGGGACAAGGAGAAAAAATCCCATAGTGTAGTATTAATTTCAAAGGCAGATAAAATCAATTAAAATCATCACTCTCACATTTCCATGTGCCTGGTCCCGACACTAGGTTTAACCAGCATGTAGCTCGTGAGCCTGTGTGGCAAACAGCTGATGGTCAGAATGTGCGTGCCAAACCGTCGTTTGTATGCCGCATACCGTTCGCATACACAGTCCAGGAATTCATGAAAGAATGTCTTCTACGTACGTTTCGCCGTCTTGGCGTCTTCAGGAAGTGACCTGAAGACGCCTGGTCACTTCCTGGCAACCAGGGGGTGAAGAGTTCTGACCTGATCTATTAAGGAACATTGGTTCCAGAAGTTAAAGAGTAACTCCACTTTGTTAAGAAAAAAACATTGCCCTCTAGGTGATCAATGAATATTGCAAAGATTTTAACAAACTTTGTAGCAGATTCCTACCTTTTGTTATTCTCAAGAAATCCCTGTGTATTTGCTGTGTCCATGTGGTAAATTAATCTATTGGGAGTGGTTTCATAATTATCAAGCAGCTGCTGCATCTGCAGGGCTCTAATCAGGTAAATTGCAGGGTCTGCATCCCTTTATATGTGGTTTCCTACCTCACCAATCTAACTTGTATCTTAGTGCAGAGTGCTAGGAAAATCAGTGAGCCAATCACACACGCAAGAAGTGATGTTTCCTGTATACAGAACACCTCCAGGTTGCAATATTGCATTGCATTTTACAGAAAATGACAGAGCTGCAGATTGAAAAGGAAAGGTAATTTTTAATAACATTAAATTACAATAGGACTTGAGTCGCAATTGTATATGCTATATTACTTTTCTTTATTTGCTATTTTTTTCCCATGAAAGTGGAGTTGTCCTTTAAATAAGTGTATATATATATATATAATATATATATATATATGTCAATATTATTTCAGAACATTTATCGGTTAGTGTTTCTCAGCAGTTATACGTAAATACATTATATTTATACTCCAGGAAAGACATGCTTCACTACAGCCCTCATCTGGATCTGGTTAAGGAGAATGTTAGGCTAAGTATGAAAAAAGCAGTAAGCCATAGGAACAGCAGCTAACCTGTGTCTGCTTTCCTGTTTCTGAATACACTCACAGCTGAAAAGCTTATGATCCACATAGGATCTTGGCCTGCTATAACTCCAAAGCTTGCTTGCAAAACAAGATTTCTGTATATTTATAGCATTCAATTATTGGACACATATACAGACTGCGTCATCTGTACAAAAATATTCCTGCCCAAATGCAATAGTGGTAATTATTATACCAGTTGTGAGCTAGAGATGCTGGAGTTCTAAACCTCCATACCTATTGGGGCTTCCATTTAGGGTCTATTCACACTTTATTTGCTGCATTCAGTTATTTTTGAAAGAGCTGCCAATGCATCACAGTACAACAAAAATAGCATATGACTTAACTTTATAACACAGCACACCACAATACATGGTACATACATTTTATATTATATATTTTTTTCTGTATAAAAATATATTAAAATTATGATTTTGGTTTAAAGCATTGCAAAGTTATTTACAAACCAAATGAAGGCTTTTTTAAAGTGATTGTAAAGGTTCAGCTTTTTTTTAAAACCAAATAGCAAACATGTTATACTTACCCCCTCTGTGCAGCAGTTTTGCACAGAGTGGCCCCGATCCTCCTCTTCTGGGGTCCCCCAGCGGCGCTCCTGGCTCCTCCTCGCATCAAGTGATCCGTCAGGGAAGTGCTTTCCCTGGGGTCACCCGTGCATGCGCTCTCCTGAGTCCTGCTTCTGCGTCCCTTGACACAGACAGCAGGACTCAGCCCCGCCCCTCAGCTCCCGCGTCATTGGATTTGATTGACAGCAGCGGGAGCCAATGGCTGCGCTGCTGTCAATTTATCCAATGAGGACCTGAGGCACCGGCTGGAGTGGGTGTGTTCGTCCCTGGTGCGGGAACGATCAGGCTCAGGTAAGTATTAGGGGGGCTCTTGGGGGCAGCTGCAACAGAAAAGGTTTTTCACATTAATGCATAGAATGCATTAATGTGAAAAACTGTGAGGGTTTACAACCCCTTTAACAAGCAAAATTAATCAAAACAAAATGATAGTTAATAAATATATAAGTAAACATTAAAGAATCATAAGGAAAATAATAGTTAAGCGGATGAGGCCTTTTTTAGAACTGATTAGGGTAAACTCAAGGTTAATAAGAGGTTAAGTAAGAACACATTTGATTAAAAAAAATGCTCTAGGTTGCTTTAACTGATATCATGTCAGGTTACTTTATATCTAAGTCTGAACAGTATTTATAAATACTGTCAGGCAGTCTTTTGAGGTCAGCAGCGTCTACAGTTGTATTTATACCAGTGGTGGCTCGTCCATTAGAGGCACAACCCTCTATCCATGCATCCGGCCCCCTAATCTACATGCGGGGCGCCAGATGCATGGATTCCAATGGGGATTTTTGAAGCATGTGATTAGAGCCAGAAGCTCTAATAGGCTTCAAAAAAGGGTGGGCTCAGGTGGCAAATCACTGCGCCCTGAGCCCACCCAGTTGTGTGACAATAGCAAATGAATATTTGCTATTGTTACACTGATCCTCCCCCCAGCCAATCAGGAAGCGGGTCTGGGAACCCGTCAACCGATTGGCTGAAAGGACAGGCGATCCTATTTGACGCCTAGGAGGTGGAAGGAGAAGACACAGGGCGGAAACCGCTGTGATGCAGAAGAGGAGGAGGAAGCTCTGACCCGACCGGCTGACAGTGTGAGGTTGGGGGTGCCGCCAGTGGGGGGTGGTTGTTTGCCGCCCCCCCTCCAAAAAAAAACCCCAGCCGCCACTGATTTATGCGGTAACTTCCAGCTGTCATTTTTACATTTGGAATTTGAATTTTCTAGCAGGGAAATTTCTAGGGGAAAGGAGCAGAAAATGTACTACACACTTCCTGTGTATTCAGTGAAGTTTTTTTGGGCATTGTAGCATGCCCAGTGCCCACAACTTGTTAAAAATGTTCTAATAAATAAACAAATTAATAAATAAATAAATAATGAACTACAAAACATATTTTTGACATATTTGGTTTTGAATTGAGCTCCTCTTCAATACACAATATGTATGTATGAATTAATTGGGTTGTACACCTACAACTTTGTAAACTCCAATGGGCTGAATCAGTAACAACTGTATTTTTTTATCCCTAAGGAACACTGACCTCAGGTCTCTATGTTTGAGTCCCCAGGGAAACTAAGCCAATTATGAGGTGGTTGATAGAAGTGAGACTCCATTTCGGATGGAGGCAGTGTTGGGAACTGTACTGGGATATTGTACTTCTGGAACAGCTGCATTCAAGCTACTGCCTCCTGTGTAATGACAGGTCAGCCTCAAGAACACAGCACTCAGTCTGGGAAGACTCTGCAACCTCCATGTGCAATCTGTGCAAAAAAGGGAGAAAGGCTGGTGCCATGAAAGTTGGCTAAAACATTGTTTTATTAATGCAGGTGAGCAAAAGTCAAAAAAGCCAACGCATTTCGGCCATCAGACCTTAATCATGACTCAGCGAGTCCCTGATAGAAGAAGTCAGTGTGGAATCTGGCCCTCCAATGTCTACTAATTTGATTTGTTTCAGGTTGGGTAACTTTTTAAACTTGAGCCTGTACTTAAATGTGATTGGTAAATAATATTTGTCGTTACGGGGCAGAATATTTGCAGCATTTTCTTACTCTTTCCACACTCCTTGCTGCTCCAATCCACTGCCAAAGTGTCCCAAAGTGTTGCCACAATGACCTGCTGCCTGGCAATGTCACCTCACCATGCTACCTTTGCAAAATGACAGATCCCCAGCCAGCTGGTGTTTGTAAACAAACCATCTAGAGATAATGGGTGACGTCATTGGCCAGATATGATCATGATCCTATTTGGTCATCGTCATCATCACCCAGGATCTCCAGCCTGCTTGATTACAGACATTAGAAATCCAGAGATTTGTCATTTTGTTATGGGAGTGTGAAGGGTCAGCATCATCGGCAATGGGGCATTGTGTCAGCAGGTAAGCATTGCAAAGTGTGACTGATGCTGGATTTACATCAAGGGACATTTTTTTTGTTCATTTTTTAAGGACTTTGTCACATTGTGTATGTTTACATTTACATTTAACTTTTTTGTGGGAATAGGTACCAATATACTTATTCCCCTAGGTGGGTGACAATGTGCCTAGCAAGGAAGGAGGGGCTTACTAAGGGGATGTAAGTGTGGACTCACCTGCCTAATCTGCAAGAGGAATGAGTACATGGGTACATTAGTACCCCTTACCCATCTCCACAAAGAGATAAATGTTAATAAGCACAGGCACACATGTGACAAAGCTCTTTAATAAAAACATGAAAAAATGTAAATAAATTCAGCATCAGTCACGCCATCCAGTGAAGAAGATCCAGTGGCAATAATGACTACCTGCAGCCCAAAAATGCTACCACTAGGACCCACTGCTTGAAATTGCACCCCATCTTCAAAGATGGAAGAGAATTTGCAGTTTGGGAATGTGACAACAACTGGTTAAAACCAGCACTGAAACCGCATGTGACAGAGAGGGACAGAGCAATATCACCACATAACAGGAACAAGGGCAGGTATTATTTATTTTTATTTAGAAAACTGCAAATTTACAAAATGGCTTTCAAAATTTTATATGGAATGTTATTTAATGGGCTTACATACAGTATCTCAGAAAAGTGAGTACACCCTTCGCATTTTTGTAATTATTTTATTATATCTTTTCATGTGACAACACTGAAAAAATTATACTTTGCTACAATGTAAAGTAGTGAGCGTATAGTTTGTATAACAGTATAAATGCGCTGTACCCTCAAAATAACTCAACACACAGCCATTAATGTCTAAACCGCTGGCAACAAAAGTGAGTAAGTTGTGTTAAATTTGGTGTTATCGCTCTCACTCTCTCATACTGGTCACTGGAAGTTCAACATGGCACCTCATGGCAAAGAACTCTCTGAGGATCTGAAATAAAGAATTGTTGCTCTACATAAAGATGGCATAGGCTATAAGAAGATTGCCAAGACCCTGAAACTGAGCTGCAGCATGGTGGACAAGACCATACAGCGGTTTAACAGGACAGGTTCCACTCAGAACAGGCTTCACCATGGTCTACCAAAGAATTTGAGTGCACGTGCTCAGCATCGTACCCAGAGGTTGTCTTTGGGAAATAGAGGTATGAGTGCTGCCAGCATTGCTGCAGAGGTTGAAGGGGTGGGGGGTCAGCCTGTCAGTGCTCAGACCATATGCCGAACACTGCATCAAATTGGTTGTCATGGATGTTGTCCCGGAAGGAAGCCTCTTCTAAAGATGATGCACAAGAAAGCCTGCAAACAGTTTGCTGAAGAAAAGTAGACTAAGGACATGGATTACTGGAACCATGTCCTGTGGTCTGATGAGACCAAGATAAACGTATTTGGTTCAGATGGTGTCAAGCATGTGGGGCTGCAACCAGTTGAGGAGTATAAAGACAAGTGTGTCTTGCCTCCTTTCAGAGACTGGGCCGCAGGTCAGTAACATGATAACGACTTCAAACACACCTCCAAGACCGCCACCGCCTTGCTAAAGAAGCTGGGGGTAAAGGCGATGGACTGGCCAAGCATGTCTCCAGACCTAAACCCTATTGAGCATCTGTGGGGCATCCTGAAACTGAGGGTGGAGGAGCGCAAGGTCTCTAACATCCACAAGCTCTATAATGTCATCATGGAGGAGTGGAAGAAGACTCCAGTGGCAACGTGAAGCTCTGGTGATCTCCATGCCCAAGAGCATTAAGGCAGTGCTGGAAAATAATGGTGGCCACACAAAATATTGACACTTTGGGCCCAGTTTGGACATTTTCACTTAGGGGGTGTACTCACTTTTGTTGCCAGCGGTTTAGACATCAATGGCTGTGTGAGTTATTTTGAGGGGACAGCAAATGTACACTGTTATACAAGCTGTACACTCACTACTTTACATTGTAGCAAAGTGCCATTTCTTCAGTGTTGTCACATGAAAAGATATAATAAAATATTTACAAAAATGTGAGGGGTGTGCTCACTTTTGTGAGATATTGTATGTTGTGTAGACTATATGTTTAAGTTGGAGATATTAAAGTAACTGTTTTCAATAGATCTTCCTGTAAAGTAATCCTGTTAATTTACACAGTAAAAAAGTGTAACCACATTATGACTGCCCACCGTACATATACTGCGGCAGGGTGGTCAATCTACGCCAGTTCACTTACCAGTATGTTATCTGACATTTCTGGGTCTGGGGCACGCATGCGCGCTGCCAGTGATCACACACAGCGGGAGCCCAGCGGCAGGTACTGCAAACTCGATGTCCGCCAGCACCCGTCAATTGTTCAGCACAGAGCCAGAACAGCGATCTGTAAACAAGGCAAGTTGCCATTCTGTTAGTAGGGATGGCATTGATCCTGTGTTCCTGTAAAGCAAGAACATGGATCAATGCCTTCCCCTAGTACAAGCACCTCCCTCACAGTAGCCAAGCACTGGCTAGGAACATATTTAACCCTTTGATTGCCTCTGATGTTAACCCCTTCCCAGACAGTGTCATTAGTACAGTGACAGTGCATATTTTTAGCACTGATCTCTGTATCAGTGTCACTGGTCCCCAAAAAGTGTCAAAAGTGTCAGTTAGGTGTCTGACGGCAATATCGCAGTCCCGCTATAAGTTGCTGATAGCCGCCATTACTAGTAAAAGAAAATATTTTTTAAAAACAGATAAAATATCCCATAGTTTGTAGACACTATAACTTTTGCGCAGACCATTCAATATACACTTATTGGGATTTTTATTAAACCAAAATATGTAGCAGAATATATATTGTCCTAAATTGATGAGGACATTTGATTTTTTATTTTTTTTAAATGTTTTTATTGGGTATGTTTTATAGCAGAAAGTAAAGTCTTTTTTGTTTATAGCGCAAAAAATAAAAACCACAGTGATTAAATACAACCAAACTGAAAGCTCTATTTGTGGGAAAAAAAGGGTATAAATTTTATTTGTGTACAGTGCCGCATGACCGCACAATTGTAAGTTAAAGCAGTGCCGTATCGCAAAAAATGACCTGGTCATTGGGGGGGGGGGAGAGTAAATCTTCTGGAGCTGAAGTGGTCAACCACTTCCCGACCGCCGTATACAGAATGACGGCCGGGAAGTGGCTGAGTTATACTGACTGGGTGTCATATGACGTCCTCGGGATAACGGGGGGGCGCAGAGCGGCGATCGCGGGTGGCCCGTGTCCCCGGGACATGGGCCTTCCCCGATAAGGGTAAACGGCCGATAAAAGCGGCCGTTTACCACAGGATTGGCTGTGTCAAAACACAACTGGTCACTTCAGAGTCATGAAGTGCAGAGGTGCGCATGAAGCGCGCACCCGGAGGAGTGCACAACGGCAATCGGGGAGAGCGGGTGTCCCTTGACACAGCGCTTCCCTGATCAAGGTAAACAGCCAATGAAATTGGCTGTTTACCACATGACCGGCTGTGTCCAATCACAGCCGGTCACAAATGTAAACACAGCCCTGCAGTTACTATCTGATCTCTGCTTCTCCTCACACCGATCGTGTGAGGAGAGGAGATCAGTGAGTAACAGACAGTGTCTTGTCAGTTTACTGTCAGTGTAAACCAACACAGCACATAGCCCCCCCAATAAAGGGAACCTGTCACCAGCGCTGTCTCACAGCCCGTCAGGAACTGTCACAACCCGTGAGGAACTGTCACAACCCGTCAGGATCTGTCACAGCCCGTCAGGATCTGTTACAGCCCGTCAGGATCTTTTACAGCCCGTCAGGATCTGTTACAGCCCGTCAGGATCTGTTACAGCCCGTCAGGATCTGTTACAGCCCGTCAGGATCTGTTGCAGCCCCTCTGTCACAGCCTATCTGTCACAGCCCATTAGCTGTCAGCATCTGTCACAGCCCGTCAGCATCCGTCACAGCCCGTCAGCATCTGTCACATCCCGTCAGCATCCGTCTCAGCCTGTCAGCATCCGTCACAGCCCGTCAGCCCGTCAGCATCTGTCACAGCCCGTCAGCATCCATCTCAGCCCGTCAGCATATGTCACAGCCCGTCAGCCTGTCAGCATCTGTCACATCCCATCAGAATCCGTCTCAGCCCGTCAGCATCTGTCACAGCCCATCAGCCTGTCAGAATCTGTCACAGCCCATCAGTAACAGCCCATCAGTATCTGTCACAGCCCATCAGTCACAGCCCAGGTCACAGGCCCAATAACAGTACTCTCATAAAAAACATCGCACAGGCCCGCCATCATGTCTGAGAGAGTGTACACACCCGAGGAGGCATATGAGATCCTCGCTATGTCGGATGATGAGAGCAGCGGGGAGCTCCTATCATTCGATTCTGGTTCGGAATACGATCCAGTGGAGTATAGCGGATCGGAGACAGAATCAGAGGAGGAAACCGCCCCCCCCCCCTCCAAAAAGAATTAGAAGATCAGGCCCAATATCTGAAGACCTGCCTTCCACCAGCAGCGCCAGACCCCAGGAAGTGGAGCCCAGTACTACTTCCACCAGCAGCGCCAGACCCCAGGAAGTGGAGCCTGGAACTAGCAATGGAACTGAACGCCCTGCCCAAAGAATCCTGTTCTACCTTCCCGAAGCCCTGGCAAACCCCTTATGGTTGCCTGCCAACTCAGGGTCCGCTAGAATCCCCCCCTTCACAGCGCAGCCAGGTGTGCAGCCCGACACCACAAATTACACCCAATATGAATATTTTTCTTTATTTTTCCCTGATGATTTGCTGCAGAGCATTGTGGACCAGACAAACTTGTATGCAGAACAATTCATTGCAGCCAACCCCAATTCCTCCTATGCCCGTTTATTTCATTGGCGTCGTCTCACACTAGACGAATTCAAAATATTTTTGGGCCTTGCTATTAATACGGGACTTACAAAGAAAAACAAACATCATTCCTATTGGTCCACCAACTCCATTCACCATATGCCAATATTCTCAGCAGTTATGTCCAGGACACGCTATGATACAATAATGCGTTTCCTGCATTTCAATGACAATGCGCAGTGCCCTCCCCGAAGTCATCCCAACCATGACAAACTCTACAAAATACGGCCCCTAATCAATTCATTTTCACAGAAATTTGCAGAAGTCTTAATCCCCGATAAAAACATATGTGTGGACGAGTCCCTCATACATTTTACTGGCCGGCTGCAGTTCAAGCAGTACATACCAAACAAGAGAGCCAGGTATGGGATAAAAATGTACAAATTGTGTGAGCGAGCCACCGGCTATGTATACTCATTCAGAATTTACGAAGGAAAAGACTCCCAGCTCCAGCCCCGTGATTGCCCCACATATATTGGAACCAGTGGGAAGATTGTCTGGGAGCTGGCATACCCCCTGTTTGGAAAAGGCTACCATTTATACATCAATAATTATTATACCAGCCTGCCCATATTTTGTCACTTTATAGCAAAGATACCCTGGCCTGCAGCACCTTCAAAAAAAAAAGGGAAGTTGGCGATGAAGTGGAGAGAAAAGAAAGAGGTTCACATCCTCTCTACCATCCACAATGACACCGTGGTAGAGGTTCAGAGATGACACCGAACCGTTTTAAAGCCCCAATGTGTCCAGGACTATAACATGTTCATGGGGGGGGGGGGGGGGG
>BLSH010109980.1:3491680-3512741 GCA_018402905.1 Glandirana rugosa
ACACAGTATCTCACAGAAGTGAATACACCCCTCACGTTTTTGTAAATGTTTTATTATACCTTTTCATGTGACAGCACTGAATAAATGACACTTTGCTACAATGTAAAGTAGTGAGTGTTCAGCTTGTATAAGGCCTCATACACACGGACGTTTTTTGATGCCGGCGTTTTCTCGAGTTTTTTGCAGCTCTCCATGTTAGTCAATGGCCCCCAACGTTTTTGAGCTGTAGATGGCATCGGCGTTAGTGAGCTGAAACTAGAACCCACGGCCAGCGCGTTCTGAGACTGTAACGTTTTGGTGTTTTTTGACGCAGACGCCGCAAAACGTCAACTAATACTGTACCGGCGTTTTTTGACGCCAACGTTTTTAGGTTGAAAAATAGCAGAGGGATGATTTTTTTTAAAAACGCCTATTGACGCCGACGCTCACTAACGCCGATGCATAACGCCGATTTTTTTTCCTTGACGTCGGGCCTGATGTTTTGTTTATTTTTTAAGAAACGTCCGTGTGTATGAGGCCTAACAGTGTAAGTTTGCTGTCCCTCAAAATAACTCAACACACAGCCATTAATGTCTAAACCACTGGCAACAAAGTGAGTACACCCCTAAGAAATCATAAATTCTGCCAGGGTATGTAAACTTATGAGCACAACTGTATCCATACTGTGTTTTTAAAGACTTGACAGCCCACTTTTTTAAACACAATTAAAGTTTAACACACAAATGCCCATGCATGGGATTTTCACCATCAAAACAGGTAACGGAAAACTCCTGAGTCACCTGGCTTTTTCTGCAGCAGTGCAACTGCTTAGGTGTTAACCTTGGCTCTTGGCTTATGGCCCCTCAGACCTCCTTACACAGTACCTTTGTGTTTTCAGTTGCAGCCCTCTCTCATTTTTCTTGGCTCTCTTAGCACTCCTGGGCAGGGGCGTTGCCAGGGGGTGGCTATTGGGACTACAGCCCCGAGTCTGGGGCCTATAGCCCCGAGTCTCTTACCGGGTGGGTGCAGTTCTGCAATTTGCAGGTATGTCTCGGTCCGGAATGCAGGAGGCAGGGGCAGACTGAGCCGTGGTAGCACGGGCTCCGGCTCGGCCCTCGCCTCCACTTGATGTATGGGGAGGCTCTCTGGGTACCCTGATGTATGGGGAGGAACTCTGGGGACCCTGATATATGGGGAGGTTCTCTGGGGACCCTGATGTATAGGGGTGTTCTCTGGGGATCCTGATGTAAGGTGGGGCTCTCTGTGGACCCTTATGTAAGGAATAGGCTCTCCGTGGACCCTGATGTAGGGAAGGGCCTCTCTGGGGACCCTGTTGTAAGGAAGGGACTCTCTGGGGACCCAGATGTAAGGAAGGGGCTCTCTGGGGACACTGATGTAAATGGGGGGGTTCTCTGGGGACCCTGATGTAAGGGGGATCCGCACTCAGAAATGTAACGATGTGTGTGTGTGTGTGTATATATATATATATATATATATATATATATACACACACGCAAACGTGTATTATATACATAAGTATGCCCACTCAAGAGTATGACTCTACTTTGCTGCTATGGGCTCTAGCCCCAGATATTTTGTAGACCTAGCAACGCCTCTGCTCCTGGGTATACCAGCAGATTTAGTTGCAGCACCCTGTTGCCTGGGCCCACTCCCTGGTCTCTCTGTAGGGGTTCTCCTGAGATCTTAGGCTCTCTCACACATCTGAGACTTCCAGATTAGCTCAGTCCCCTTGACTCGCCTAGTCATCTCAGCTCTCAGTTTCCCAGACTTGCTTAGCCATCTCAGACAAGAAACCTCTTCTATAGCATGGAGTGCTTTCTCTTGGGTAGAGCAAGCCTGTTTCCTATTGGGAGCTCTGAGCTATGCCCAAGTCCTTCAAAGGAAGGGTGCACCTGCTTAGGCTGACAATCTCCTGCAAGATCTGGGCACTGGGTTGGATATTTCTTCCCTTCCAAAACTCTTTTAAATCTCCAAACTCAGGAACCCACTCTGGGAATACCAAAATGTGGAGAAAATTGAAAAAACACCTTTCACTGTTTAGAATCAATATTCTGTAGACCTGCACTCTGCAGATGTGCGAACCATGTGCCATATCTACTACCATTGTCACAATATACAGTATAATATATAAATATATATATATATATATATATTATTAATATTTTTTTTTTCTCCCACACTCCAAAGACATAAAACCACCATAAATCTATTCCCATAGTTTGTAGAAGAGATAACTTTTGTGCAACCCAATCAATATACGCCTATTGTGATTTTTTTACCCAAATTATGTAGAAGAATATATATTGGCCTAAGCTGAGGAAAAACTTTGTTTTTTTACTTTTTTTTGGATATTTATTATAGCAAAAAAAGTTAAAAATATAATTTTTTTTCAAAATTGGCGCACTTTTTTGTTTATAGTGCAAAAAATTAAAAAATGCAGAGGTGATCAAATACCACCAAAAGAACACTCTATTTGTGGGAAAAAAAGGAAGTCAATTTTGTTTGGGTACAACGTCGCATGACCGTGCAATTGTCAGTTAAAGCGACGCAGTGCCAAATCGCAAAAAATGCTCTGGAAGGGGAAGGGGGTGAATCCTTCTGGGGCTGAAGTAGTTAAAGTGATACTAAACACACACTGATTAATTTACATGTCTCTTCTATTTTTGTATATGGATGATGGCGCTGTAATTATTTTAATATAAAAAATAATCTAAGTACCTTTCTTCTAATTGGTATACAACTGTCACATGACCGATATTTTTCCCAGCCTATCTGCAAGGAAACATAAGCAGGAGGAGCTTCTAGTACTCTGCTGCTGGTCACATGTTCAAAATAAAAAAGCCTTCAGGTACAGAGTAAAAATAAATAATTAATATCAATAAACTGTTTTAAATTGCCATACAAATATATATTTGAAATCAAATCTTTATTATCTATTGGCAATAAACTGGTGTGGGTAGATTTCTGCCAGTCACAGGCTGTGTTAAAGCAAACTCACCCATCTGCATGGCTTTCTTGCTGAGAAATCACTTTTATAAACACCACCTAGCATTTCTGGTCGTGGTCATCTTGAGTAAGGACATGATTCATGTAGCATTTACTTGCTGGAATCCATCTGTCCCTAGCTCAGGATGCATGCAGGAGGGAGTACTTAGCTGAGAAAACCCCTCCTCCACTCTTGAAGACTCTTGGTATGTATGATATGTTACAAAATGTTTAAATAAGTAAATATGATATACTTTCTTATTGTTTTAGTAATGCTAGTAGCATAAGGATTACAACTAGTCACTGTTGCTTGAGAGAGTGAAGTTCCGCTTTAACCCTGTCCCTTCTGGTCTGTGATTCTATGGCTAATTTTAGCTTAGGGCTCAATAACCAGCATAGGCTAGTGCCAGGTTAGGCATCCGACGGCCACTTCTGGTAGAGAGGTGCAGTTGCATGACAGATTAGAAACTACTAGGTACTAAGATGCAATGTAGATAGGTTGAGCCAGTGGCTCCTGCTGCTGCCTCAGTCACTGGGAATAGAGGGAGAAGGGAGATAAGTGATGCAGCTGTGTACACTAAGGATGGGCTCGGGCGTGTTCGCAAGTGCATGTGCCCGAGCCCGCCGGGAAGTGAACCCTTCACTGCGCTAATCACAGGCAGTGAGACATTTCCCCAGTGCGTGGCTGCAGTGATCGGGAAATGTCTCCCTGCCTGTGATTAGCGCAGTGCAGGGTTCACTTCCCGGCAGGCTCGGGCACGTGCACTTGCGAACACACCCAAGCCCATCCTTAGTGTACAGTGCTAGATCAATTGAGGATGCAGGTAAGTATTAAAGGAGATGGGGGTGCACAGCAATTTGTAAAATGTTTTTTTACCTTAAAGTGATATAAAAGCCTTTTTTTTTTTTTTTAATAGATAATGCTGTGCAGTGGTTTTGCACAGAGCAGCCCGGATCCTCCTTTTCTCGAGTCCCACACCAACTCTCCTGGCTCCTACCTCCTGCCGGGTGCCCCCAGAGCAAGCAGCTCTGCTTCAAGGGCTTCTTCAAGCAGCCCCACCCCTCCATCTCCTGATTGGCTCACTAGCTGCGATTGACAGCAGTGGGAGCAAATGGCTCCCACTGCTGCCAAAAGCCAGTCAAGAGTGTGAGTCCCCAGAGAGGCAAGGCTCACGTGGACATCGCTGGATCGAGAGGGGGCTCAGGTAAGCAATAGCGGGGCCCACCCAGGACCTCCAGGGAGCCAATCCTGACCACCATGGAGACCACCCTAAACCACCAGGTAAGAAGCATTGTGCCCAGTATGGATGGCACTCAGTGCCACCTTCAGATGCCACCCTAGACCACCAGGGAACGGGCCCCTATCAGTGCATCCGCCCACCAGTGCCCCTATCAGTGTATACCAGTGCCACCTACCAGTGCCACCTATCAGTGCCACCTATGAGTGCCAATCAGTGATGTCTATGAGTGTCCATCAGTGCTGCATATCAGTGCCCGTCAGTACTGCATATCAGTGTCACCTATCATTTCCCGTCAGTGCTGCTTATCAGTGCCGCCTATCAGTGCTCATCATTGCTGCATAGAAGTGCCTCATCATCAGTGTCACCTCATCAGTGTCGCCTCATCAGTGCCAATCAGTACTGCCTCATCAGTGCCCGTCAGTGTAGCCTCATCAGTGCCCATCAGTGATGGAGAAAATTTACTTATTTACAAAGTTTTGTGACAGAAACAGAGAATTTTTTTTTTTCAAAATTTTCGGTCTTTTTTTATTTGTAGCGCAAAAAAGAAAAAACGCAGAGGTGATCAAATACCACCAAAAGAAAGCTCTATTTGTAGGAACAAAATGATAAAAAATGTGTTTGGGTACAGCATCGCATGACCGCGCAATTGTCATTCAAAGCGCAACAGCACTGAAAGCCGAAAATTGGTCTGGTAGGAAAATGTTCTAAGTGCCTGGTATTGAAGTGGTTAAACAAACTTGGAAGGTTCAACAGAATTATGAGTCTGATCAAGAAGAACTTTTGGTTAATGTTAACCAGTTATGGTTTAAAGCTGGATACACACTATCCAATTTTCTGTCGATTTTTGTCTTCCGATTTACTAAAACCATATAATATGAGGTCAAACCTTAGGAGTTTCAATTTGTATGCAATCAAGCAAGCCCTTGCACTACATGGTTTTGGTAAATCTGAAGGAAATCTGACAACAAAAGTTGTATAGTGTGGATGGGGTCTTAGACTGTTAATTGTATGCCTTCCCTTTCTTAGCCTTCTTACGAGGTACTGCAACTTGAGGGCATGCTCAAATAATTCATTGATACCTATGAGATTTATCAAAGACTAGGCTTCAAATATACTGACCTCTTAAAACAGTTGCATAAAGAATTAGAGGGAGTTGATTAACTTAATCTAGATAGAGAGAGTATAGTACTACAAACAGAGACAAAGACATGTGTGAGAATCACACGACTTCATGAATATAAAGTGATTCTACAGTAAAAATTTAAGAAAAAAAATAACAAACACGTTATACTTATCTGCTCTGTGAAATGATTTTGCACAAAGTAGCGTTGAGCCTCTTCTTTTTTGGTCTCCCCGTCAGCGGTCCTCGCTCCTACCTCCTGCCGAATGTCTCCAATAGCAAGCCACTTGCTATGGGGAACACGAACGGGCTCACTTTTGGGTCACGCTCTATGTGTTCATTCACACGCAAAGCACGGCACAGCCTCACCCCTTTTCCTCATTGGCTCACTGGCTGTGATTGACCACTGTTGTGTGAGCCAATGAGAAGAGAGAGACCGAGGAAAGCTGCTGCTCTCATGCACATCCCTGGATTGAAACAGGGCTCAGGTAAGTATAAGGAGGGCTTGGGGAGAACTGCACCCAGAAGGTTTTTTATCTTAATGCATACAGTGCATTAAAGGTAAAAAACCTTGAGTCTTTAGAAACCCTTTAAATTTTATTGTTCTGCATCTACGAGCCACTCCTCAAGATCCGCCAAGTCTCACAATCAAGATCTTCCACTCTCAAGAACTTATTATAGTCCTGTAGAGATGCTAAAATTTAGGCAGTCTTTGCAGAAAAAAAAGCAGAGCTGGAATCAGAAGAAAGCAGATGTGGAAGAAGAAGTCGCAGAAGCTGTACACAAGAAAGCAGTGATGGAAGCAAAAGCTGTACATAAGAAAGCAGTGATGGAAGCAGAAGCTGTACACAAAAAATCAGTGATGGAAGCAGAAGCTGTACACAAGAAAGCAGTGATGGAAGCAGAAGCTGCACACAAAAAATCAGTGATGGAAGCAGAAGCTGTACACAAGAAAGCAGTGATGGAAGCAGAAGCTGCACACAAGAAAGCAGTGATGGAAGCAAAAACTGTACACAAGAAAACAGTGATGGAAGCGGAAGCTGCACACAAGGGAGCAGAGAAGGAAGCAGAAGCTGCACACAAGAAAGCAGAGATGGAAGCAGAAGCTGCACACAAGAAAGCAGTGATGGAAGCAGAAGCTGCACACAAGAAAGCAGTGATGGAAGCAGAAGCTGCACACAAGAAAGCAGTGATGGAAGCAGAAGCTGCACACAAGGGAGCAGAGATGGAAGCAGAAGCTGCACACAAGGGAGCAGAGATGGAAGCAGAAGCTGCACACAAGGGAGCAGAGATGGAAGCAGAAGCTGCACACAAAGGAGCAGAGATGAAAGCTTTGGAGAAACATGCCACAGCCATGACAATGTTAAAGGTTTTAGAGCAAGCTGTTAGCGAAAGTGAAGGAGGTAACAGCAGCAGACACAATTGCATTGTATGCATCATATTTCTCACACTCTCTCCCAAAACTTCAGAACCCAGTCACAGCAACTGTATCCTTCAACCAAGGTCAGTACACTGTGCCTACCACCTCTCAAGACAATCTACCTACTCCTCCTCTCCACACCTTAAAATGGGGCTAGTGAATTACCTCCCACCAAGTACATTGCTCCACAGCTGCAATCTAACACAACAATCAACTCTAAACCTGTCTCAGGTATAAACACCTTTGCCTCACCATACCTCCCAAAGTCACTCACTTTCAGTACACCAGCAAATGTAAATGACTTTGTTTCCCACGTGAAGCTGTGCATCCATAGTCTGAAACACAGACATGTCACAGTTTGCTAAATACATACTTCACCAAGAGCTCACCTGGAAATCAACCTTCAAAGCCACAATCCAGGGAAATACTGTAGATGTCACAATTAATGGGTTTACAAGTTTTATGTTAATGTTTGAATTATTATTCCTTGTTTTCCCCAGTATTTCAGGAGTAGTCTTGATTTGTAAATGTTTTAGTTCTAGTTTGTTTAATATTTGGAATCATAGATTTTGATGGAGAGTATCATGCCACACATGCATTGTGTGTTTCTTTGCCTAGTAATAATTTTGTTACTACCTCACTCCATAGAAAAGGGGTGCTCAGTATGCTTTAGTTTCCATTCTGACCTCATGTTTACTGCTGGAGCTGGTCATATTATGATCTTTTGACCTTTCTGTTAAAGTAAAAGAAAATCTCAAAATGTTGGGTTGTCCCCAGAAAAGTAATAGAGGGGAAATCTTCCAATGGGGACACTAGTTTTGGTGAACTGGGGGTCCCCAGGGAATTCCCCTAATTTGCAGGGATTTCCTCTCACTTCCTTGGCCATGGGACAGGAAGTGAAGGGAAATCTTGGAAATCGGAGATACCCCCCTTGCTCTATCCAAAATGAAAAAAATAAGTTTTGTTTATAGTTCTACTTTAGGATCTGCACAAGGTTTGGATTAAACTTTTCTGCATCCTGCAAGATGTCATTTGGATCGAATCACTGTCTGCTAACTCTGCTGAGATTGTGAATTATTGCTATCTCGCCACAAGTTGATAAGTTGGAGAGGCAGATCATTTTATGGTAGGGGAACCAGTGAAGGCATAATATAAGTAATTAAACTTCAGCTTTAAAATAGAATTCCCCACCTAAATGCAGCATTCAATTACAAAAAAATTGCACACAGGTAGAAGTAAATTATCCTCCACCCAAGCAACAATGGACTATATTAATCCCTACTAGGACACAATAATTTATAATAATCCAACAGTAACAAAGAATAATTCTTGAAACAACAATAAATTATAATAATCCCTCTGAGCCCACAACTGGGATTGCACACATAGCTGTGTGTCTTTGCTATGCTCCTGCTTATTGTGCTGCCTTTTGTTGCTGTTTTAATAAGGGCAGTACCAACTTCTGTGAGTCCACTGTGCCACGTAGATTTCTGCTGGCAACATGGTGATTTTTAGGAACAAGCCCTTTATATATGTCTACTCCATTTACTTGCATGTCTACCCTACTGTTACTAACCCTGTTATCAGGTTTCCCCATCCAACTGACTTTTAGCAGCTTTCGAGCAGTGTTTGAGTAACTTCCACAAGTTGTAGAAGTGGTAGTAACATTTATCAAACAATCACTGCAGGTATTATGTATACTTATAGCGGAACTAAATGCTCTCAATCAACATTAACAATTTTTAATGCTTATGCTGCTAACCTTAGTAAATGGATAGGAAAGTATATTATATTTAGTTGTTTTAAACTTGTTTTTAAAAATGTCTTTAGTTGCTTCCCGGTTTCAGGCCTTGGCAAAAATCAAGTCATACACCCCAGGAGTCTTCATGAGCTTTTTTTTTCTTTCATATGGAGGAGCTGAGCACATAGTCAAGGGACATTTGTGGGCAGGACTAACCAGGTGGCAGTAGTTTAAAAGGACCAGGTGAGACTTAGTCGGTCATGTAATGAATAGTAAGATAATACAGTGATTTGGTAGTTTTCCTAAACTATCTGTAAGAACAATAAAGCACTGTTACAGCTCTGTAAAAAGGCAGATCAAGTAGGCAAACGTACATGCAGCAATATGCTGTAGGTCCCCTCAGATTTGCACATTGGGCTTCAAAGGAAGGGTGCTGCAGTGGCAACGTGGGGGTACAAGGATGCACCAAACTAGATACAGGCTGCCAGAAAGTTCCTTTTCTAAGCCAGGTAGTTCCCATGGATTACAGGAACAACCCTAAGCTGATCCTCCTCTAATGTTGCATTACCTTGTACTAATCCTACCTCTCCATAGCCAGCAGGTATTTGTCACTAACTCACACTCCCCACATAGCAATCCCAACTAAAATGATTAAGCAGGGTCTATATAAAGCCTCTCTGGGTCCAAATCTCAGTTGAGCTGTGTCCAGTTAGATACAGGCTCTCCCAAGATGGCCACTGGGAGATCAGTGCAGAGGGCAAGTCAGTCCTCTGAGGGTTTCACCTAGCACCAGAAGTAGGCAGTAATCACGTGATTACTGTGTTTACTTCTGGCAGTTAACTAAGAAGTAATTGTGTGATTTATGAATCTGCTGTGCTGACACTCACTTGAGTAGTAATGGTGCGGGGCAGCGGTGGCTGCATCAACACCCTCCTGCACACTGGTGTAAAATAAAAAGGAGATAAATCTATTAGAGGCAAATCAGACTAGAGAAGGAGAACAAAAACAAGTACACAAGCCCCGTTCACTGTAACACTCTGCAACTTTTCACCCTGGGTATGCCCAGGGTCTTTTTTAGCCCTAACAGCATCCCTGCCTAACATTTTTGCCCTCCTTAAGGCTACTTTCACACTGGAGCGGGACCCGCGGTAAAACTCCTCTAGTTTTAGCGGAGTTTTACCGGCGATAGGGCTCCGCTATGCGGGCGGGAGTGCCGCGCTTTTAACCCCCCACAAGGGGTTAAAAAGGGGCTAAAAGTGCCGGCGCTCAGCGCTACTGAGGCGGTGTGCAGCCGCTTCAGCAGCACTTGCCATGCATTTCAATGGCAGGGGCGGTAGAGGAGCGGTATATTACCGCTCCCCTCACCGCCCCAAAGATGCTGCTTGCAGGACTTTTTGTAACGTCCTGCTAGCACACCGCCCCAGTGTGAAAGCACTCAGGGCTTTCACATTGGGGTGGATTGGGGGGACTTTTGAGGCTCTTTACAGGCGCTATTTTTAGCTAAATAGCGTCTGTAAAACGCTCCAGTGTGAAAGCAGCCTAAATAAGCAACACTCTGACTTCACTAATTAGGCAAAGATCACTGTGGAAAGTGAAATAGCCCATATTAGCTAGCCATGTCAATTCTTCCTATTCGTATTGTAAAAGAAGAATACAGGAAGTAAAAGTTTTAGTTCTCTCTTAGTTTCAGCCTGATATAGAAATTGCATATTCAAACTAATAATATGGCATAGCTCCCAACAGTCAATGATTGTGCCCCGAAGTTTTACCTTACTCCCACTGACCTGTGTACAAGGGGCATTCTCTGCAAAGGCTCACCCCTTTTATACTGTGCCCACAGCTAATTAATATGTAAATTATGATGAAGTTTGCATGTGCATGAACTGGTGAATGATTTGCATATGAATGTGTGGATAGTGGAATTTTCATATATTAACGAGCTCCCCCTCAAATCCAGTCGCATTGCACAGCTGAGGCTTGGACTTCCTGATGCATCTCTTCATTGCATATAATGAATGAGTTTAAGGGGTGTGGATAGGAGGGTGTCTGTACTTGCAGGGGTCTGTACTGTGGGGGAGATCAGTATTGAGGATGGCTAGAAAGAGGTTCTTTATTGTGGGGATGGTCTATACTGGTAGTCTGTAGTCAGAAGGAACTGTGCTGAAGGGGTTTTAGGGCTGTGGGGAAAGCTTTGTACTGGGTGGGGAATTTGAGCTGTGGTGGAGATCTGAAATGGGGGACATGGGCTTGGGAGGAGATGGGGCTTTTACTGTGAGGAGCGAGTCAACTTTGTTTGTTTTTTGGCTTATGTATTAACTACGTCTGTGCGAAACCTCTCCTGATTCTTGGACTTTGTGCATTATGCACTGTTGAGCCATGCACAATATACACTATGTTATACATTTCATACTCCTGACCACTGCACTTTGTACGCTGGGCATTACTGAACATACTCATGACCACTGCACTCTCAGTACATTATATACTCCTGAAGCTCTTCTTTGAGATAGGCCACGTGCAGAAAAGCATATGTAATGGAAGAATTTCATAAAAAGATAAAAAAAAAATAGTGTGCTAAGGTTTATACTTGACTCTCACTTGGGGCACAATCATAAAAGACTATTTTGTGTGTAAAAGGACTATTGTGTATTTGTGCTGTGGCTCTAATAGGCTTCAAAAAGGGTGGGCTCAGGGCGTTGCCACCCAATTGTGTGACAATAACGAATGAATATTCACTATTGTCACACTGATTCTCCTACCTGCCAATCAGGAATCCTGATTGGCCAAAAGGAGCGATCCTATTGGCCTAGGTGGAGGAGGGAGGAGGAGGGAGAAGATGCACAGCCACCGTGAGTAGACGCAGGAGAAGCTGGGGGGTGCGGCTGATCCGACCAACCAGGGCAGGGCCGTCTTTAAAACTGATTGGACCCTATGCAATTTCGCTCTCCACCTGAGACATACAATAAATAGCAGCTAAACTCAGCACCAGTTTACAGAATCAGATCAGGCAGTGATTGCGATTGGTTGCCAGAGGTTACAGCAGTGATTCTCAACCAGGGTTCCGTGGAACCCTTGGGTTCCTCCAGAGGTTGCTAGAGGTATCTTGAGTAATGAGCAATTTCTGTCTCTCAGATAAGTTCCCACTGACACCATTGATCTTTTTAGCTATCTGTAAGAAGGTAATTATTACCAATGACCACAAGTGTAAGGAGCATTCTTCCCCCTGACCATCACACTAATGTATCATGAGTTGCAGATTTCTCGTTTTTAGCATGGGTTCCCCGAGACCGGAGAACTATTTCAAGGGTTCCTCTGTGTTGAAAAGGTTGAGAAAGGCTGGGTTACAGTGTATCATTACCTCTCACTGACTGCCTGGTAGAGGTTACAGCACACAATATGGTTCACTGATTATTTGCTAGAGGTTACAGCACATGACTTCTGCTTGTTGATTGGTTGCTGAGATTACTGTACATCAATACTGCTCACTGATTGGTTGCTAGAGCATACTGTACATTATTACTACTCACTGATTGGTTTCTAGAGGTTGCTGGACATTCTTACCACTCACTAATTGGTTGCTAGAGCTTACTGCAGATTATTACTGCTCACTGATTGGTTGCTATAGGTTGCTGGACATTCTTACCACTCACTAATTGGTTGCTAGAGCTTACTGCAGATTATTACTGCTCATTGATTGGTTGCTAGAGGTTGCTGGAAATTCTTACCACTCACTAATTGGTTGCTAGAGCTTACTGCAGATTATTACTGCTCACTGATTGGTTGCTAGAGGTTGCTGCATATCGTTAACACTCAATGATTGGTTACAAGAGGTTAGTACACAGTAGGCTTAATGACGTCAGTTGTAGGCAGGACTTTCAAGCATGCCCCTTTACCTCCCCAGTGGGCAGCATTCAGCAAAAGTGATGGTGGATATGACGTCTGGGGGGCATGATATACATATGAATGCCGCCTCTATTTACATATCAATGTCGCTGGTCCGTATCTATTTACATATTAATGCCACCGCTATTTACATATTAATGCAAGCTATTTACATGTAAACACAGGGTCTGCAGGTGAGTCATCTGTACAATAAAACAGTGCTGGGCAGCATCAGTAACAGAACTTCACATTGAGATATCGGGACACAGCACGGGACTAAAACTTCAAGGGAAAAGGGAATTTTAACTGGGATAGTTGGCAAGTATGAGCCGCTGCTTTGGACCCCACAACAATGATGGGGCCCAGGGCAGCTGTTCCTTTTGCCCTGCCTTAACCACTTGCTGACTGCCCGCCGCAGCGTTACCGTATCGCGAATTGCCGTCACAGGACGGCGGCCGCGATAACTAGCATTGTGAGCGTGCGCGCGCCACTGGAGGTGGGCTCACTGTGTTCGGGGGGAGCCAGGGAGCAGGTGCGGGGAACTCGATCGCTGCCGGCTACCCGCGATGGCTCCCCCGCACTGAAAGAACGGAGGACCGTGTATGTAAACACGGATCTCCGTTCTGTTAGAGGGGGAAGGACAATGATCACAGGCTTCCTGTATGTGAAAGCCGTGATCATCCCCTTCCCCCAGTCAGGGCAGCCCACACACAGTTAGAACACGCCCAGGGAACACAGTTAATCCTTAGAGCGCCCCCTTTAACCCCTTCACTGCCAATGGCATTTACACAGTAATCAGTGCATTTTTATAGCACCGATCGCTGTATAAATGCCAATGGTCCCAAAAAAGTGTCAAAATGGTCCGACATGTCTGCTGCAATATCGCAGTATCGCTAAAAATCGCAGATCGCCGCCATTACTAGTAAAAAATAAAAAAATAACAAAAACCCCAGAAATGTATTCTCGTCATCCGTAAACGCGGCAAATTTTGCGCAAACCAATCAATAAACGCCGATTGCGATTTTTTTTACCAAAAATATGAGGAAGAATATAAATCGGCCAAAACCGTTGAAAAAAAGTGTTTTTTTATTTTTATTTTTTTTTGGATTTGTACTTTAGCAAAAAGTAAGAAATTTGGGTTTTTTTGCAAAATTGTCGTTTTTCTTTTGTTTATAGCGGCGATCAGAAATGACGCAGAGGGGATCAAATACCACCAAAAGAAAGCTCTATTTGTGGGAAAAAAGGATGCAAATTTTGTTTGGTTACAACGTCGCACAACCGTGCAATTGTCAGTTAAAGCGACGCAATGCCGAATCACAAAAAGTGCTCTGGTCCTAAAGTGGGAAATCCTTCCGGGGCTGAAGTGGTTAAAGACAGCCCTGGACCGGGGGGTGGCTGTAGGTGCATTGTTCGCTGCCCTCCCCCCCCAAAAAAAACCCACTAGCCGCCACTGGTTGTTTGCACTATACTAAAAGATGCAGCTAGCTAAACAAATACATATGCTGTATAATTTTACATATTAACAATTTTATAATGAACAATACCTTCTTGGCTGTATTTCTGTCCTTATTATGATAAATCTTCCAGAACCAGATGGGATTCTTATCGAAGCTGCTGCAGGAATTTGTTTAAACTGTGACCATATGGTCACATCCACTTTTTGCTGGCCACACTCACATTTAGCAGAGATGCGCTATGCAGGCCACATTTAAAAATGTCCCTATTTGTCAAGTTCAAAAGTTGGGAGGTATGATCAATAGTTCAGGAAGGAGGAATGATAAACAATGATGTTGTAGTTCAAATTAAAGACTTAAAAGCAAAAGAAAAAGAAATAGATCTGGTTGTTGGACTTCTAGAAAAGGCCTGTGAGGTGCAAGGGTTAGGTGTATTACTTACCCTATCCCTCATTTCTGGACTTTTCTCTTCTACCAAAATTCTGGGCTGTGGGCAGTCCCTCAGCATCATCAGGTACAATGCAGGGCTATTAACCTGCATTGTACATGGGGAGAGGAGCTTACAACTGGGGCCAGCCAGGAAGCTCCTTAGAGGGAAATTGAATGAGCCAGGAATAGGGTAAGTATTACACCTTATCCCCTGCACCCTATTGTAGTTGGGGATGGAGAGTTACAGCAAGGGTGGATTTTGTCTAATTTCTGAAGTCGAACTTGAAATGATGTAAATTATATTTTTATCAGTACCTTATTAATGGAGCATAACATGCACTGAAAGAACAACTTTCTTATGCGCAATAACATTTCTTGTTTGCAAATATACAATACAATTGACAACAGATGCAGCAGTAACGTGACTTGAATATTATTCTACAATAAAGTTTGATGTGACATGCACACAACCAAAACATTATAACACGCTCACATTTTAAGCAATTAAAGAGATCTCTTTTGTCAGAAATCGATGAAATCAATACAACTTACAGGGGACTTGAAGAAGCATCAAGACAGCCAAACTGAGACAGCAAGTCAAAGGGATGTTGTGCTGTTCCATCATCCAGTGCTGCTCTATAGTTGTGTCCACATTATTCTTTGCAGATGATATACGCCGCAAACCATGCCTTGTAAATATGGGTAAAGCATCTGTCCCTCAGCGTTACACAGCGGCACAGACACACCATGCACCCTGCTCTCATTGACACAGCAGCTGGGATGCTGGTACAAGTGCTCTGGGTGGGGTGTAAAATCTGGTGTAGATGATTGCAGATGCATGGAGTGGATTAAAGGGAGGGAAGAGACCACAGACAATATGCTTAACAATCATGACCATCCTGCCTGTAATCAGCCTTCAGGTCCTCTTTTCTCTTCTAGTTCTTTCTATTTATAAGGTATTCAGACCAGTATTCCTGACAAAAGATCAGGAAGTAATTGTCTCAATAAGAAATCATTTAAGGCTCATAATGTATACACAGTAATGTATATACAATATAGAATGAAAGAAAGGCGGTTTAACCTTAAGATGCGTAGGGGTTTCTTTACGGTAAGAGCAGTGAGAATATGGAATTCTCTTCCAAAAACAGTGGTTTCTGCTGGTAGTATAGATAATTTAAAAAAACTACTAGATGCACACCTAAGGGACCACAACATTGGGGGATATACAACGTAATACTGACATAAAAAACACACACATGGGTTGGACTTGATGGACTTGTGTCTTTTTCCAGCCTCACTGACTGTAACTATGTAACAATAATGTATCTTCTTTAGCATACATTACAATCTATGCTTTCTCAAGCATGCCATATTCATGACATGTCAATTGCCCCAGCTAGCCTCTCTTGGCCAGACTGGGCAAATATCTCATCTCATGAAGAGTTGCACGCAGATGCTTACCTTTCAACTGATCTTGCAAAAGAACCTCCAATGAATCATTATGATTGCTACCCCCCCTCCCCCCCCAAAATAAACGGTGCTAGCAGTATGTTTTTGCTTTCCCCACCGCTCTGCACTGAGTTGGCGCAAACACTTGAAGTGTTACTAAAGTAAAATCAGTCTGTATATGCAGTAAAGCATGCTTGTTATACTCACTGTGGACCTAAGGGGTTAATCCTATGCATTGTGGAAAAAGGCAGTTTGATCCTGTCTTCTCTGATCCTCCCTTTCTTCCACAGTCCCCATCTGCTAATAGAAAAGAGCCTTGGAGTAAACTGCACATGCCCAGTTTGGTGTGTATTGCTAGAGATTTTTTTTTTCTTCTTGGGATAGTGCATGTGATCAGCACAGGGCCAATCAGCACTGTCCAGACAAAGGGTCGAGGGTCCTACAGCCTCATAGGACAATCAGGTGGGAATGAAAACTCTTCCTACAAGCTTTAAATAGACACTGATAGAAGTCATAACACTGCTCTAATTGCTGATGAGAAAAGGTATTTAGCAGTTTATATTTACTAAAATAATTGCATTTCCATGTTCTGTGTACTGTGGGAGACCAGATATAGTGAATGCAGGATCCTAGGATTAGAAACACTTTAAGCCTCATACACACAATCAGAATATTGGAAGAATAATCCTTTTTTGTTTTGTTTTTTTGCACGCTAGTCTCATATCAAAAATAGAGGTTACTAAAGTTAAGAAAATTTTGGTATGACAGAATACAACTTCAGAAGTAATGTACTGTTTTGTATTGTGTTGTAATGTATTCTTTCATTACTGAGCCTGCATGTTTTTTTTCCCGAACAAATACTGTACTGATTATATGACAATTGTTCATTCTGGAATCGTACGGGAAACATTAAAATAAACAAAACGTCGGGCCCGACGTCAAGGAAAAAAATCTGCGTTTTTCGGAGTTATGCATCGGCGTTAGTGAGCGTTAGTGAGCGTCGGTGTCAAAAAATCGTCCCTCTGCTATTTTTCAACCTAAATACGTTGGCGTCAAAAAACGCCGGTTAACGCCGGTACAATATTAGTTGACGTTAGTTGGCATTTTGCGTCGTCGGCGTCAAAAAATGGCAAAACGTTACAGCCTCAGAACGCGCTGGCCATGGGTTGTAGTTTCAGCTCACTAACGCCGACGCCATCTACAGGTCAAAAACGTCGGCATTTTTATGGGGCCATTGACTAACATGGGGAGCTGCAAAAAACGCCAGAAAATGTCGGCGTCAAAAACGTCCGTGTGTAATGAGGCCTTACAATCAGCTCTAGAAAGATGTGTACTAACAATCAGATTATCATGCGATCGCTTCCAAAAGCGATATTTTTTGTCGGATTTTCTGATTGTGTGCACTTGGCATTAGCCAAGTTGAAAATTTGTGGCTGTGTCTGCTGGACAAGGTAATGAGAGCAGCTGGATCATCTTTGTACTGCTGACCACCCTCTTATATCTTTACAGTGGCACTAAACAATATTGTTATTCTCCAAAAATGATCCATACACATCCACTCTTTGATGGACCTGTAATCTATTTTTCATGAAACAATTTCTTACTTTGTTTTTCGGCCTTCTTGTAACATCCTCTGTGAGCTTCTGAACCTCTTGTTTTCCCCTCACTTTGTATGAAATAAGCAATGCATGTTAGTTTCAATCATGTGCACTGCTCTATGCACACCATAAATATTATCTTGGGAGCAAGTAAGAGAGCTTGGCTATGTTCCGACATACAGTGGGAGCATGAAGAACAAACGTAGCCACCCTCTAACAGGAAGTCGGATAACACCAACATAAGGAATTTGAAGATCTGAGGAAGGCTGAGAGCAATAGAAGGTACTTTTCCGAGTTAAAAATACATACTTCAATATCATTTTTTTCAAAAAGTTTTAAAAAATATTTAGTGTCACTTTAAAGCACACTTAGGTGTCATTCTGTTATTGGTGCTGCAAGTCAAGGGTACAAAACTACAGTTTTTAAAGTTCTGTTGCAGAGCGGTGATAGGGTCTCTTTGTAATACCGTACATCAACCACAATATTCTATGTATATAGTTGGTGAGGATAGTGATATTGCGCAATCTGATCGACCTTCTATAAAAACATATATATCAAAAGTATAAATGTAATCACAACATTGAATATGTGTCCAAATGTGGGGCAAAACTATGAATTGTGCCAAAGTTCCAATGTGCTAAAAACTGATCAATTAAAAATAAAACATCTAACAAGTGTGCATATAACACATAAGTGTTCTATATTTCAATAGCAATAACTTAATAGTCCTCAGACACAAACAGAAGAAGCAGAAAAAACCTAGAATAAAACGTTAGAGTATTTTGCAGCTCTCCATGTATCAGAAGTCTCTCATACAGCAGAGTCTATAGCATAGTAAGGAAAGTTAATCTTTCAAAACGACATGGTGCCATAAAGTGCTCATAAGATATTAAGGTGCTTCAATCATGCAGGAGGAGCCAATCTGGGGGGTCTTTATTATACGCCACCAAAAGGGCTACTTCATAAGTGCCGCTGTCCCCGTGCTCCCAGAACTCTCACCTCGATATGCTTTAAAAGAGCGCTCATAATAATCATGTAGCACTTTATGTGGTATCCTTCTCCTTTAACCTGTCCTCTAAGCTTCTCCACTCTCCACAGTATGACCACGGCTAAGCTCCACCAATAACTGGTATTGCCGTATAGTTCTCATACATGGGGATAAAATAGAGATGCTCCCATAGTGCAATATATTCCAATAAAGTGCATTTATTAAAACAACAAAATGCCTGCTTACATCTACTCAAAGCAAACAACGCAAGGAATTAAAACAAAGCGGCGTAATTCCGCCTCTCACTGTACTGTATTGTGTATAATCCGGCCACGTCCTACGCGTTATGCATTACCCTGATGAAGTCACGTGGTGGTGGGACTGCTCTCTTTTGGAAAAGAAACTACAGCTCCTAGGGGTCTCTGCAGTTGAAGAGGAGGGGAGAGAGAGAACTTTTCCAAAGTTGCCCAGAAAATCCAGGGGCATTTGGCACTAGATCGGGGAAGGAAACGGAGGTGGGGGCAGAGTGCTCGGCCTGTAGCACCTGAGTGCTTATCCTCAATGGTTCAGAGTCACCGAGCAGAATCGTCATCCTGCTTTCACCTATCTCTGAGGCACAGAGCAGAGCCCCCGGTTAAGCTTCAACTATCTCAGAGGCACAGAGACACAGCACCAGCTTATCTTACAGTATTCCAGAGACACAGAACTGGGTGTGAGTCTGCCTTCAGCTATGCGGAAGAATCAAGCGGGTTAGCCTGAGATCATCACATGAGCATCAACGCATGAGTGGCCCCTCTAACTGCAAAGACCTCCCTCTGACATGCTGGAGTTGGTGAGAGGGTTGCAAACCCATCCTTTCCATTGTTTATCAGATACTGACATATTAGTTTACCACAGTTTGCTTCTACCATCCCGTCAAGACCTCATTCAGTCAATCAGACCACTTGCAGAAAATTGCATTGACTTTGTCAATTCACCACCTGAACCTTCATATCGTTACACAGATAATCTCCTCCTCCTTGTTCTTTCTGTTACACTGAACTCGCTAATCTACTAAAACTGACTTCAGTGATCTGCAAAAGCACCCAATAGTTTAATCTGTTTAACTGCTAACTTTCACTAGAAGAGAACCAGTGATGTGCATCAGACGTGCAGCACCATAAGGGCCCCAACCAACCTAGCAAATTATATTTATTTTCCTGTCTCACAATAGTTTCCTTTTACTTAAACCATTTGAGGACAAAATGTTGGTCTTTTTATACGGAGAATATGTCATCGTTTGCATTGGAAAAACCTGCAGGCAGACTATCAGGGTCGCGTTAGGGGGACGCCGTAGTCAAAACAAGGGATTTTGTTCCTACAATCCAACTATTATCAATGAGCTCTCAGTATCCGTACTACAGTTTAAGCTGACTTACTGATAAGTATCAGTAGCCAGGCCCGGTTGTTTATTGTCTTTCCTGTCACCATTTGCATGATAGTTCTCTGTATAGAGTTAAGTCTCGTACACGCGCGCCGATTGTTGAACAGCCAAACGTCCAACTTTTGTACAAATTGGCTGTTGGCGGTTTTGTCTAGCGTACTGATGGTAGTCAAGTAATCGGGCAACAAAGCCGATGTAGTGATGTGTTACAAGCATGTACAGAGGAAGTTCAGGTGAATGTGATTTGTAAATTACGAACACAGGTTTACACGACCAAACACTTCCTAGATTCCGAGCATGCGTGTTTGCAATTCCAACTTTTTGTTGGGCCAACTTCTGTACGCACGAGCCAATAATTGGCCAATGCCTTGTTGGCCAACAAAAGCTTTCTAGTCTTGTCAGCCAACTTCTGTTGGACAATACTTGGAAATTGGCTGTTGGATCGTGCGTTGGATTAACGGACAACAGGCTGTTTGACGACTGTTGTTGGCCAATTGTTGTACCGTGTGTACGGGCCTTTCATGTTGGATTGCTATCCTGGTGTAAGCTGTCTTTTGTGAATATAATCACAGCTTAACTTGGTGTCTGTGTGTCCTTGTCAGGGGTGTGTCAGACTGGTATTGGGTGTTTGGACCTTAGATCATACTTAGAGGGTGCAATCATTCTGTAACTCCTACAGGGGTGCCCTACATAAAACTTTTAACATTTGTCTCCCTCTTAGTCTAAGGCCTTATAGATAGAAAAAGAGCACAGATTTGATCTGCATAGACTATTTTGATCTGGTTCACATCATGTACAGAGGCATGTTTTTTTTTTTTTTATACGGAAGTCTCTGCAAGGACACAAAAAATGCAAACAAGTATATGGCGCAACACCCTGAAAAAACATATAAATCCCATCAAGTCTTTAAAATAGTCCATATGTGGCTGGTATAAGAACCAGCATTAGTAAAAAGTCCCAGCACAAAGGTCAGCCTTCTTAGAACCAGAAGCAAAGTCCTTATAACACTGGAAAAGAAGAAAAGAGGCGCCTCTAAGTGCAGACTTTAAAAACAGTTTATTAAAACCAACAATTGGCAACTCACATGAGACAGAAGATAACAGCACATGAGCAGGTCCTCAAAGGGGTAACATCAGTGAGACGTCCATAGGCCAGGATTCATAGCACCATCATGAACTGTAGCAAGCGTCCCTGTGAGTTGGTAACCGGCCGTAGACAGGGGTTGATAAAGGAGCGCGGCTGCCACACCAATCGCAGCACGCCAGCTCGGATAACGCGTCGCTGTCCAGTGACGTCATCATCCTGGGACTCTAGCTGCCACGGAACCAAGC
>BLSH010109980.1:3556542-3570001 GCA_018402905.1 Glandirana rugosa
ACGTCGGGAAAGACGAACACTCGTAACCAATCACCACCAGCTTACCTTCCAAATACGTGTCAACGTTCTGAGACCTCCTGAGATGTGGAACTACAGGCACCCTAAGGAGGGTGTTCCACATTATTAAGCAAAGCACCATTTTCAAGCAATATGGGGAAGAAAAAGGATCTCTCTGCTGCCGAAAAGAGTGAAATAGTTCAATGCCTTGGACGAGGTATGAAACATTAGATATTTCATGAAAACGTAAGCGTGATCATCGCACTATTAAGAGATTTGTGGCTGATTCAGAGCACAGACGGGTTTGTGCAGATAAAGGCACATTGAGGAAGATTTCTGCCAGATCCAAGCATCGGATCAAGAGAGCAGCTGCTAAAACACCATTACATAGCAGCAAACAGATATTTGAAGCTGCTGGTGCCTCTGGAGTCCCACGGACATCAAGGTGTAGAGTCCTCCAGAGTCTTGCAACTGTGCATAAACCTTCCATTCGACCACCACTAACCAATGCTCACAAGCAGAAAGGGCTGCATTGGGCAGAAAAATACATGAAGACTAATTTTCAAACAGTCCTGTTGACTGATGAGTACCGTGCAACCCTGGATGGTCCAGATGGATGGAGTAGTGGATGGTTGGTGGACGGCAAGGCGGTGGTGGAGTAATTTTTTGGGTTGGAATCATGGGAAGAGAGCTGGTCGTCCCCTCTAGGGTCCCCAAAGGTGTAAAGAGGACCTCTGCAAAGTATGTGGAGTTCCTGACTGACCACTTCCTTCCCTGGTACAGAAGGAAGAACTATGCTTTCCGTAATAAAATCATCTTCATGCCTGACAATGCACCATCTCATGCTGCAAAGAATACCTCTGCATCAATGACTGCTATGGGGATAAAAGGAGATAAAGTAATGGTGTGGCCTCCATCCTCCCCTAACCTCAATCTTATTGAGAACCTTTGGAGCATCATCAAGCAAAAGATCTATGAGGGTGGGAGGCAGTTTACATCCAAACAGCAGCGCTGGGAGGCTATTCTGACATCTTGCAAACAAATTCAAGCAGAAACTGTCCAAAAACAAGTTCAATGGATGTAAGGCTTGTGAAGCTGCTATCAAATAAGGGGTCCTATGTTAAAATGTAACGTGACCTGTTTAAAAAGTTAAACTATTGTTCAAAGTGTGATTGAAATAGCTTTTGATTTCAGTAAATATGCTGCAAACACAACAAATGACAATTTTCAGTTCTTTACAACCTATAAAGTGTTTTGGAACTTACTGTGCATAATAATTTGGAACAGTGCATTGTAAGTTTTTTATTTTGAAAAAAATACTGTTATCATTGAGAGGTGTGTTCAAATAAAATTTGAATTGTACTCTTAATAGTTGATAACATGAGAATCATGCTGACTGTTGTTTACATCAATTATTTAGGTAAATGAGAAAAATATCATTGGCATAATAATTTGGAACAGGGTGTATACAGCGATCAGAGCTAAAAACAGCCACTGATTACTGTATAAATGACACTGACAGGGAAGGGGTAAACTCTAGCGGGCGATCAAGGGGTTAAATGTTTTCCCTAGGTGTGTTCTAATTGTGTGGGGGTTGGGCTGGCAGGGACATGACAGTTCTGACCTTTCCCGATTACTGGTATCAGTAGATCAGTGTCATGTCCCCTGACAGAATGGGGACCCGCCATGTTTACATTGGCGGATCCCCGTTCAGTCTCTGTAGTAGGCGATTGCGGGTCACCAGCGGACATCGAGTAGTAGGCGGCGTGCGCTCACCCGCAAATCGTGCATGCGCGGCTGACGTACAGGGACAGCGGTTTGCGCAGCAGAGCCAACCTGCCACAGTACAACTGCGGCGGCTGGTCGACAAATGGTTAAAGTGGTTATAAACCCTCACATATACCCAGTGAAGTGAATAGCCTCAGCTGATACACAGAGATGAAACAACTCCTACTACACATGTTTTACCTGTATATCTGCTGTCTTTCCCTTTCTACACTCTTTGGAAAGTGCAGATCATGTTAGAAATCTTGTATCCACTTTTAGCAGTGGGTGGGGAGTCTGGGCTTACACTGTGTGAGAGCTGATTGGAGGAAAGGCACACACCTCCCTTCACATAGGCAGAGGAATGAAGGAACACGCAGAGCTGTAGTCTGAATAAACCAGCACTCTGCTTATCTCCCTCTAAGCTCCCTCCCTGACACAAATTTTCAGCTGCTGTTATCTCATGTGTCAGAGAACTTGTCAGAATGGATTCTGATGATAACAGAGGAAAGAAGCACCAGAGAAAAAAGCCACTCAGAGCTTTGGAGAGATATAAGTAAACACTACTGATATATGTGTCAAGGTCAAATTTCATGAATGGGGTTAATAACCACGGTTAAAGAAAAAAAGTAAGATCTAAAATGATGTTTCGCAAATTTTCAGACAGGATTGTAATATAATAATATGCATAACAGACTTCCTTGTCATAGGCAGGTAGCTTGATACAAGCTACCTGCGCCTGCTGTCACTTATGCTGGCCATACAAAAACAAAATTTTCCTTTAAAAAATTTTCATATTAAGAACTTTTGTTTGATTTTCTAATCGTTAGTGGGGTCAAATTAACAAACTTCTTGACTGAACACATTTTCGTACAGTGTATGTTGTTCTCGTTCAGAAATTACAATCATTTTCAAATTGAATGTTAAAAGCAAGTGAAACTTTCAAACGACATTCGTTCATGCATCTAATGTACATAGAAATTTTCATACGAATATTTTTACAAATATTCTCCGCTGAAAATTGATACATGTATGGCCAGCATAAGACATTTAGTATAGCATGCATTTTTTATCACCTGTCATGATGGGGTAAAAAAACAAAAATGAGCCCTTTATAGTACCAAAACAGTTGATAATCACTACAATAAAGTTGTCATTTATACTGTGAAACACCGAAAGCAATAATATATATAACTTACTTATATATATATATATATATATATATATATATATACATAAACACAGTATCTCACAAAAGTGAGTACAGCCCTCACATTTTTGTTAATATTTTATTCTATCTTTTCATTTGACAACATTGAAGAAATGGCACTTTGCTACAATGTAAAGTAGTAAGTGTACAGCTTGTATGACAGTGTAAATTTGCTGTTCCCTCAAAATAACTCGACACACAGCCATTAATGTCTAAGCCACTGGCAAAAAAAGTGAGTACACCCCTAAATGAAAATGTCCAAATTGGGGCGAATTAGCAATTTTTCCTCCCTGGTGTCATGTGACTCATTAGTGTTTACAAGATCTCAGGTGTGAATGGGGAGCAGGTGTGTTAAATTTAGTGTTATCTCTCTCACTCTCTCATACTGGTCACTGGAAGTTCAACATGGCACCTCATGGTAAAGAACTCTCTGAGGATCTGAAAAAGAATTGTTGCTCTGCATAAAGATGACCTAGGCTATAAGAAGATAGCCAAGACCCTGAAACTGAGCTGCAGCACATTGGTCAAGACCATACAGCGGTTTAACAGGACAGGTACCACTCAGAACAGGCCTCGCCATGGTCAACCAAAGAAGTAGAGTGCACGTGCTCAGCATCATATCCAGAGGTTGTCTTTGGGAAATAGAGTTATGAGTGCTGCCAGCATTGCTGCAGAGTGCAGAGGCTGAAGGGGTAGGCGGTATGCCTGTTAGTGCTAAGACCATACACCGCACACTGCATCAAATTGGTCTGCATGGCTCTTGTCCCAGAAGGAAGCCTCTTCTAAATATGATGCACAAGAAAGCCCGCAAATAATTTGCTCAAGACAAGCAGACTATGGACATGGATTACTGCAACCATGTCCCGTGGTCTGATGAAACCAAGATAAATTTATTTGGTTAGGTTGGTGTCAAGCGTGTGTGGCAGCAAACAGGTGAGGAGTACAAATACAAAAGTGTGTCTTGCCTACAGTCAAGCATGGTGGTGGGAGTGTCATGGTCTGGGGCTGCATAAGTGCTGCCAGCACTGGGGAGCTACAGTTCATTGAGGGAACCATGAATGCCAACATGTACTGTGACATACTGAAGCAGAGCATGATCCCCTCCCTTCAGAGACTGGGCTGCAGGGCAGAATTCCACCATGTTAATGCCCCCAAACACACCTCCAAGACAAACACTGCCTTGCTGAGGGTAAAGGTGATGGACTGGCCAAGCATGTCTCCAGACCTAAACCATATTGAGCATCTGTGGGGCATCCTCAAATAGAAGCTGGAGGAGCGCAAGGTCTCTAACATTCACCAGCTCTGTGATGTCGTCATGGAGGTGTGGAAGAGCACTCCAGTAGCAACCTGTGAAGCTCTGGTGAACTCCACGCTCAAGAGGGTTAAGGCAGTGCTGGAAAATATTGGTGGCCACACAAAATATTGACACTTTGGGCCCAATTTGGACATTTTAACTTAGGGGTGCACTCACTTTTGTTTCCAGTGGTTTAGACATTAATGGCTGTGTGTTGAGTTATTTTGAGGGGACAGCAAATTTACACTGTTATACAAGCTATACACTCACTACTTTACATTGTAGCAAAGTGTATTTCTTCAGTGTTGTCACATGAAAAGGTATAATAAAATATTTACAAAAATGTGAGGGGTGTACTCACTTTTGTGAGATACTGTATATACAGCGGGTAAAATAATTATTGAACACATCACCATTTTTCAAGGTAAATGTATTTCTAAAGGTGCTATAGACATGACATTCTCACCACATATAAGTAACAATACATGCAAGCCATACATACAAAGAAACCAAAACAAAGTTCAGAAATTAAGTTATGTGTATGTAGACCGGGCTCTGACCTCTACAGGACTGATGGTGACCTTGTTAGTCAGGGAGGACCGACATTCATCCTCACAGTGTGGGTTACTAGGCATAGTGGGTGCAGATAGAAGAATTGAGTTTAGCGCCAGACACTTTGATGATGCAGAACAAAAAATATTTATTTCTCTCTTCAAGAACTGAGGAGAGAGGGTTAGGGCCAGGAAACCCTTTGGATGGGTGCAAAAGCACTTAGCAGACTCCGAGACTCTTAATGTAGCAATAAAGTCCCACAAGCCTTCCAACTGACGGTGCCTGACTAAAACTGTTTCCTTGTACTCTGAACTTGAACTTCGGACTTCAACACAGATTGATGCACATACCAGCTTGGTATCCCCATTGTGCAGATCTGGCCTCCATCTCACAGCCTCCCGCTGTAGCTTCACGAGTTTACAGTCACAGTCTCCCGACAAGACTTCTTGGACTCCCACTGCCACTGGGTCCCTTGTGCTTCACACAGCCAACTGCTGTATATCCAGACTGTCCCCACACCAACCTGCTGGGTCCCTTACTCAGCTCTTCAGCCCAACTGCTGAACTCTCTTGCAAGCGTCACCCCTTTCTCTCTGGGTTCCTAGTTTGACTTCTGTTGAGATTTTTCCCACTTTTCCACTGGCCCCAATAAGTGAAAAAGGCTGCTCTGGTACTCTATCTCAGACTAGGAACTCTGATAACAGGAGCGTTGCCCCTCGTAGGCGATAGTTTCCCCTTTACCTCTGACCCTGGTTCAAGCTTTGTCTCCAGTGAAAGGAATGGTTGTCCTCCGCTAGCAATTCTGTCCTTTCACCTCTGACAAAGAGGGGTTCTTCGGCCAGTAGACACTGTGCAACTCGGTTAGGCTTCCAACATGAAACCCTAACCCTGTACTGCTTCAGCTGGTCCTGGGTAGGGATGGGCCGAACACCCCCTGGTTCGGTTTGCACCAGAACTTGTGAACAGGCAAAAAATTTGTGCGAACATGCGAACCCTATTAAAATCAATGGGACACAAACATGAAAAATCAAAAGAGCTCATTTTGAAGGCTTACATGCAAGTTATTGCCATAAAAATGTATGGGGACCCTGTTACTGCCCTAGGGGACAATGCAAAAAAAAGTTTTTGAATCAATCGTTTTTTCAGGAGCAGTGATTTTAATAATGCTTAAAGTGAAAATAAAAATGAAATATTCCTTTAAATATCGTGCCTGGGGGGTCCCCTTGGTCTGCCTGTAAAGTGGTGCATCTGTGTGATGTTTAGAACAGTGCCGGAGCAAAATTACATTTCTAAAGGAAAAATTGTCATTAAAATCCCTCACCGCTGTAATGTATTGCTCCCGGCAATATAGATAAAAATCACTGAAGAAAATTGCATGGGGGTCCCCCCCTCCAGTCCATACCAGGCCTTTTGGGTCTGGTATGGATTTTAAGGGGAACTCCATGCCAATTTTTTTTAAATTTGACGTGGAGTCCCCCCCAAAATCCATACCAGACCCTTATCCGGGCATACAACCTGGCCGGGCAGGATGGGGGGCGAGCCCCCCTCCTGACCCATACCAGGCTACATGCTCTCAACATGGTGGGTGGGTGCTTTGAGGCAGGGGGGGCTCTGCGTCCCCCACCCCAAAGCACCTTGTCCCCATGTTGATGGGGACAAGACTCTGCCAGACAACCCTGGGCTGTGGTTGTCGGGGTCTGCAGGTGGGGGGCTTATCGGAATCTGGAAGCCCCCTTTAACAAGGTGGCCCCCAGATCCCACCCCCCTCATGTGAATGGGTATTGGGTACATTGTACCACTACTCATATACTATACTGTATATATATATATATATATATATATATTTATATATTCTTACACTACCTGCACTGACTGTATATACTCTATCTACACTGTATCTTTATACTGCACTGCCTACACGCCACTAACTAAACTGCCTAACCTCTCTCTATCGCCACGTTATACACACTATGTACGGCCACTGTGTAAGCAGCCTTATATAGTGTGGGGCATGGACTTAGCCCCCTGAGCCGTGATTGGCCAAAGGCATCCTGCCTTTGGCCAATCATGGCTCTTTCTGCAGAGCGCACTGTGATTGGCCAAAGCATGCAGGTCATGTGCATGCTTTGGCCAATCAGCGGGTGTCATTTCCCCGCAGGTTCTCACTGCATTATGGGGCGTTCAGCAGCGCTCCAATTTGCCATGAACACACCATAATGTTCGGAATTTGCCGAATGGGTGAATGCCCGATGCTCGAGTCGAACTTACGTTTGACTCGAACATCGGGCCCATCCCTAGTCCTGGGTAGGCCTCAGACTGCCTAGCAACCAGGAACTCACTGATAGGCCTCAGGCTTCTGGCCTAGCAGCCGGGAGCTTTAAGACACGTCCACCCAGACAGCCGTCCAGCTGGCACAGAACCATGATCACCTGACTCCTCCCAAATATATAGGCTCTCCCAGCAGGCCATGGGGCCCAAGAAAACCCCCGCCCATTGGCTAGAGTAGCCCAACATTCGTATTCCAAGTTCATATACATCTTATCATTCCAATGCCATCAGCAACAGTGCCACCCAATAGCAGAGGAGAGAGATGCACCAAACCAAGAGTTAGGAGAAGAATAAGGAGATCCCCTAACAATTTGGCCAGGCTATTTACAAAGCAGCAAAGTACATTTAACAGCACCCCCACTGCAAACCAGGGTGCTACACTCTCCCTCAGCCAACAAAACTACGTCTCAGAGTTTGCAGGAAAAAGAAAAATCTTGGTTCTCAAGCCTGAGAACGGATGTCCTGGCAAAACATGAATGGGAGGGGATAACAGGGAAAGGCAACCAGTAACAAGTCCAGGTGGCATACCACAAGGAATAAGTTCACATAACATTAATACTTTAGCAAGTGGCATGTCATACAAGGGCAGCAATACAAACGAGAGATAATATTTACAATATCAAAGTGGCATACCACAAAGATAAAATTATCAGAAAATGTGTAAGCAAATGACCTGGAATCCTGACTATCTATCTAGTATTTACACCTGTACATAAAAAAAGTTTGTTAAACAAACTCCTACTCCTTTTCAGTCACTGCTAGGTCCAGTCAGTATGCTGTGTACACTTCTCCCTCACATAAGTGAATAGAGAAAACACACTTCCATAGTGTAGCAGTATCCACTATACATACTTTATCAGGGACCCTTTATCATCAGGGTCCCTGATGAAGTCACATGACGTGACGTAACGCGTAGGACGTGGCCGGGACTGATCCTGATACCGGAAGTAGAGTGAGAGGCGGAAACGCCGATGTTTTTATATGCTCGTTTTTTATCTTGAATGTAAGCAGCCACTTTTATTAGAATAAAGTACGTATAGTGGATACTGCTACACTATTGAAGTGTGTTTCTCTATTCACTTATGTGAGAGGGAAGTGTACACGGCATACTGACTGGACCTAGCAGTGACTGAAAAGGAGTAGGAGGAGTTTGGAGGACGTATTAAAGGGGAAGATCTGTATGTGATCCTTATCCTAAGGAGCATTTATTGCCACACCAAGGTGAGATTTCTGAGAGCACGGGGGTGGATAGCATCACCACAGAAACCCCCCTGGTGGTGTACAGAGCTACCCACCAGATCGGCTCCACTAACATCACCCAAGGCACGTTTGTGATTCATTTTGAGCACGTTTGATGCACTACACCATCTGTTGGAATTAGGTGGAACTGTTTATTTATTAACAGCAATATTTGATATTTGGTCTGATTGGAACATTCTCATTTGTTGATGCACTACGCCACCTTTTGGAGAGAAGTGGGACTGTTTTGAGTCATCCATATTAATATATGGTTTATCTATTATTATTCACTTAGTGAGATATTTATGAGTTAGGATTGTCTAATTTTACACGTGTGTTTACACTGGCACATTTTTATAATTTATTCATGTATGATATTTAAGATATTTTTTAATTTTTTGCACGTATGCACTTTATGAATGGTTCACTGACACGGTTACAAATTATTGTTTTTCACGTATGCTGACTGCGCGCTACCCAATCAGTGCAAACATACAACTTGGGCAAAGAGAAGGGGTGGGGGGAATTTCACCTTCCTGCGAGTGCCGGTATCTCAGTACACAGTCCAGCAACAGCTAAGACAGGAAAATGCCGCCTCAGTGATTTCAGTTGGAGAGGTGGAGCAATTGAACACAGACTCCATTTTCCTCTCATTTTTAATCCACAGGTTGAGTAATAAGAAAATAATTTCTGTCTCACCAATAGTACCGGGGATCAGGCAACTGCAGATACTTCCCATCCACATCCATAGTAGTGATGAAATGTCGGAGATGCTTCTAATCAAGCCAATGAATAACCACGCAGTTTGGATAGATATGGCGACCAAAGTTCCAGGTGCAAGAAATGTGAGCATACTTGGCGGGATGGGTAGGAGACAACTCATTAAAGCTGAGATATAAAGGGATCTTAAAAAAGTCCCAAATAGCTTCAGCTACCCATTGTATCCCCTTTCTCTGTATCTCATCTTAAAGGATGAACCGACACTCTGAAGACTGGATGCAATTACTTTATTCCATATCAACCATGGGTAAAAGAACAGCCTGTTCTTTTACCCATGGTTGATATGGAATAAAGAAATTGCATCCAGTCTTCAGAGTGCCGGTTCATCCTGCATCCTGCATTCTGCATGGATGTGGGGACTCAAAGATGCTGCCGAAGTTATCCAAGCTACAGCGGATCATAGCCAAGAGAGTGGCTGAGGAGTATGGCTACTTATACCCTTACGTGCCTGCCAGTTTGGAAGATGAGATACAGATAGATCCACATGGAAAGCACTGCTCTGACTTTCCTAGCTACTCATAGATTGAGAGGACTTACCTTCCTAGGTCAGCAGTTCAGGTGCTCTGGCTCTCGGAAGCCTTCCAATCCTCCGCATTCAATAACTGTGTATCTTAAATATTTCAAGGCATCTAAGGCCCATTTGATAGCTAAACATTCCTTCTCCACAATGGCATAGTTTTTCTCATGTCTGTTGAGCTTTCTGCTAAGGTAAACCACTGGGTGCTCTTCCCCGTCTATGGCTTGGGACAGTAGAGCACCCAGTCTCACATTAGAGGATATGCACCTGTCAAACAGGTGCAGAAAAATTGGTCTTTGGGTGTCGGTGGAGCCTTCCCACCATAACCCTATAGAGGCGCTCTTGATGAAGGCCAAAAAAACTGCAATGATATGCACCTGTCAAACAGGTGCTGAAAAAATGGTTTTGGGTGTCAATTGTGCCCATTATACCTATACCAAAAACATTTTTCCACATGAAATTATTGAACCCCCTCAAAGCTAGGCAGCGTTGAAGAAGGAGGGAAGTGGGAGCTACGGTGCTGGTGTGTTGGAATAGGGAAAAAAATTTGATGTATGGTGAATGGAGGCAGCTCCTCAAAAAAGATTAGGTCCTGGTAACCTAATGACAACTGTAGAGGAAAAGGAGGGTAAGAGGGGGCCAGCCTGGTCCAGCCTCGAAGTCCTGCAGAGATCCCACATCCCAAAAAAACTAAATCGGTGACATCGGCATCAGGGGCTTCATAGCTGGTAATCCAAGACTGATTAATTTTTATGAAAGTCAAATGGTTCACGGAGTCTGTGGACAGGCGCGTCTTATGATCAGTCATGAAACCTCCTGCAGCACTGAATGCCCGTTCTGGAAGCACACTGGATGCAGGGCAGCCCAACAACTCAATAGCATACTGGGCAAGTTCTGGCCAGTGGTCTATTCTCATGACCCAGTAAGCCAGTGGATTGTTAGCTGGAAAGCTCTCCATCTCTGTTTTGGCCCCGAGGTAATCTTCCACCATGTGATGCAGACGCTGCCGATGGGATGTGGAAGCTGACAGGCCTGGGCAGCGAGGACTAAAAAAATTACGAAATGGCTCACTGAGGCAGACGCCTTCTCCGACGCTCCTCTCTTGAACAACAGAAGACTCAAAAGAATGTTTTCCAAGACACTGTAACCTACTGGAGTCAGGAAAAATGTTCAATAAAATCCTCTTTAATGTGTCCTCAAGTGATTTTATCTTCTGCACTCTCTGTGGGGACGGGAGGAGTTCTGAGACCTTATAACGGTGGTCAAGGAGGGTTGCCAACCAGTAATGGACATTCTCCTTTATGCCACATATTCTTGGGTCCTTTCGCTGGCCTTGAAGCATGAGGTTGGTCATGCGCCTCAATTTTGCAGAGGCTTGAGAAGCAGACTCCTTGGGGTCACTCAGGATGACAGCATCTGGAACTTCCTCCTCCCAGCCACGTACTACTCCCAAGGGTCCTGGGGTTGGAAAGCCATCGCTTACAGATTGACCCATGTCTTCCTCTTCTTCAAACCCTACGAAAGTGCCAGAAACCTCCCCTCTCTCCTCCTGTGTGTTCTGTGACATAGGAATGATGGTGTCTGGATAAAGTGGGCCTTGAGAGGAAACGCCTCCTCTTTTGCCTGCTGCTCTGACTCCAGTGCCCTGTCCATAATGCCACGCAGAGTCTGCTCCAGCAGGAACACAACAGGGATTGTGTCACTGATGCATGCACTGTCACGGCTCACCATCCTTGTGGTCTTCTCAAATGGGGACAATACAGTGTATGCATCCTTAATGATCAGCCATTGGCGTGGGAAAAAAAAGCTGAGGCAGCCTGAGCCTGTCATCGTGCAGTACTCGCACAGGTACTCGTTGACGGCCCTCTGCTGCATGTATAGCCACTGCAGCATTGCTAAAGTCGAGTTCCACCTGGTGGGCATGTCACAAATCAGGCGGAATTCCCGCTGAATTTCAGCCAACCGAGCACTGGCTGTGTATGGCTGCCTGAAATGGCTACAGACTCTTCTGGACAGCTTTAGCACATCTTTACAGCCCTGGGTACATATTTAGGAAACGCTGCACCAGCCAAATTGCGGAAATGTGCCAGGCATGGCACATGTATCAACTTTCCCTGTCTAAGGGTGGACAGGACGTTTGAGCCATTATTGCATACCACCATTCCTGGCTCCAACTGGTGTGGTGCAACCATCTCTGGACCTGTCCCTGCAGAACTGCAAGAATCTCTGGTACGGTGTGGTAACTGTCCCCTAGACACACCAGCTGAAGCACTGCATAGCACCTTTTAGCCTGACTCATGGAATAGCCCTTTGAACGCTTAGGGGGTACCTGATGTTCATAGGACAATTCTGCAGAGGAGGGCATGGCGTTGGCGGAAGAGGAGGGGGTAGAGCTCACAGGTTTGCCATTATCACCACCAGCTGCATGGAGGCGTGGGGGCACAACAAGCTGCAGCACCGAGCCCTGTCCTGCATCCCTTCGAGTTGCAAGCAGCGCTACCCAGTGTGCTGTGAACCAAATATATCATCCCTGCCCATGCTTGCTGGACAACGTGTCAGCAGTAAGGTGGATTTTATGGCTGATTGCTTTGCCCAACGATGCCAGAAAATTCCCTTCCACGTGATGGTAGAGAGATGGAACGGCCTTACGTGAAAAGTAGTAGCGACTGCGAACCTGCCATTGTGGTACAGCACATTGTGCACATTCACGGAAGGGGGCAGAATCCACCAGGCTGAAAGGCAAAAGTTGTAGAGCCAACAGCTTTGAAAAGCTTGCATTTAGACGCTAGGCATGTGGGTGGCAGGGACTGTATTTTTTTCAGCTGCAGCAGATGAGGCAGAGAAATTTACTGGCTACAGTCTACAGCTGGTGGTGTGCTGCTGTCAGGACCTGTGTCCTTGCTTGGGTCACCTGCTGGTGGCAGTGTTTGGAAAACCAAATGGTGTAGTTCTGGTGGCCACCAGCGGTTGTCTCCCAGGAGATTGAGCATACAGGTCATTAAGCTGCACCTGATGGGTCTGCTGGGTCTATATAAGCCCGCCTTGCTCCCTGTCCCAATGCTTCGGTATTTTCCCTGCAAGCCGTGTCCATGCACGAACCTGACCTGCTCTGATCCCCGATCTGTAATCCTGACCCAGAGACCTGATTCCTGATTCCTGAACCTGCTTCCTGCTCCCTTGCTGTCCTTCTGCTCCCAGTACCTGGCTCCCTGTTCCCCTTATCTGGTATCCCCGTTTGCTTATTGTATATGTGTGTGTTTTCTTCACTTATATTTAGTTAGTCAGATAGTTAGGTGTTTATTTTGGGTTTGTGGTATGTTTTCATCTTTTATTTCAATAGTTTTATTGGTTTATTCGATACATACAAAAGTCCAGATAAACCGGAAAATTGCAAACTTTGAATAAAAATACATAACAACCATAAGTCAGAAACCAGGATTGTAACAATACAAAATGGAGTATGGGGTCCTCCGCGTAGAAGGAAGTCCCGCGTCCGGGGCGAGTGCGCTTCGTGAAGAGACGGAACCGTCCCAGTCACCCAGGCAACGTAAGAAGTTGGCAATATCAGGGTGTTTCCCGGGTTCGGCGGGAACTGTAAAACATAACAATGTTAGGACCAAAGACTGAATACCAACAATACATAAAAATAAGTTTCAAACGTTAAAAGGCCAAATAGACCTGAAAACATACATAGCTTATTTGGTTATTTTGATAACTTTATTTTCTACTTTTGTATGGTGTTTGGGTTTTATTTGTGGATTGATAGACTGATTGATTTA
>BLSH010109980.1:3602663-3647543 GCA_018402905.1 Glandirana rugosa
CCAATGTATGGGGAGATTTACGCTCACCATCAATGTAATTGGAAATTTACACTGACCACCAATTTAAGGGGGGGGGGGCTTCTACATAGACCACCAATGTAAGGGAGGATTTGACACTAACCCCAAGTGCAAGTTAGGATTTTTTACAGACTACTAATATAAAGAGGAGTTTTTACATTGGCCACCAATGTAAAGGGAATTTACACTGATCACTAATGTAATAGGAGCATTCACAGTGACCACCAATGTAAGTGGGTCATTCACACTAATCACTACTGTGAATGAATGGATTCTACACCAAACCCTAATGTAATGAGAAGATTTACACTGACCACCAATGTAATTGAGACATTTAGCCTACATTCACATTTGTGTGCCAGGAACGCATGCAAATTCACTTTCCTGAAACCACAGAAACATGCTGCCCTTTAGCAGATACACGGCAGTGCCATTTAGTGTTAAAGACACCCTTACACAACTGTTGACTTGTGCATTTTCACATGCACCAAAATTTACAGTGCTGTGGCACCGTGTGGTATGGTGTGATTATGAAAAAGGTCAGGGATTTATTTACGCATTTCTAGCACATAAAGCAGCCTATTGAAATGAATGGGCTGCCCTACACGCAACGTACTGTACATCTTTATCCACCCTGTCAGTACACCTTTGCTTACTAAATCCCCCTGCACCCCAAACCTCTCCTGTTCTCTCCACTTTAACCTCCCTCCCACCTTAACTCTACATTCCTCCTCTGTTCATCTTTGCACCCACCTTCCTTAACACTGTGCATCTCCTCTTTGCTCACCTGTGCACCCCAAACTGTAATTCCTTCTATGCCTTCCTCTGCACACTCCACACCAACCCCCCACCCCCTCCACTTTGCTTACCTTTGCAGAACAGGCTGATGGTTGGCTCAGAGACCACAGCTGCAGGCAGGAATTTCAAGCATGCCTGTTTACCTCCCCAGGGGGGCAGCATTTGGCAGAGGTGATGGTGGATGGGACGGGGGGGGGGGGGGGGGGGCATGATATACATAGCAATACCACCGCCCCATCTCTACCATCCCTATTTACATATCAATAGCGGCTATTTACATGTGAATGCTGACAAGGTCTGCTGGTCATCAGCATGCTGCAAAAGGGCAGAGCTGGGCATGGTGACAGCACTGTACACTGATTCATTGGGACACAGTACAGGACTAAGACGTAAAGAGACAAGGGAATTTAAACCAGGACAGTTGGCAAGTATGGGGCAGCAGTTTTGAGCCCCACAACAATGACTAGGCCCAGGGCAGCTGCCCCTTTTACACCACCTTAAAGACAGCCCTGGCTGAGAATTGCCACCACTGAGTGTTGATAAGAGGAATTCCAAAAGGGCTGTGTACGAGGTACAGGAGGAATTTCTCTAATATCACAACATTTTAAAGGACAACTGTAGTCATATATATTTTTTTCTTTGATTAGTTCTCCCACCCCTGTGAGTGCTGCCCTAGTCCCTACATTTACCTTCAGCCTCGATCCAATGATGTTCACTGTACGGCCCTCTTGAACCGCACAGCCTTCCATGCTCCAAGCAACCACCCAAGGCTCATAGGAATACATGAGGCTGCAGGAGACATGCATACCTCCCAACATTTGAATGAGGGACACTTAAGGGAGGAAGCGATCGGGGGCATGCTACGTGCACCAAAAGTGGGTGTGCCCAAACTCCTAACAGTGGGAGGGGCTTAATGGGCTTGGTTAAACAATCAATGTAGTGCCTCACCTGTGTCCTAGATTGCAGCCTACCTGTGTCCTGGAATGTAGCCTATCTGTGTCCACAAATGCAGCCTACCTGTGTCCTGGAATGCAGCCTACCTGTGTCCATGAATGCAGCCTACCTTTGTCCTGGAATGTAGCCTACCTGTGTCCTGGAATGCAGCCTACCTGTGTCTATGAATGCAGCCTACCTGTGTCCTGGAATGCCTGGAATGTAGCCTACCTGTGTCCATGAATGCAGCCTACCTGTGTCCTGGAATGCCTGGTATACAGCCTACCTTTGTCCTGGAATGCCTGGAATGTAGCCTGTGTCCATGAATGCAGCCTACCTGTGTCCTGGAATGTAGCCTACCTGTGCAGGGGAAGAGAGGAGATGAAGAGGATTGCCAGCCGGATCATAAGGGATGAATGTGAGGTCTTCTTCCAGTGATCGCCGAAGGGAAGTGAGGAGAGGAGGTGGTCAAATCATAAGACAGCGGGGAACATCGTTCTAACATCTTTTATTTTAATTTCCGATGTTCCCCACACTCGCCGTCACATACAGGCCCGCCTCCTGGCCCGGGGACTTTGATATACGTCACATGTCCTGGCATTGGGCGGGGGATCTGTTTATCAAAGTCTCCGGGCCAGGAGGCAGGGCTGTATGTGACGGCAAGTGCGGGGAACATCGGAAATTGAAATGAAAGCTGTTACAGCGATGTTCCCCGCTGTCTTATGATTCAACCCCCTCCTCTCCTCACTCCATCCCCGCCTGCTGGCAGTGCATAAATGGCAGGCAGGGAATGGACAAGATACAAGCAGAAGTCAGCAACATAGAATCAGGCGGATGAGCAGAAGGCAGGGCAAATCCAGAGACAGGCCAAAGTCAGGGCAGGTAGCGTTCAAGTGAGGCCAGGGCAAGCTGGGTCAATCACAGAAGTAACACAGGAACAGATACAGGAAAACGGGTAATAGCTGTAGATCAGACAGCACTGGCTAATACAACTTCTGCAGTTTAAATAGTCCCATTGGCGCCAATCAGTGATGCACATGTGCATTTGTGCATGCGCATATGCATTCACAAACGGTTATGCACACGCGAGTGGACAATTGCACCTCTGCACCTGTGCACTTGTGAGCCAAAACTCAGTACACCAACCCACACCTAGATCCGGTAACTCCTCCCGATCTAACCAAACTAGCTCTGAATTAGAAATTATTAATTTGCCAAACTATTCTCTTTCTGTGGAGGAGTCTGAGGTCCTAAAATTAGGTCTCACCTTTTGTCCCGATACCACAATGGATACGTTTGATTTGATTAAGGATATACATCTTTTTGCAAGAAGATTGACGGTAATTGAAGGTAATCTATAACCAAACAACCACTTTAAAATCATGTGAACCTAATCCCTTCCTTATTCAAAGAGACATTGAAGAATGTCAGGCCCTAGAGCAGTGGTTCTCAACTCCTGTCCTCGGGACCAACTAACAGGCCAGGTTTGCAGGATAACTGAAATACATCACAGGTGATATAATTTGCTGCTCAGTGATTGCCCTAAGGTAATACTTAAAATCTGGCCCGTTGGTGGGTCCCGAGGACAGAAGTTGAGAACCACTGCCCTAGAGGATCTAATGGAGCTTTTGGAGGCGGGCCACATCGATGACGACATGTCTTGGCTAAGTGCCCCTGACGTGTCAGTAGCCGGCGTGTCCTTCCCCCCATGCTCCTTCAGACCCAAATCGCAGGCCTTTCCCCAACTAATTACCAATCCAAATATTTGGGCGTTTGTCCAGCAGACCACTAAGGAAATTGAAAAGTTGAAAAGTTGAAAATTAGTACTCAGAAATTGAAAAGTTGAAAATGAGTACCCCGTTTCGAGACAACTCGTCCCGAACTCAAAGGCAAGCCCTTAAATCCTTACAAAAAAACTCAGAAATAACCATCAAGCCTGCCGACAAAGGTGGAAACCTGGTAATTATGAACACCACTGACTATAGAACTATGCACTATAAAATTTTGAAAAACAAAGAATGGTATCGCCCTATTTCCAAAACCGTTATAGATCACCTTACTAATGAATATCGCAATATCATTCTTAAAGCTCTGCACAGAGGCACGATAGACACCAACACTTGGAGGTTTCTGAATATTGAGGAACCCAAGATTCCCACCCTCTATGCGCTACCTAAGGTTCATAAATCTTTGATAGATCCCCCCGGCTGTCCAATAGTTTCCGGATGTGCCGGATTAACAGAGAACGCTAGCCTTCTAGTGGACAATTATTTACATCCCCATGTCACTGCTCTCTTTTCATACGTGAAGGACACCAATGGTTTGCTTAAACTAATTGAAGGGGTTCAGCTTCCTAAGGTAACTTGGTTGGTAGCTCTCGACATCGAGAATTTATACAACACAATTCCCCATGATAAAGGAATCAAGGTCATCAAGGATCACCTCAAAGAAAGAGGGAATGTAGCAACTGTGTATAACCAATTTGTTATTGATTTATTGAAATGTATACTTACACAAAATGTGTTCACCTTTGACTCCTCCCACTTCCTCCAGGTGCAGGGCTTTGCGATGGGGACTTGATGTGCCCCATCGTACTCCAAACTGTAAGGGGGGGGGGGTGGTCGAAGGAACTGTTTGCAACAGATGATATGACCTCTTTTTCCGCTACTATTTTAGCCTGATATTGTTACATTGATGACGTTTTGATATTCTGGACAGGAACAGAGGATGAACTCCAATTATTCTTTAAAACTATCTCAGTGAATAACTATAATCTCAAATTCAAATTCACTATGAACTATAGTCAAACTAAAATTAGTTTCCTTGATGTTGATCTTTCAGTAGATTTGGAGGGTAACATCAGCTCCTCTCTTTATAGAAAACCGTCTGCCGCCAACACAATTCTCCATGCCACAAGCTCTCACCCTAAACCACTTATACAAAATATACCCTATAGCCAGTATTTAAGAATAAAATGCAATTGTAGCGATAACACGGACTTTGAATGAGCGGCTAAGGATCTATATGATAGACTTAGACAACGTGGCTACAGCCACTCCTGTTTGAAAAAGGCCTACCATAGAGTAACTTTAAAAGACAAAAACTCTCTAATTTTCTCACAAAAAGCTGCAAATTCACCACAGACTGTTCGTTTGGTAACGCAAAATCCTAGTCAGCATAGACAAGTCAAAAATATTATACAAAAATCTTGGTCCCTATTGACGGCTGATCCCTCAGTGAGCAGACATATTGCAATAAATCCACACATAACATATAGACGAGCTCCCTCTCTGAGGGATAATTTGGTCCATAGCCATTTTTCCTCTGACCTACCCAAACGTACAAATCCAGGCACTTTTTTTTTTTTTTTTCTTTTCAATAGTTTTTATTAAGTTTTTCATAACAAACATCAGTCTTACATCATCGATTGAAATCAGAGTATAGTGATCCATATACAGTTAGGCAATTTTTAAGTTACTATTGTTGCAAAAACAAAAGGAAAATTTTCAATGTAACCTCTACTGCTGTGCATGAAATCCTTTTTTTTATTTTGGTTAGCCTAAGACCTCTCCCTCACCCTGGGTATCCCATGACCCCGCCCACCCCCCACCCCACTCGGGATCCTGCTGTGGGAATCCAGGCACTTTTTAATGTGTCCTTTGTGAGATGTGCCCATATGTCATCAACAGTGGCTCCTTTATGCTCCCAAATGGGCAAAAACTTCATCCTAAGCATAGAGTCACATGCCAAACGGTTGGCGTCATATACCTAGCACAATGCGCTTGTGGTGGGTTCTATATTGGTAAGACAAAAGGTCCGTTCCACAAGAGGATAAAAGATCACATCAAACCAATTATGAAATGCCTGAAAACTACTGTGGTTGCCCAACATATAGGACGGTACCACAACTTTGACCACACCATGGTCAAATTTGTGGCACTGAAGCACACACCCCCCCATCCCAGGGGTGGTGGTATTGATCGAACTTTGCTTCAGATGGAAGTGAGATGGATATATACGCTAAAGGCAACCGAGTTCCCCGGTTTCAATGAAACTCTAAGCTTCAAACCATTTCTTTAATGGACCCGCTGACACCCGTCCCCTTGGTCCCTATTGTCCAGGGCCACGGGGCTGGGTCTCTGCAGCTCTTTATTTTTACCGTCTGTTTACCTGTTCCCCTCCCCTTTCCCTGGATCTTGCCATTTCTTCCTCCCCCTGCCTCCCTTCACTGTCCTCTGTGTCACCCCATATTTATGTACAACTAATATTTTCACAAGTATGAGTCTAATTTTGAATATATTGACAGACTTGAGAACGTTTATAACATCTTGTTTGTCAGCATTTTTATAGCGACTTACTTTTTGACAATTGTGGATATTGTACTTTAGATCTGAGTAGACACTATATTTCCTATTTAGTTACCTTTTGTTGGTTTTAAGTTTGTTTGCTCATATGTTTATTTGTAGTTTTGTACGGTGGTACAAAATATAATTCCATATACAGGCGGTCCCCGGATTACAAACAAGATGGGGACTGTAGGTTTGTTCTCAAGTTGAATTTGTTTGTAAGTGGGAACAGGTACATTTTTTAAGTGTAGCTTCAGCCAAAAAATCTGTTTTTAAGCTTTTTGGATAACACCCCTGTAATGTTTGTTTTGCTGTCTATATTTCCGTTCAGAAGATTTCACCTCACTTCCTGTCCCAATGAAAATTGGATTTTGAAAATTTTGGGTTGTTGTGGAAACAAATCTTGGTGATAAAGCATCAGTGGTGACATCTTTTTCCCATGATAGCTCTTACAGGAGTGAATTTCCCTTCCTAGGGGTAGATCTCCTCTCACTTCCTGTTGTCTCCCTCCGTTTGTAAGTAGGAGACGTTTGTAAGTCGGATGTTTGTAACTAGGGGACTGCCTGTATATGTATCACAAGGTTACCGAGTATGCAGTGACTTGTCACCTCTTTGCTTGCACCATCCATCCTTCCCAGACCCCTCCCCCTTTTCCTTTCTTGCTCCCCTCTGCTCTCTGGGCCCCTCCTTGGGCCATTGCTCCAGCATGGCCGCAGTTATCCCCTTTGGGATATGTGCCGGGAGCCTTCCCAGAATCTGGCTTTCTCCTCATAGCCCCCTGGGGAATTCCATGCGCAGTGTGCCCCTGTACGGACAGAAGGGGCACTGGGGTCCATCTATGCCCCAGTGCCGCTTCACCCCGGGACTTCTGCGCCAATCTATGCACCGACCTGGGGCTGCCACCCAGCTCATCTGAGCCCCTACATCGGCGACTGTCCTTTTGACATGCCCCAGACCCTGGGACCGCCTGTCCCCTTAGACCTTGGCCGTGGTGCCTTTTCCTTGTCAATATCCTTGGTGTTGAGATAGATTGCTAGGCAGCGCTGCACTTAGTGCTGCCTACGCCCTCCTTCAGCCCTTTGTTTGCCGAGCACTATGGGACTTGCAGTCCCAGTGCTGATAGTCGGGCTGACCACGGATGCGCCCTGGTGGATATTCGTCCGCACTCTGGCCGGTGACGTCAGACACCGGCCGGGTGGAAGACACCATAAAGCCGGCTCTCCAGCTCACATCTCTGCTGGAATGTGGGGGAGATGTCTTGTGAAGCGCTATTAACACAAGGTACGAATGCCAGTCTTACTTATCTCTTCTTCCCTCTGTGATTCTTCTTTGTTACACCTACAATGGTCTACATTTTACTTTATTTATATGCATATCCATTATCTTTGCTACTCCTTCAACAGTTAATCATTTCAAGTAACAGTCTTGACTTCTTGGTAAAACTGACAGATTCTTTTTTTTTCCAAATAATTTTTATTGAGTTTTGCACAAAACAGAACAAAAGAAAAGGTGCATATGTCATGAATTATCACATAAAGGTTTAAGTACAGGTTATACACTGTGAAGCATATCTACAGAAAAGTACACATATCGGTTGACTAGTTTTTGTAATTACCAACGGTCATATTCTGCATTGCGAGGGGGCAACGTCTGCCGCTCCCCTCCCCCAGACACCCCCTCTGGGAACATATTGTGCTGAGGGAGGGGAGGCAGACGCCCCCACCTCATTTTTCTGGTTTAGATGTGCGAAGCTTTGTTGTGAAATGGGGAAAAAGAAGAAAAAGGGAAAAACACTATTCAGGGTAATGTCCCTTCTTTATCTAGCCATGCGGACCATTTTTTGTTGAAATTGGGTAAAGTGTGTTCAGATAGTGCGAACATTCGTTCGTATAGGCTGTGGAGGCGGACTGAGGTGATTACCTCTATGACGGAGGGTGGTTCTAAGCTTTTCCATCGTTTGGTAATCGCCAGTTTGGCCGCTAGTAGTGTGTGGGTTATTATAAGTTTGTATTGGTGGGGTATTTGGTCAATGCCTATATTGAGAAGGGCAAATTCCTGAGTTGGAGTTACAGTTATGTTGGTAATATGGTGCAAGAGCTGGAACACGTCAGCCCAAAATTGGGTAAGTTTATCACATTGCCACATGATGTGTAGAAGATTACCATCTCTTCCACAGTGTCTCCAACATGTGGGAGTAGTGCTAGGGGAGAATTTGTTGATTTGTACAGGAGTTATATACCATCTAAGGTTTATTTTCAGGCTAAGTTCCCATAAATTTGCGGCTCTAGTGGCTCCATATGTCGTTTTGATGGCTGCTGTCCATTGCGAGGGGGTAAAGGTTCTCCCCAAGTCCTTTTCCCAATTTAAAAAGGGCTTAAGTTTAGATAAGGAGTTCTTATTCCCTATAAGGCTGTAAAATAGCGAAATGCCTTTAAGTTTGCTAGTCGGTTTGGTCAGGTATTCTACAATGTCCCCATGCAAATGTAAACGGAGGTAAGGATTTCTCAGTAAGCAGTAGGTCAGTTGGATATATTTAAAGTAGTCATTCTTAGTTAGGTCATAGGTTTGGGTAAGGGTCGTGAAGGGTTTGATAGAATCTTGCTCATATAAGTTTGAAATGTGTGAGATTCCCTTCCTCATCCAGGTTTTCACTGGGAAATCAGGGATCAGGAATGACACTACATTAAATGGTACAGGAATGATTGAGGGAGATGCCCCTTTAGGTATTTTTTTCCTGCACAAATCAAACGCCTCAACAGTCGCGCAAATGGATGGAGAGAGTTGAGCTTTCTTGGGCCTTAGTGACGGTTTACTGAAGAGCCATGCTACCAGGTCGTTACCCGGGATCTGGAGGGCTTCCATGTCCCGCCATGGACTAGTTATCTTGGTATTAAACCAGGGCTTGATTTAGGCCAGAATGGCTGCATAATAATAATCTTTAATAAGAGGGTATCCTGCTCCTCCCATCCTTTTGTGGTTGGTAAGGTTTACTATAGAGCTTCTAGCTTTGGTTGTTTGCCAGATAGGTTTTCTTATTAATTTTTGTATGGCTGTGAAGAAGGATGGTGGGACTGGAATGGGTAAGGATCTGAAGATATATAAAATTTGGGGTAACACAACCATTTTAAATGTCGATAGTCTTCCCAACCAAGTAAAGTATGGTTTGTGGGTGTTGGTAAGAGTTACCGGTAGATTGTGAAGGAGGGGTAGATAGTTCTCCTGGTAGAGGGAGGAGGTAGTTTTGGTTAATTTGATTCCTAAGTATGAGATTGAACGTTCTGCCCAAGTATATGGGTGTCGGGCTTCCAGTTCTTCTTGTTGGGTCTTTGGGATCCCCAAGGGCAGGATTATCGATTTAGTGGTGTTAACCTTGTAGTAAGAAATTTTACTGAAGGATTCTAGTATGTGTTCTACCGAAGCCAGGGAAGTCGAAGGGTTTGTAAGGCTGAGAATGACATCGTCCGCAAATAAATTTATTTTGTGGTCTTGGTGGCCCAGACTCACACCTGATATGTTTGGGGATGACCTGATTTTTTCTGCGAGGGGTTCCATCATTATATTGAAAATTAGTGGAGATAGGGGACAACCCTGTCTCGTACCATTAGAGATTCTGAAGGGTGTAGATAGCATGGACGAGTGAAGGACCTGGGCTGAAGGCCCAGAGTATAGTGCAAGAATTGCAGACAAAATGTAGCCCCGGAAGCCAAATTTTTCCAAGGTAGCTTTCATATATCTCCAGTTGACTCTGTCGAATGCCTTCTCTGCGTCCAAAGATAGAAGCAGAGAAGGCACTCCCGTCGACCCAGCATGGTGCAGGATGTTGATCATTCTGCGGGTTGCGTCCGATGATTGGCGGCCTTTGGTGAAACCAGATTGGTCGGGGTGTATCAATTTGGGGAGGAGGTCGATTAGTCTAGAGGCTATAAGTTTTGCAAACAATTTAGTGTCGTGGTTGAGCAGGGAGATTGGGCGGAAGTTTTGGGGGGTATTGGGGTCCTTCCCTGGCTTTGGGAGAGTAATTATTGTCGCTTTCAACATTTCTGCTGGTAAGGAGGCTGAGGAGGCAGCAGTATTGAATATCTGGGTTAGGTGCCCTGACAAGAGGTGTTTAAATTGTTTGTAATATTCTCCTACAAACCCATCTGGTCCAGGAGCTTTGTTGTTAGGGAGAGAATCTATGGCATGTTCAATTTCGGATGTGGTAAAAGGGGCGTTAAGATTGTCTAATTGCTCAGTTATTAAGTGAGGGAGGTTTACAGATTCGAGGAATGCCTTGATGCTGTCATCCTCTAGTTGGGGAGTATCAGAATCATTACATAGGTTGTATAGTCTGTGATAATATGTGCTGAAGGCGTTTGCGATTTCTTGTGGGTTAGTGACTTTACTTTTGGTTACTGGATGAAGCAAATAGGGTATATGGGTTTTTGGTTGGCGGCCTCTAATTTGCGACGCTAGTAGTTTACCTGGTTTGTTACCAGAGATGTAGAAGTTCATTTTGAATCTTTTTTGTGATTTTTCAAAATCCTCAATTAATAAGGATCTCAATTTTAAGCGTAAATCAAACATTTTTGACTTGAGGGTTTCAGAAGGACACCGTATGTTTTCGATGTCACATTGTTTTATATCTTCTAGGATTGACTCAACCTGCTGCCTCCTTTGCCTCTTGTATCTAGCCCCTTGCTGTATACACAAACCCCTTACTACTGCTTTGTGTGCAGCCCAGACTACGTGTGGGTCCGGCACAGAGTTCATGTTAGTGACAAAAAAATGTTTGAGTTCATAGGTTAGGGTGGATACCAAAGGTTCCATTTGGAGCAAGCACGTATTCATCCTCCAGATAAAGGAAGATGCAGGATTGTTGTGATCTTCGATTGTAATAGAAATAGGTGAATGATCAGACCATGTTGCTGTGAGTATAGATGTCGCTGATACCTTCTGTAGTGTCCACTGATCCAGTAGGAAAAAGTCTATTCTTGAATACGTATTGTGTCTTGGTGACAAGAATGTAAAATCTCTTTTGCAAGCATGTTGGCAGCGCCATGCGTCATACAGTTGCACTTTATAGAGCCATGGGTTGAGTGCCGTCTTGCACCTGGTAGGGGTAGCCGTGGTGTCGATTTATGGGTCCGGGGTTATATTAAAGTCTCCACACCATATTGTCGTTCCTTGCTGGGTCTTCAGAACCTTTTGATGGAGTTTCCGAATGAATCTCAGTTGATGGTTGTTGGGTGCGTAAAGCGAGACGATTGTGAAAATCACCTGATTTATATTGCCTACCACGATTAGGTACCGACCTTCCGGATCCTTGATGCACTTTTGTATCTGGAAATTCAGTGAGTCTCTTATGGCTATTAGAATGCCTTTCTTCTTTTGTGGAGCATTGGCCATGAGTATGTTGCTGTAGTTTATGTTGGTACACTTCGGTGGGTTACTAGACTGAAAATGTGTCTCCTGTGCACATAGTATGTTGCATTTTGTTTCTTCCGCCAGTTTCCATAGGGATCTTATTTTAGCAGGGTGGTTAAGCCCATTAGTGTTTATCGATACTATTTTGATTACCATGGTGGGAAGTGGTTGGTTTGTTCAGATAATATGTCTGTAGATTAAATTGGTAATAATGTAAGGTTGGTTTGGGAGAGAGCAAAACCGAGTTGGCTTGTGTCTTGAAGGATGTTTTTCTTTGTTGAGGAAGGTTGTCACACTTGTTGGTAATTTGTCTTTGGATGTGTATTCAAAGGAGAATTAACCTGCAACTACTTGACACGGTATAATTATTTGGATAATCCAAAAACCTGGAAAAATAAAAGAGACACAAAAAGCAAAAGGAGAAAAAATAAGAATAGTAAACTTGGAGTTGATCCAAAAACAAGTGTATTCCTTTGGTACTGGCACAACTGGCGCCTAGGAATGTGAGGATGGGGGAAAATAGTTCACACGGCCGCGCAGCGCAAGTTTCTGCATGATCGCCGTAAGAATTGGATTCCAGTAGTTGGTTTGTTTTAGCGATGGGCGTTATTCCTTCGAAATTTGGAGTTTGAGCGTGGAAGGGTAGCTCCGCTTTGTTCCATCGGGGTGATGTCAGCGTTATCGGGGATGATACACCAGTCTTGGAGAAGAGATAGGCCACTTTGTTCTGATGTCACAATATGTTTCCGACCGTTGTGGGTAATTGAGATCTTGGATGGTGCTATCCACTGGTATTGGATACTGTTATTCAGTAATGATTTTGTGATGTTGTTCAGTTGCCGTCGTCTGTTAAGAGTATGCTGAGAAAGGCCGGCGAAGATTTGTAAATTTTGGTAGGGATCCGGTAGACTTCCCATGGAGCATGTTTTTTGCATGAATAGCTCCTTGACATGGAAAAAATGGATTCTGAGAATCACGTCCCTTGGTACAGTGTCCGGGAGGAAGCTGGGTTTTGGCAGTCTGTGGATGCGGTCTATTACCATTTCTATGTTCTTGGTGTCCGGAAGTATGGACTTGATTAGTCCGCGGGCGAATGTGGACAGGTCGGATGGCTGCACTGTTTCTGGAACCCCGCGGATCTTAATATTGTTGCGTCTCGATCTGTCCTCGATGTCAGCAACTTTGTCCCTCAACCAAGTGATCTCATTGGCTTGATCCGCTTGTGTGTCAATAACGTCATTGATGGTGGCTGTCATGGTCCCCATGTTGGTCTCCATTTGGGCGACTTTGTTGTCCAATACCTCCATGCAATGACCAAATTTTTGCATCATAGTTAACATGTCACTTTGTATGGAGCTTCTGAGGGACATTAGCATCTCTTTTAGGGTAGAATCAAGTACAGGTTGACCTGCTGTAGGGAACGAAGAGATTGCGTCCGGAATGATCGGTTGTGTAGAAAGATCGTTCACTTGCAACGAATGTTCGTTCGGATACGAAAGAACGTTCGTTTGCGACAGAAGATCGTTCGGAAGAACGATTCCGCGGCCTACCTCTTCCACCACGGGAGAATCCAGGCGGACCCTTGCCTTGGCTGGGCTTCCAGAGGTCGGTGTGCCTGTCGGAGAGGCGATTGGAGCTTTCCGGGCAGGTGAGAGGGTGGTCTTCTGTGTAGAGGGCTCCTCCGGCCGAGCTGTTGAAAGAGGCTCTGAGGGTTCTTGTAATGTGGCGGCGCCATCTTGGACTCTCCTCAGGGACGGCTGGTACATGAATGCCGTCAGTTTGCTGGGTAGTCTATGTTATTTTCGCTTCATAGCCATAGTTCCCTTTGTGGCTGGGAATGTCTGGCTGCTTTTGGGTGCTGATGTATGAGACTGGAAAGCAGGCAGACGCTTAGGATGGCGAGTCATGGAAGGAGCTCAGCTACTATGCAGCCATCAAGACTGCTCGCCGGCCACGCCCCCCAAAACTGACAGATTCTTAATTGACCTCCGCTCCTCGTTGATTTAATTTTTTTTTGTCATGCTGCTTAAATTTTGGGTTCCTTTTTCACCACAATTTCAAGGTCATGTTTACCAAGCTAGCCCAATGAATTTTAGGAAATAAATGCAAGGATTTAAAATAGGGTGATCTGTTTGGTGAAATATAATTGATAAGTCTAGAATCGCATATATATATATATATCAATATGAAACATTTTTGAGACCCAGAAAAAGTTCTTTTTGTTATAAAAACATTTATAGTGTCGTGTAATTCTTTAGAAGGCCATATATGGACTCTGTCCAGGCATGATCTAAAATTTCTCTAATGCTATCCTCTCCAGTCCTCATCTTGACCCTTATGGCTGGTTTCTCATCCTATCTACTTCTATCTTATTCACAGTTACATTTGCTGCTGTGACCTGGTCAGAGCTCAGTTGATTGACCTCCCTACGCTCTCCCCCATTTTTTGCATCATCTACAGTGGGTCCAAGTAAGTTGTCTCTTGACTGTCATTTGCTGGTTTTAGCCCGGCTTTTCATACTTAGATGGCATTCATGTATGCTCATTATTTACCTATTTTTGATTCCACGTGCCTTCCTTTTGTTTATTATCTTTCTTGGAACTACCCAATCTATTTGGATAGCTCCTACACTCTCTATTTGAATATCGTCCTGATTTAGCTTCATATTCACTTCTTTTCAGCCTGGACTGGTGGCGTCTTCTGCAGGGGCAAAGTGCTGGGTCCATTGTAGTGGGTGAGGGGCTTGCTTTCTGGTACTGCTCCTGGCCTGGTCCCCGATTGGGTGAGTAGCGTGGAGTGAGAGGGGAGGGACATCTTATACTCTGGGGAGATGCAGGCCAACTTAATGACATTGACTGCAAACTGTATATTTTTCTATTATATTGTGATTTATTGTATGTTTTCTTTTTTATGTTAGTACAAAATGATGTCCACGTGAATCCCCTGAAGAAGCCAATGGTTTGGCGAAACATGTTGGGAGACTTCCTCCATACTGCTTGACATCATTACCAGTGTTATTCACTACCATTGTATCCATATTGTTTTGGACCCCCTCTTATTTTTATGATGTGTCAAAAAGAACTAAGCTTTTTAACAAATAATAAATAAAATGTGATTTTATATAACATGGTGCTTTCTGGTTTATTGTCCCTTGGCACCGAGATAGTCCCCTTTGGGAACCTCAACTTCTCCTTAACTGCATAAATGAGTATGGGATGAGGTGCGTTCTGAAGAGTGTCCTAACGGGAACCGTAATCCTCCTTTGCTTAAATATTATTATACTATTATTATACTGGATTCATATAGTGCCAATAGCTTATGTAGCGCTTTAATATCACCTGATGCCTTCTTAAAGAGATCGTGTAACCAGCACCCTGCTATCACATAGGGGAGCTTTTGCCTCCCTCCCCATGTGATAGCAATGAAGTTAAAAAAGTTTAGGTACCACAGTTTGTCGCTAATTCATGAGCATGGCCAATTTTAAAGCTTGACATGTTGGGTATCAATTTTTTCAACACAATGTCATCTTCTATATGTTACCAAAAATTGTGTGATATGCTATGTTTAATAAATTGTGGAACCAAGGGGCAGTTTGGCAAACATCACATCCCATTTAGAACTACTCTTACACATCACATAAAATAGAAAAAAGGACTTAAGAAATAGGTAAAAGGACTCAAGATGCTGTCTAATATATTATGTTTCTGTGTCCTAAAATCAACTTTAATCTATTTTATTGAAAAAATGCATTATATAAACCAGGGCTTGACAAATTTGCTTTGAATCTAGGAGTCAGCTAAAAAAGTAAGGAGCCAGTTTTTTTTAGCGTAGTGTTGGGTTGTCAGCACCCAGGGTAACGCAAGTAATTTGCACCCCCTAACCCTAACTTACTCACAGCAGAGCAGCCAGTCAATAACTCCAACATAACACCGTTACATCAGGGTTATAGGATGGCCAGAAAGAGTGACACTAAAAACCTATTATAGGGGGAAACTCCTTATTATGCCTAATGCATCGTGACTACGGCATGTAAAACGCCTTCATCTGCTGCCTAACGGAGCTTAAGGGTGGCCGTTGATGGGTAGCAAAAAATGTCTCTACTGCACATTTTTACCACCCAACTGCACATCTAAATGAAGCCTTAGTGACACTTTAAATAAAATACAAAAAAAGGTGAAAGAAGTATTCCAGTGCTGCCGATCTACTGCTCCTTCTTTGCAGCCACTTCTTGCCTACTTGTGTGTCCTCCACGGTGACTTTTCCTTGCTCTGGTGGGTTGCCGGTCACCAAGAAATTCTGGAGCCTAACTGCACATAAATAGTGGTAATTGTTGATGATACACAGGGCTTTATAGGAGGACATAGAAAGACTCCTCTGCATATCCAGCTGCCTCATCTCCCCTCCTCCACCTCACATCACATAGTAAAGCTGCACGATTCTGGCTAAAACGAAAATCACAATTTTGTTGCTTAGAATAAAGATCACGATTCTCGTGGTGTAACATCATTTTTCACATTATCCACTTCCCGACCAGCGCCGTAAATAGGCGGCGGTCGGTTTTGAGCGGCTCTACCAGGACATAGCCTGCAGCTGCAGGCTATATCCCAGTATCATTTTTTAGAGCGGGTGGTCGGCTATCCAGGGGTAACGACCGATCCGGCTCGGGAGCCGCTCGGTCGTTACCCCAGGGGGCGGGGGGGACATCCCCCCTCCCGCTGCTCTTCTCTGGCCTCCCGTCCCACCGGGAGACCGGAGCGACGATCCGGCGCCTCCACCGGCTAGAAGGAGACCTGATAGAAGCCGTAATCACAACGTCACTTCCGGTTTACTCGGCGGCTAACGGCGCCAATTTTAAAAAAGTGACAGTATTCAGAATCGCCGTTTTTGGCGATCTGAATACTGTGAAGTGCAAAGGAGGGATGGGGGGTCTTTTAGACCCCCCAGCCCTCCAAAAAGTGTACCTGTCACCATATATTATTATCACAAGGGATGTTTACATTCCTTGTGATAGCAATAAAAGTGATCAGATTTTTTTTTTTAAATAGAACAGTGTTAACAATAAAAAAATAAATAAAAAAAAATTTAAAGCGGCACCGTCCCCCCAAGCTCGCGCAGCAAAGAACACGCATACGTAAGTCGCGCCCACACATTAAAACGGTGTTCAAACCACACATGTGAGGTATCACCGCGATCACCAGAGTGTGAGCAGTAATTCTAGTAAAAGACCTCCTCTGCACCTCTAACTTGGTAACCGATAAAAATTTTTAAAGCGTCGCCTATGGAACTTTTTAAATAACGGACTTTGTCGCCATTCCACGAGTGCGCGCAATTTTCAACCGTGTCAATATATGGTATCTATTTACTCAGCGTAACATCCTCTTTCACAATATACAAAAAATTGGGCTAACTTTACTGTTGTCTTATTTTTTAACTCAAAAAAGTGAAATTTTTCAAAAAAAAAATCGCGCTTGAAAGACCGCTGCGCAAATACCATGTGACAAAAAGTATTGCAATGATCGCCATTTTATTCTCTAGGGTGTTTGAAAAAAAAATATAATGTTTGGGGGCTTCTAAGTAATTTTCTAGCAAAAAAAAAACTGTTTAGCTAGTAACCAACAAAGGTAAAAAAGGGGCCAGGTTGGTAAGTGGTTAAACCAAAAAATGGGCTTTCTTTACTGTTTATTTTTTTTGACAGATCCTGTGAGGAAAACTATATATTCCACAATCTAGTGCTCTGCGGGTGAAAGCCACACAGGAATTAGTTCTGGAACAGACACTAACAGGCATTGCAACTTGCTGACCTGCCAGAAGCAATTTTACTGGTTGAGCAGACACTGCGAGGTACCCGCCTGCATATGCACACTGGTACGCCCCCTGGTACTTGTAGCAAACTGAAGCCGATGTGTCTACCAGAAACAGAGGAATGCCATGCTTGGTATTGGGCCTCTGTGAGTGGCATGGATGTGGCATGGACGAGTACTGATGTGGCATGGATGTTGCACGGATGAGCACTGATGTGGCACGGATGAGCACTGATGTGGCATGGATGAGCACTGATGTGGCATGGATGAGCACTGATGTGGCATAGATGAGCACTGATGTGTCACGGATGAGCACTGATGTGGCATGGATGTGGCACGGATAAGCACTGATGTGGCATGGATGTGGCACGGATGAGCACTGATGTGGCATGGATGAGCACTGATCTGGCATGGAAGTTGCACGGATGATCACTCATGTGGCACATATGAGCACTGATGTGGCATGGATGAGGCACGGATGAGCACAGATGTGACATGGATGAGCACTGATATGGCATGGATGAGCACGAATGAGCCATGGATAAGCCATGGATGGGCACGGATAAGCCATGGATGGGCACTGATGAGCATGGATGAGCCATGGATGGGCACGGATGAGCCATGGATGGGCACGGATGAACCATGGCTGGGTATGGATGAGCATGGATGGGGATGGATGAGCCATGGATGAGCACAGCTGGGCATGGTTGAGCACAGCTGGGCATGGATGTGCATGGATGAGCATGGGTGGGCATGGATGGGCATGAATGAGCATGGCTGGGCATGGATGAGCATGGCTGGAGCATGGATGAGCCATGGATAGAGCATGCATGGGCAGAGATCAGCGCTGGGGGCACTTCAGATCCAGCCCACAGCACTGTTGCACCCGGCTCCCTCCTCTCTTCACACACTGTAACGATTGGTGTGAGGAGAGGGGAGGAGCTGTACCAGACATGCTCCGATCTGTTGACACCTGATCGCTCCATCATTGGACGGGTCGATCACACCGCTGTCATTGGCCCTTTACCCCATTCCATGACGCGCTGGGTCTGTCCCAGGGGACGCACGGAAGCGCGATTCTAGGAGGCCGTCTCCCAGAGTAATCCGACCGTGCTGTAGCCATCATTCGGCTATGGCCCGGTTGACTGGTTAAAAAACTTGCCATGTCTTTTAGTAAATAGCTTGGACTGTCTACTTTCCAAAAAGGGGAAATTTCTACTGACCTGGCATTTTAGAGCCTCAAGAAATGAGAGGCTGTCAATTTAATTTGGGTCCAGTGTTACTTGACCTAGCAATTAATATGGGTATAAATGTGGAGCGCTAAAATTCAAACAAAACATTAAATATATATGCAATAGTCCATTTCTGAACGGTATCCTGGTAAAGGAAGTAGTGCACCGTGACAGCTAGGTGAGGCTAAATAAATGCAAAGGTGTGTAGCAGTGCCCCTCCACCAGTCACTCCAGCCTCTCACCTCACAGATTTGACCTCCCAGAGGTCACAGCACTTTTAGAAGCAAGCCTTCGCACTTCCAGCTTCCACCATGCGTTTTTTGGAATCGCATCAAATCCACAAATCGCATCAGATCCATAAAAATCGCATCAGGTCCATAAAAAATAAACACCAGATCTAATGCTCTCTGTCATAACTTTAATCACATCATAAAAACAAGATAAAACACTCACATGTTTATGCACCTATCTCCAGGTGCAGGAATACGAGCGTGGTTACAATCGACTGGTGTGTCAGTCGCACAGGGTAGCCTAGAGATTGCCAGTTAAAGTAGCACAGTGCTGAATAGCAAAAAAATGCCCTGGTCATGAAGAGGGTAAAACCTTTCGGAAGTTAAGTGATTAACAGACAGCTCAAACATGCTGCAAGAGATGTGTTTTCATCACATTAGTACTCCCACATTTGTGATGTAACACAGAAGAAATGGCGAGGCATGGATTGGATGCTGTGTGACCTGGAACATGAAGTTGCTTGCCCCTTTAGTGAATAGCGACAAGCTAGCTGAATGAATACATGGGCATAGAGAAATCAATCAGCCATGACAACACAAACTGCAGCTACAACATGTGAGCCCATCATTAAAAGGTAAGGAAAACAAACAGCACGGGGAATATAACTACACTACACTAATACTTAAAGCAGTTGTATTGTCCGCTTGCACATTTTTACCTACATGCAAACCTATAATAAGGCCTAACTGTAGGTAAAACGAATATCTCCTAAACCTGTATGGTTTAGGAGATATTCACCTTGCATGCAGCCACTGACTTCATCGGCGCATGCGCTCTGAAAGTCTGGCAGATGGTGCTGAACAGAGGACTCCTGCGGGAGTGACAGCATCGTAACTCCGGCCACTCTCAGCGCTGGAGCCGCAAACCCAGAAGAATCGCAGAGGAAAACATGCCAGCTCCCTCAGCGGTGACCGGGAGGCAGTGCGGGTGCTTCGTTCTAAGGTAAGTATTTCATAATGAGCTAGTATGCGATGCATATTAGCTCATTGCGCCTTTGCCTTACCGGAAATTCCTTTCATCTCCACGCTGCATTTGCATACTCAGCCAGCACCCCGGGGACTTCAAGGTAAAATCCACAAGTGTGGTTTCCTCTGAGCGGTCTTTTTCCTTCTACGCCTTTGCCTTACAGGTTTTTTCTTTCCGGGGCATACAACTGCTTTAAAACAGCAAAAACTTTTCAAAGCGTACATCTTAGAGTCTTAGACTTCACTAAATGTGAAGGAGAAGGAAAATGTGAAAGAGAAGAGGAGGCACAGCTCATTTTAATGGGCTGCCGTGCATCCTAATACGCAGGGAAAAGGTCCCTGCAGCATTTCAGAAATCACAGCCTGCACGGGAACCACAAGTGCAGTGCGGTTCCCAGTGCAGGTGCGATTTCCAATGCGGGTGGCGTGCCATTAAAATTAATGACAGCTGCACACCTCCAGTGCTTTTTTTCTGTACGGGTGGTTGCAGCTACAGGAACAGATGTGAACCTAGCCTTAAACTGAAAACAATAAGATGAAAGAAAGCATCATCCCAGCATTCCCTTCCCATGAAGAAGTAGCAGAAGAAGGAGTTTAGGACCCCCTGCACAATGGGCATCAAAAACACCACTTTTAAGAGAGTTTGACTTTTTAGTGCCTTTAACGCCCCTCTGTGTCTGCCTATGCATCTAAGCATACATGGGCGTTTAGTGGCAGAAAAGAAATCACTTGCGCATTCAGGAGAGGAGCGTTTGGGCAGAAAAAAAAAACCTGATGCACCTAAACCAGTGTTGCCAACCGCCAGTAAATTTACTGACAGTTTGTAAACTGTCTATAAATATCAGGGTCTGATAATTTGTCATGCTGTGCTGACTTTTTAAGTGTAAACCGGGCAAACTACTTGATATGGGTATTGGCAGTGTTTCCATGTTGTGTTTAAATATCAATTGTCTTAGTTCTTAATAGTTCAGTTATTTTTCAGGTTGTCAGTAAAAAATGTGCTCCGCCAGTAAATTTTCCATGTTTTGCCAGTAAAAAATGCTGCGGGAAGTTGGCAACACTGACCTAAACGTGTGTAAATGTGCCTAAACGCAAGGTTAGCTACCAATGAAAGTTATTTAACCAATGAAATGAATGAACGTCAAAAGGCTTGAGGCACCTGAATGATTTTGAAAAGCAAGTGCCAGCTCATTGCCTGTAACAGATGGTGAAAAGATACCGATAAGTGTGCTGATGTTCATTTTTAAGCTGCACCAAATGTCTCATACTGCATGCGATAGACTATGTGTGTCTTAATATAAATGAACCTAATAGAACTAGATACCAGAGCTTGGAACGCAAGGCACTAATCTGAAAGCGAGGCTTGAAACGCAGGACTGGCACTTTGAAAACAGGGCTCTGACAGTGAGGCTTGAAAACCAGGATACTGATTGGGAAGTGAGACTTGGAACGCAGAATACTGATAAAGAAATTAGGCTTGGGATGCAGGATTTAGTCTTCGAGTAAGGCTTGAAACGCTGGGCACTAGTCTAGAAATGACTCGTGGAATACAGGATACCGATCTCGGAGTGAGGCGTGACTCATAGACTGCAGACTCAGAAACGAAACTTGGAGCGCAGATGCTGATCTGAAAGTGAGGTTTGAAACGCAGGATGCCGATTTGGGAGCGAGGCTTGGAACTCGACCATAGAAAGAATAAGGAAGAAGAGGTAGAAGATCGGAGGAAGAACAGAAAGGTGGAAGAGGTGGGCTAGAGGTGATATGCACCCCCTAGATGAGGTACTGTAAGGGCTGATCTCTTGTAGCTGGGTTATCTAAGTGCCCACACTGGACTGCCATTGTAATGTGAGGTAGAGTAATGGAGGCTGGGGACTATTTTAAAGTGGTTCTGAAGCCTAAACATTTTTTAGCTTAATGCATGGCTTGCATTAAAGTAAAAAATGTTCCAGTTTGTGTATCGCCCACTCATCCCCCTTATACTTACCGAGCCAATCTCAATCTATCGCTGCGCCGTCTGTAGGGGCTCTGTCCTCTCTCCCTGCTCTCACAGGCTTTGCAGAGAGCAGTGGGGGTCATTGGCTCCTGCTGCTGTCAGTCAGATCCTGTGTGAAGGGAGCGGGGCCATCTGTGTCTATGCATACAGCTCAGAATCGTGCCCACATGAGTGTCTGATGGCAAATGGCTTGCTGTGGGGGCACTGGGACTTAAAAAGGAGCCGCCCAGAAGGGGAGGTTCAGGGCCGCTTTGTTCAATTCTATCACATTTTTCGTTATTTAACTACTTGCTGACTGCCCTATAGCAGTTTTGCTGCTACAGGGCGACAGCTGTGTGCAGGATCATGTGTGTGTATATATACATGTGATCCTGCCCTTAAGCCTGCAGGGGGAAAGCGAACACCACTGGTATGCTGCTTCTGCTGTCATTATTCAAAGCAGAAGACGATCTGCGGGTGCCGTGTACTCGATATCCACCGACACCTGCCGAACGCTGGACAGAGACTCAAAACTAAGCTCTGCCTATGTAAACAAGGCAGAGTTCCGTTCTGACGGGGGAGGGAATGATTCTTTGTCCCTTAATCCATCACTTCTAGTAAAAGCACCAAATATAGTAAACACAAACACTGGCTAGGCACACATTTAACCCTTTGAGTGCCCTAGATGTTTAACCCCTTTCTGTCCTGTGTCATTAGTACAGTGACAGTGCATATTTTTAGCACTGATAACTAATAGTGTCACTGATTCCTGTGAAGTGTCAAAAGTGTTTGTAGTGTCTGCCGCAACATCGCAGTCCTGCTATAGGTCGCTGATCTCTGCCATTACTAGTACAAAAGAAAAAAATATTCCAGTATACATCCTATAGCTTGTATACACTATAATATTTGCGTAAACCAATCAATATACGCTTATTGGGATTTTTTTTTTTTACAAAAATACCATAACTATATATTACCAATATATGTAGCAGAATACATATTGGCCTAAATTAGTGAAGAAATTACATGTTTTATATTGTTTTATTGGATAGGTTTTATAGCAGAATGTAAAATGTATAGATTTTTTTTTCATCCGTCTTTTTTTTTGTTTATGGTGCAAAAAATAAGAAATGCAGTGGCATACATTTTATTTGGGTACAGTGTTGCATGACTGTGTAATTGTCAGTCTGTGTTAACACCTATGCGAATTGGATGCGGGTTTCCCCTGCATCCAATTTGCATGACCGGAGATTGTGACCGGCTCTCTATGGACAGGGGTCCTGTGCATCTTTGGCTTCGTTTCAGGGCCGAATTCAGGCAAATATTTGCATCCCTGAAGAGGAGAACAGGGACACACAGGACCCCCTGCTGTGAGCCACTCCACATGGAGGTATGAACCCAGCCTTAAAGTAGCCCAGTGGCCTGGTCATGAAGGTGGGTAAATCAAGTGGCTAAAAAAAAGACTTTATAATCACTTTAAGATCAGCTGGTGTCCGCAGTTGTGACATTTATTCTTTAGTGCAGTGCGTATATTATGATCTCACCTCTTTATGTTGTTTTACAGGAAATGCGATCATCCTCCCATGCAATGAGGTTACGTGATTTTTAATGATAAGGTTTTATCCATCCTGTGTCACTGCTGTATTTTTAACATGAAGAAGAGAAGGAAGATTATGACAAAAATGCACATCAGCTCCCCTGATGGGAAGGAGAAGACTGCTGTCCCAGACGTTCACTCTGCAGAGTGTGACCCCAGTCCATCTCCTGTAGTGAGGGCTCCAGATCAGCGAAAAGTCCTCAGTTCACTCAGCTATAACAAAAACTTACTGAAATATTTGAACGATGATCGCCAGAGTCAATCGTCCTTCTGTGATTTGGTCATTGTGGTGGAAGGGAAGGAGTTCCAAGTGCACAAAGTGGTGGTGGCCGTGGGCAGCAGTTACTTCCACGCTTGTCTGACAAAGAATCCAAATATGGACGTGGTTACGTTAGAGCATGTAAATAGCTCAATATTCCAACACTTGCTGAATTTTCTGTACACATCCGAGTTCTTGGTGCTGGAGACTGAGATAAGCCTGGTCTTGGAGGCTGCAAAGTTTTTGGACATAATTGATGCTGTTAAATTGCTGGCAGCTGAAAGTGACATTTTACCCCCCATTTTACCCCTTAACAATCAGCTGGCTCCGAATGCAACAGACGAGACCATTAATAAACTTGACAACAGTCACAAATGTCCCTTCTGTGAACGGAACTTTTGCTACAAAAAAACACTGGAGAATCACATGGACAAAGCCCACAAGTTGGATACAACAGATGTTCCCAAGGATTCTGATTCCTCTCCTAGGAAGTCAACACGGAAAAGAAAAAGTCCCCAAAAATATGACGATGTAGAAGACCTAGAGAGTGACAGTGGAGGGTCAAGTAGTGATTTGGGCAAAAGCAGTCAGGAGAGCACAGACCCGGAAGATTCTGACAGTGAGCTGCAGGAGGAAAGCCATGCAGTGGAGGACAATGACCAGTCTGTGGAAGAAGAGTATGGGGAAGAGGTATCTGGAGGTGATGAGGGACAAAACATTGGGGAACAAGAAGAAGGTGAACAGAAAAATGAAAATGCTGTTAGTTTTGGAAAATTTCCAGAAGGTCTTGCACCAATTGTGTTACAAATTAACAACAAAAGAACTTTAAAATGCCCAAAGTGTGATAAGACCTTTGATCGATTTGGTGAGCATATTAATATTGCTTCTTTGCAAACACTGGTAACTTTTTTTTTTTTACCTGAAATCCTTTATAGGCTCTATGTCAGGCTGTATAAGTGCTAATGACTGATGAGCTCAGGGTTGGTTCAAACTTGGGCTTGGACCAAACCTGTCAGAAAGCTGTCACTCTTGCCCATTGCCACCCACACAACTGCAGCCAGGGCATTCCCAGCCCTGCAACTGCATGTACACAAAGGGCCTGGGATGCTCGTAACAATAACCTAATAGGGCAAAATTAGGTAAATGATGTCTCAAGCTAATAATCTTTTGCCTGGAAACTGGTGACTCATACACCGTATCATGAAGGAAAAAAGGTCACAAGTAAGGGGTGAGCTCAGGTGTTGTGCCAAAATCTCGAACACGGCAGACTGTGCAACCCGCATCACTTCCTGTGTCTTTAAACCCACGGTACTTGGACATTTGGAGGAATTTGCGTTTGGACACAACAGCGACAACCGAATGCAGTCCGGTAAGGCAACATTTTGGTGTTTTGACAGCACAGCGGCTAATGGGAACAAAGTTGTCACCGCCTCGGAGGCTGCCATTTTGTTGGTTGTGTCGGAGCGGAGTAACAATCTTTGCTCATAATAGCGTGCACGGGACTGCATTCAGTTGCCACTCTTGTGTCCAAACACCTATCCCTGAAAATGTTAAATTACTGCTTAAACATCTGCACTTACTCAAGGTGTGAAGAAACCGGAAGTAGCGTGGTTCGAGATACTGCATGGTTACCTATTTTGTCAAGACACCGTCATAAACCCACATGAGCTATCCTGCCAGGAAGCTGTAACTGAGGACAGCCAATTATAAGTGGCAGAGACATTCTCTACCTTACAACTGCATGTATACACGCCCCTTGTCTATATGCTCCTGTGGCGTGGGAAATGCCTCCACCGCTTAGGATTGGCTTTCTGAAACCAGTGCAAGGATTTTTGTCTACTTAGACGAAGGAGCGTTTTTAAAAATTTTTGATGTGTCTCCTTGTTAGAGTTGCATGATTAATCGTAATAAAATCGCGATCTCGATTCATACCCCCCCCCCTGTGATCTCCATCACGCATTACCACGATTTTCAGTGCAGTTAATGGAGTCCGACTTGCGGGGTGACTCAGCGCTACTTGACTGTAATAGAAGTCAATGCAAGTCGCCTGAAGTCTCCCCAGGAATGTTTTTCTAAGTCGGAACGACTTGAGTCTCTCCTATCTGGGCAGACTGCCAAGTCACAGGTCAAAAGAAGCAAAAAGATACTATGTTTCAAATGATCAAACAAAAGAACTCCCATGTATAGAAGAGTTTGGTTTAACCATTTAAAGCCTAAATCTTCTCTGCCATTTGTTGCTTACAAGTAAAAATCCAGTATTTTCTGCTAGAAAATTACTTAGAACCCCCAAACATTATATATATTTTTTTAGCAGAGACCCTAGAGAATAAGATGGCGGTTTTTGCAATATTTTATGTCATACGGTATTTGCGCAGCGGTCTTTCAAACGCAATTTTTGGGAAAAATTACACTTTCAAAAAAAAAAACTAAACAGTGCTGTTAGCCCAATTTTTTTCGTATATGTAAGATGTTACGCCGCGAGAATCATGAGAGAATCATGATCTTTATTCTGAGCAAAAAAATAGTGATTCTCATTTTGGCCAGAATCACGCAGCTCTAATCCTTGTATATTTAAAACATTTTTGGTTTAATTTTTATTTATTTTTACATAACTTTTACTGCTATCACATAGGGGATCAATAGCCCCCTATGTGATAGCATATAGGTGACAGGTTCTCTTTATGGAGACATCCAGGGTCTATTAGAACCAGGATATGGCATGTCTGATCCACTGCAACTGATGGAACACACACCGTGTTCCATCAGCTGCTTCCCCCAGCACTGATTCAAGAAAATGACAGCTCCGGTCCGGGAAGTGATGTCATACACGTCACTTCCTGGTCTGTGTACGGGAGGTCTGCTGAGCTCCCGCCTCCCTTCCCAGTGACAACTGGCCAAGACAGCACCGGGCGCACAAGTAGGACAGCAGAGCCTGGTGAACATGGTGGTGGTGGGGGGGCACATCGCGGTGGTGGTGGAAGTGATAGGCGACTTAACAGCCGCTTGTATCACTTCCACATGAAAGCTGATCATACCTGAGATCATCCCTGGCGACATGAAAATTAAATTTGAGAGGTTACAAAACCAATTAGCACTTGTTATTTTTAAAAATATATTTTAATATAGAAGTTACCTTCAGGTAGAGTCCTGTTGCCCATTGTTGTAATTAGTACAGCAGAACTGTGTCTCTTGATCTCCACCTTTTACATTGTGTAGGCAGATTTTGGGAGGCAGGGTATTGAATCAATCACAGCAATGAGACTGTATAATTACCTGTGAGTTGCAGCTACAGTGTCTGAGGACTGCCTTATTGTGAACTTTTCGAGGCGCTGAAACAGCTGCAGTCCAGGCTGGCTGGGAATACTACACAACAATATAGAACAGCAGCAGGAACACAAGCAACCTAGCAGATACGTGGAAAACAGTGTAGCAAAGTAATAATGGGGCCCCCTGCTCCATCACTTATGATGGTACATCTGTTTCTCATGGGAGGGAGGTATGTAATGAATCCCCACCCCAGTATACAAAACTAGGTACATACAGTACTGTCCACAGTGGAACAACCAGCAGTAATAAACATACAATACAGCATACAGGGTGAATCAGGAGTATATAACATACAATATAGTCTACAGAGTAGATTAGTCTGTGCTCTGTACTGTACATTACATATGCCTGACCACTTCATTCTGTATACGGTACTGTTTGTCTGTGTTTCCTACTGCTGACTGCTTACCTTTGCAGTATATTTGCTATTCCATACCTCAATGTTCATGCTGTGCTGTACCTTCCCTATTCCACAGCACCTGAATCTGTTCACTGTCTTGTACATTTGTTATTTCACACCACCTCATTCTGTACACTGTACTATAAATTTCCTAATCCACATTGCCTCATTCTAAGCCTTATGCTGTATAATTCTCTACTCTACACCAACCTTTTCTGTAGGCTATTTTAAATATTGCCTATTCCACGTTGCCTCATTTTGTACTCTGCTCTGCATGTTCCTTATTCCACACCATTACATTTTGGATGCTGTGCTACACATTCCCTATTCCACATTTCCCATTGTCATTCTCTATGCTGTGTTGTACATTCACTATTCCACACTTCCCCATTCTGTACACTGCACTGTTCTATCATTTCTCTATGCTGTGCTGTACATTCCCTATTCCATTTTTCCCCATTCTGTACACTGCACTGTTCTATCATTTCTCTATGCTGTGCTGTACATTCCCTATTCCACTTTTCCTCATTCTGTACACTGCACTGTACATTCCCTATTCCACTTTTCCCAATTCTGTACACTGCACTGTTCTATCATTTCTCTATGCTGTGCTGTACATTCCCTATTCCACTCTCCCCCATTCTGTACACTGCACTGTACATTCCCTATTCCACTCTCCCCCATTCTGTACACTGCACTGTACATTCCCTATTCCACTCTCCCCCATTCTGTACACTGCACTGTACATTCCCTATTCCACTCTCCCTCATTCTGTACACTGCACTGTACATTCCCTATTCCACTCTCCCTAATTCTGTACACTGCACTGTTGTATCATTCCTCTATGCTGTGCTGTACATTCCCTATTCCACTCTCCCTCATTCTGTATACTGCACTGTACATTCCCTATTCCACTCTCCCTCATTCTGTACACTGCACTGTACATTCCCTATTCCACTCTCCCTCATTCTGTACACTGCACTGTACATTCCCTATTCCACTCTCCCTAATTCTGTACACTGCACTGTTGTATCATTCCTCTATGCTGTGCTGTACATTCCCTATTCCACTCTGCCTCATTCTGTACACTGCACTGTTGTATCATTCCTCTATGCTGTGCTGAACATTCCCTATTCCACTCTCCCTCATTCTGTATACTGCACTGTACATTCCCTACTACACACTCCCTCGTTCTGTACACTGCACTGTTGTATCATTCCTCTATGCTGTGCTGTACATTCCCTATTCCACTCTGCCTAATTCTGTACACTGCACTGTTGTATCATTCCTCTATGCTGTGCTGTACATTCCCTATTCCACTCTGCCTCACTCTGTACACTGCACTGTTGTATCATTCCTCTATGCTGTGCTGTACATTCTCTATTCCACTCTCCCTCATTCTGTATACTGCACTGTACATTCCCTATTACACATTCCCTCGTTCTGTACACTGCACTGTTGTATCATTCCTCTATGCTTTGCTGTACATTCTCTATTCCACTTTCCCCCACTCTGTACACTGCACCGAACTTTCCTTATTCCACTTCCCCTCCATTCTGAACACTGCACTGTACTTACCCTTTTTCTTACTGCCCTATTCTGTATGGTTTGCTGTGTTTGCATATCCGAGAGGCCCGCTGTAAGCAGGGCTTTTCCAAAAATGCTGGATGATATTTCCCCCCAGTCCTCTATTGATCCAGTTATGGTTGCATGGCATTTTCAGGGCGGGCTTACTGAGGGTGGCAACATTCAATCATGCCTGTGCAATGTGTATTAAAAAGGCCACTTATAGTCTCCATGGGAAGATGACAATACTGGTGCACAATTGGAAGAAAGAAGTTGCCACCCTCTAACAGGAAGTACTTGAATGAGGACTTTAATGGCAGGATCACTAAGTATTAGTTTAATGAATGCCGCATATTTAAAATAATTCACATGACTTTTGAAATCCCATTAACATGTTAAAGCACATATGAAAAATAAGTGGTTGGTTTTACATACACTTTAATGCGACACCGTCTGTCACCCGAATAAAATCCTAATGTCAGTTCCCTAGCTATATTACTCGCCTAGGTGGCTTGTGTCTCCTACATTTGCTCCGTTCAAGTGTTGCACCTCTGTCATACTTTAACATTGGATGGATGCGTGTGAACTCTGTCGTGCACTGTGATTCCATTCTCTGACCCCCCTATAGGCAGCCGAGGATAGAACCATCGAACCATAGTACGCAACAGAAGACCTAGGTATCTTACACTGTCAGAAGTGTGAATGCTGGAGTCTGAGGAAGGCTGCCATGCTTGAACGAGATAAAGGTAGGAGACATGGGCCACCACAGAGATTAGTTTATTAGCTGTTCTATAACATGAAACTGATAATAAGATTTTTATAGGTGACTGAGAATTCTGCTTTAAAGAGAACCAGTCAGAAATGGGCATTTGTCATATGATTTTTCACTTGATAAAAGTAGGGATGTACTGACACCATTTTTTATGAACAACTACGAGTACCAACACTTTCTATCAGATACTCACTGATACCAATTAGACCCCTTTCACACTGGGGCCACCCGAGCATCAGTGGTAAAGCGCCACTAGCTTAGCTATGCTGCTATTCGGGTGGCAGCTGCTTCGGAAGCGCTGCCCATTCATTTAATGGGCAGGGGCGTTGTATACATCGCTCCCACACCACCCCAAAAAGCTGCTTGCAGGAGTTTCTTTCCTCTCCTGCAAGCGCACCTCCCCAGTGTGAAAGGACACAGTGACTTTAATGGAGAGAGGCTTTACAGGTGCTATTTTTAGCTCAAAAACACCTGTAAAGCGCCTCAGTGTGAAAGGGGTCTTACGCCTTTCGTGCAGTGCAGTGCAATTTGAGCCCATACAAAATAAATGGGCTTAAATCACACTGTAAATAATCTCGTGTGATTTGAACAGGAATGGGGTTTCCCGCACTGGTCTTCTGTGAACCCAGGCTGAAGTCACTATGACAAACCTGGGTTCACACTGTACACAGACCAGTTACAAAGCTTGTGCTCTGTGTCATTCTGATCCATCCATCCTTGCTATGTGGCTGCTGTATAATCCCCCAGATGCAGACTGAGAAGACTGAGCCAGGGTGTGTCCTCAAGAAAGGCAAGGAGGACAGCAAGAGCCGCTAATTGTGATGGTGACTGGTAAACTGTCAAATCACTGGCAGACCGCACAAAGCCGCAGCGCATGCAGGCTGGGGGAAGGTTAGCCCGAGGCGGCAGTGCTTGCCGTGGATAGGGCAATGTGTTTCCTAGGGCGTAGCCTCCTTCTTCATACATGTACTCCTCAGCCTCCCTATAAGGCAGACACCAGCTCAAAATCTCGGGAGGAACAATTAACCCTTTCCTGTCAATTCCTTTATCACGATACTAGGGGAGTATCTGTCTACTGAAAGGGAAACCACGTGATTCAGACAGGAAATTCCTGTTAATCACATGTGATTCTTTGCAGTGCGAATTGAGCCCATTCATTTTGTATGGGCTCAAATTGCACTGCACAGCACAGAAAAGTATCAGTTTTATGAATCGGAGCATTTGCACTAATAGAAGTACTCGTGCAAATGCTTGGCATCGGCACTGGTATCAATGCAACCCTAGATGAAAGAAAGTAAAAGTAATGGTTTGTTAATTGTCAGTTTTACCATCCTTAACACAGAAATGGTGTCACAAGTGACATTTCAGTCCAGTTCTATTCACAGCAACGGCATTGTGATTCTGTGGTTCATGTCCATGCAGTACTTTCTCTCAGTGCCCAGCACAGCAAGGCTGTGGTGTGAACTGACACTATTGGAAACCAGGCATTTTGCCTTGTCTATGCATTGGCCCTACACTGGAAATAGCGCCCAACATAGTCCCAACCCATCTGGTGTAAATGCACTCCTAGAGCCTTGATCTGGGGCAGGAGATGGGACAGGCTCTGTGGAAGCCTTATAGTCATCTGCAGAAGTAAGGCCTCTGCTCTCCTAAATAGTAAATATAAATGAATAACAGGAGGGAACTAATAAGTGGATGGTAAGTCTGCACAATAATAACAATGGAAGAGTTAACGTTCTGATTTCTACAAATGCCACCTGCTGTCTTGTTCTATTTAATGAGAACAATTTTATACTGGTGAGAGCTGTGTTGTCTACATCTGACTTAGTATTGAAAAGGCTTACCTTTTATTAGACCTGCCATTTATTTACAGGTAAATATGAGAGCCATACAAGAGTGCACACAGGAGAAAAGCCTTTTCAATGTGACATCTGCAATTTGAGGTACTCCACCAAATCCAACTTAACAGTTCATCGAAAAAGGCACAACAATGAAACAGCAATCCCCAGAAAGGATCACAAGTGTCCATTCTGCAGCAAGCTCCATGCAAGCAGGAAGACCCTTGTGAAACACGTCAAGAGGTAAATCATTTGAGCTGCATATTTAATGCTTGTGTGCACTTATTATGGAATGGGCTATGTTTGTAAAATCTAGAGCTGGAAAAATGTCAAACTCCTCTTTACTTAGGACCCCTTTCCTACAGTAACAGAATAGTGACCCTTCCCACAGTAACACAAGAGGGATTTACAACTACTGTAGTATCTCTGCAAACGGGTTGGGGGCACTTGTCTCATTTCTGATTGCTTTGGTTAAATAACGAACAGCACTGACTAACTGGCAATTAGTAATTATCCAGCTACCCTGAAACTGCAAGCCTAGCATGTCAAATGGCCATAAACTGGAAGACCTCATCCAAGGAAATGGCAAGACAAATGATTAAGTAATATGAAATTGCAAAATAGAAAGTTCATTTTACTAAATATAAATAGCGTAAAAAGACTGGAATTGTAAAAAACAAAAAAACAAAAACAAAATTTGCCTCTGCTTCTGTACTTCTGCTTCCTGGAGGTGCCTCATCACTGCCTCCCAAGTAAGCTGGGTGCTCCATTTTCATGGAGGGTACTGTTTAAAGGACAAGTATAGCCAAAGATTTTTGTCTTTACTTCCTGTGGATCACAGGAGTGCAGTTAGTTCTACTAAAGCCCGCTTTAGGCTGATGTCAGACCTGATCCAATCTCTGAAAGCATTTGCCCAGAAGCCGGGACCGGCAGCTGGCTCAGCCTCTCAACAAACCACTGGGAGCCTGAGCTGCTCTTCCCCCTGCACAGCCCAGCACTCCAGTGAGTGCTGGAGATACAGAGCAGAGAGCTGGTGATTAACAGTCACCAGCTCTCTACAGGCTGAAGGCCAACACTGAGTGATCAGTGGTGTTTGATTGCTCAGTTCTTGGTCTTAGAGGTGGGGGACAGCCGCAGCTGAGAATGATACTGCAGCCATCCATGTAAGTATTATTTATTTTTTTCAAATCCCATATTTCTCTTTTAAGCTGGCCAAACACATTACAGTTTGTACAACATCCTTTCAAAAGATAGGTTTACCATGGCAAAGGGACTGGTGGTTTCTCATTGGAGCATCACTGCGGTGATGTCACCTCACTTGTAGTCCATTGATACTTCCTCCAGCCTGGTGACCAATAGGGCTGATAGTACCAGACTGACAGTTAAAACAACACTCTTAAGTAATGGTGGCCTGGCTTCATACTGAGCCATTTTGCCACCTCTGTAGCCATTCTACACTGAGGAAAAAAACAAACCTAGATTTTTTTATCAAGCTTCTTTTTCACCAACATCTGCAAGAAAGATGAACATACCGATACAGGCCTATGCTGGGAATTAACATTTCTACTCTCCTGTCATTGAGGAGGACTGCTACTTTACAACTTCTTTTGGGTAATCTGGTCCAGTGTACATTTGCTGGGTTTGTTTCAAAAGGTCAAATGATACTGTGCTTTACAATTCCATTTCTTTCTGCATAAGAGATATTAACAAACTCAGATTGATTTGCTGTTTCACATATATCAGCAATTGGTGGTCCTATAACTCCATATTAGCAGCATCAAGGAGATTTGTATTGGTTGTGTGGCTTGGTGTAGTACAGATATTGCTCGAAGAAATACAGATTGGTTGTGTTCCATATTTCTTACAGGTATTTATATAATGCCAATTTACGCAGCACTATACAGTCACATCAGTCCCTGCCTCAGGGACCTTATAATCTAAGTTCCCTATCTTACATTCGTACATACATACACATACTAGGGCTAATGTAGAAAAAAATATTGCAATAAATGGGACTTTAGAAGTGCTGGAAACCTCCTCTCAGAATAATATTCAATATGTATATAGAGGTAAAAAAGCCTTTATTACAAAAATAGTGAAAAAGACATACTTGAGGGGGGGGGGGGGTGGAACACCTCTTAACCACTTCAGTCAGGGGCCTGTTTTTTGGGTTCGTTGTTTACAAGTTAAAATCATTTTTATTTGCTATAAAATTACTTAGAACCCACAAACATTTATATATTTTTTTTATAACACCCTAGAGAATAAAATGGCAGTCATTGCAAAACTTTATGTCACACCGTATTTGGTCTTCCAAGCGTGCTTTTTTTTTAATAAATTCAGTTTTTTTTAGTTAAAAAATGAGAAAACAGTAAAGTTAGGCCAATTTTTTCCATATTGTGAAAGATAATGTTACGCCGAGTAAAATGATACCCAGCATGTCATGCTTGAAAACTGCGTCCGCTCGCGGAATGGCGACAAAATTTGCAGCTTAAAAATCTCCATTGGCGATGTTTAAAACATTCTACAGGTTAGCAGTTTTGAGCTACAGAGGAGGTCTAGTAATAGAATTGTTGCTCTCGCTCTAACGATCGCGGCAATACCTCACATGTGTGGTTTGCACACTGTTTTCATATGTGGGCGGGACTTATGTATGCATTCGCTTCTGCACGCGAGCTCCCAAGGTATTTATTTTACTTTTTATTTTTACACTGTTCTTTTTAAAAAAAAAAAAAAGATCACTTTTATTCCTATTACAAGAAATGTAAACATTCCTTGTAATAGAAAAAAGCATGACAGGACCTCTTAAATATGAGATCTGGGGCCAAAAAGTCCTCAGATCTCATATTTACACTACACTACAATGCAAAAAAAAAAAAAATCTGAAAAAAATGACAGAACAAAAAAAAACCGGGCCCTTTAAGACCGTTGGGCGGACGTGACTTCTGACGTAATTTCTGCCCTGTCGTACTATGGAGCCAAGTGAGTGGCTTCAGCCGCTCACTCGGCTCTCGGACACTGGGGGGGACAGATCGGATCATCTCCGCCGCTGCCGGGGGTCCGGTAAGCGGCAGAGATGACTGGAAAGCGACGGGAGGGGACACCTCTCCCGCCGCTGATAAAAGTGATCTCGCGACAAATCTGCCGCTAAGACCACTTTTATCATATGCAGAATCGCCGGCTCTAAAAAACAATATCTGAATGGTGGCACCATTCAGATATCACTTCTCAAAGGTAGCGACGTCATATGACGTCCACCCAACGAGAAGTGGTTAAAAGCATAAATTTGTTCCTACACAATTTGTTCAGACCAAAGAGAGCACCCCCGAAGGCAGAGTATCTTTCCCGTATGTAGTGTCATGCATACAAATAATTAGAGCATAAATGTGATTATGTTGATTTTGTATACACAATGTATTCAAGCAGGGAAAGGCAACTTGTTCCGACACATTTCGCCTATATTGGCTTCTTCAGGGGATGTGTATGGCTGGAGCAACTAGAAAGATACAAAAATACATACATAATATACAGCTCATAATTAGTAGAAATTTTCATTAGTATTTCATTATTTATATTGTTCAACCACTGAACTCACAATTGAGAACAAAAACTCGTCAATATTCGAGGAAATGCACGTAAAATGTAGACAGGAGCCAATTAACCTAACAGCATTTCTATGCAGTGTGGGAGGAATCTGGAGTACCCAGGGGAAACCCACACAAGCAGAGGCAGAACATGCAAACTCCATGCAGGCAGTGTCCTGGCAGAAGTGCTAACTACTAAACCATTGCACTTCATGCCCCATTCACTGTGCATATAATGTGCTTTCAGCCTTCTAGAGGGATTACTTTCTGTTATAAAGCCAGTGTCTGCAAAGTATAGTTAATATAATGTGCTGACATTTGGAAAAGGTAGGCTCTGTATGTGGTGCAGCAGATTTTATGTATGGCTCCTACCTTTGATGATAGATTGCTGTAACAAAACAGTCTTTCTGAAACCATGACTGCTAGAGCAATCTGTCCTCATTATATAGTGTGGTATAATTGAGGATGTTACTTTTTGTTTTATTTAAAAATGGTGTGAAAATTTTGAGACATGATGTGCACATAATTTAACAAAAATCAGAGATGAATATTTCTCTCTATTCTTTTTTCCAGGTTCCATGCAGAAAGTGCACAAGAGTTTATTGCAATCAAGAGATTAAAGAGTGACGGCTGGAAGTGCGATGTAAGCCGTTTTGTTGAATCTTTGTTGTTATATGTTTGAGAGAGTAAAATCAAGGCCCTCTGATTCCTCTTGTATTGAATTGTATTGTAACTGTACTGTCTCCCTTTTTTTGTAAACTTCTGTGCAAACTGCTGGCACTATATGAATTCTGCATAATAATAATGTTTACAAACCAAGACAGGGTTAAAGTAGAACTATAAGCAAAACTTTTTTTTTCATTTTGGATAGAGTAAGGGAGGGTTATAATCCCTGTAAGGTGTGTGTTTGTCCTCTTTGTCCCATTAGGGAGATTTGCCTTCACTTCCTGTCCCATAGTCAAAACAGTAAGTGAGAAGAAATCCCTGCAAATTTAAGAGAATCACCTGGGGATACCCAGGACACCAGAACTAGTGTCCCCATTTGAAGATTTCCCTCTATTACTTTTCTGGGGACAACCCAAAACTTTGGGATTTTCTTTTACTTTCACTTTCAATGAGAATGGTAAACAGGACAAATAGAGAGGGGATCTCCCTAATGGGGGCACAGAGCGCAATAAAAACTGACATGGGTTCTAACCCTTCTCCACTCTATCCAAAGCTTTAAAAAAAATGCCATTATATATATATATATATATATATATATATATATATATGGACTAAACATTCACATAGATTCGTAATAGCTTCTTCCATCCTTGCTAAACAGTGAAGATGAGTCACCTCTGCTGACTTGTGTCAGCTGTCAGAGTCCTGAATGGTGACTGCATCTGATTGGATATAGCTATTGTTTAGCAGAAAATTTTACACCTGGCTCATTTGACAAAAGTTTATTGAAAAATTGTTTTTGACAAGCTGGGTGGTGCCTGAATTTCAGCTGATTCAGTAGGACTTGGCCAAAAGTTTGTCCATGTATGACAGGCTTAATCTAAGTACTAACACAGCAACTAATTCCAAAACTTTAGTTTCGAGCTGGAGGAGGCCTAAATGTGATATAAAGATAAGTATTATAAAGGTGGACTGTCTGTATAATTTTTTTCTGTAGTTCGAATGGTGAATGAATATATGTCAAAGCAGCCAGCCTACCTATTGGAAGCAAGTACACATTTATGCTGATTTACTTTACAGCATATCTGAGCCAAAGAACATAAATATGATATGTTTCAGCTTGCCAGTCCTGCGCTGTAATGACTGCATTTGTTTTCATTTTTCAGGCTTTTTTCTGTTATTCTTAAATGTTAATTGTGCCAGTAACACATTTTATGTACTAGGGGGACAACGCTCACTTACTGCTCTTTATCTAAGAAGCATTGTCACCCTAGGTTGCTGTCCTGATTTGGACTACAAACACCTACCCTTCTCATTTCCACTACATAGAGTTCTCTAGTTCACAGAAGATGGTTGAGAAGGCTGCTAACATTTGTTTGAGATTCAGTTCTGTCCGGAGCAAGTGACAAGCGTACTGGATTTGTGGCAGGATCAAAAGATATTTTTCTGTACTTGCAGAAAATGTACTTAGCTTTGCAAAAAGTAAACTAACACAGCTGCAACGTCAATGGACTTGTAAGGTTCAAGGCATACATTTTTTGTTCTTGGTTTTAGATATTATTTAAGTCTGTACATGAGGCTTAAAGTGATCTTAAATTTTTTTTTTAATTTTTTATTTTTTTTTAAATAAACATGTTATACTTATCTGCTCTGTTCACAGAACAGACCCTATACTCCTCTTCTAGGGGTCCCCTGCCAGCGCTCCTGGTTCTTCCTGTCTTTCGAGTATCCCCCAGCAAGTGGCTTGCTGGGGGGTACTCCCAAGCTCTGCTGCCTGCGTCCATAGACACAGACAGCTGGGCTTTGCCTCGTCCATCGCTCTGTTGTCATAGGATTTGATTGACAGAAGCCAATGGTTCCCACTGCTATCAGCCTTCCCAGTGAGGAGAGAGAGAGAGGAGAGAGCCACTGCTCTCGTGCATAGCGCTGGATCAAAATCAGGCTCAGGTAAGTATGAGGGGGGCTGGGGGAGTGGGGGATGCTGGACATAGAAGATTTTGTACCTAAATGCAGAGAGTGCATTAAGGTAAAAAACCTTAAGGCTTTAGAACCATTTTAACAACAGGTAGGAAGTACTGTGAGGACTCTTTCTATTTTTTTTTCCTAGGTAATTCATATATTGTTATGGGTAATTGATTGCTTTAACTGATAATCTTGTTATATTATGAATGTACTTTTTTGCTTAATAAGTATGGGTATCTCATTTCTTAGATCTGCAATAAATCTTTCACACGGCGGCCTCACTTAGCGGAACACATGATCCTTCATTCACAGGACAAGCCATTTAAGTGCACCTATTGTGATGAACACTTCAAATCACGCTTTAAAAGATTGAGGCATCAGGAAAAATATCATTTAGGTATGCTCATTTGTTCTCTTTTTTTTTTTTTTTTTAAACAGAATGATGGTTATTGACGTTTTTTAGGGTACAGAACATAGAGTAGAAATGGGAAATATCAGGATCACATTGAGCATACACATCAAATATACAGTTGAACGGTTATGTCAGAGTACAGGGTTACACAATCTGTAATGAATAGCAGTCTCCTAGGGGGTGGGGGTTCTGATGTGCTGATGGCCTATCTCATTTCTTGATGACCAAAAATGTCAGGACAGTACAAATACCCCCTAAATTATCCCTTTTTGTAAAGTAGACAGTCCAGGGTATTTAGTAAGAGCCATGGCGGGTTTTTTGAAGTTGTAATTTTTGTTGTCATCCTTTAAATGAATGTCATCCTTTTTAAATGAAAATAACAAACATGCCTTTACTTACCTGCTCTGTGCAATGGTTTTGCACAGAGCAGCAAAGATCCTCTTCTTCTGGGCTCCTCTTTATCAGGTGCCCCCAAGGAAAGCCGCTTTCCATGGGGGCACCTGTGCGGGCTCGCACCCGAGTCCTGCTGCTGCGTCCATTGACACAGACAACGGGACTCAGCTCTGCCCCCTGCTCCAGTGATACAGCTTTTAAATGACAGCCGCAGAAGTCAGTGGCTCCCGCTGCTATCAATCTGTCCAATGAGGAGAGCGACAGGAGCTGGAGCCGCTGTGCTCGTGCACATCTCTGGATCGGATCGGGCTCAGGTAAGTAAAAGGCAGGGTCTGGGTGGAAGCTACAGCACTGAAGGTTTTTCACCTTATTGCATAGAATGCATTAAGGTGAAACATCTTAAGGCTTTGCAACAACTTTAAGTAATGCTTTGGAAGGTGAGATGAGCCATAGAAGATAAAGTACCTGGGATTGGGTGCAATTAATACAGAGACCTGGAATGGGCTATGTCTGGTTGGGAACTGCCATTGCATACAGCCCAGTTTCATGTCAAGCCTGCTACAAGGCTGCCATTTCTCAGAAGTGCACGTTTCAGCTTCAGAAACTCATTGCTGTCTGTGGTTTGCCAAGGCAGTGCCTCAAACACCTAGGGGTGCCTCAAACAGGTAATTGGCAGGGCTGCCAGTAGTTTTTTGGTCCTCTCCAGTTGGAATTCACTTATGAAATGCACAAGTATGTTAATCTATCCATCTGTCTAATGTTACAAAATCCTTAAATTTACGCTGGACTTCGTTCACCTGGTAAAGGCCTAAAACCACACTATTTTAGTCAACCTAAAGAAACCCTTTCTTTTCTGCCAAAAAATTGTAAAAACTTCAGATCTCTTTTCTGTGGTGTCATGCCAGCAGTAACAATTTATAGGTGAGATATCCTCTACGGAGCATGCTCAATTTCATTTCCCTTCTAAGCTCTTCATTTCCTCCTTTTTCTTATCTATGCAGCCATTCAAGAGGAAGTAAACCCAGATTGGGTTTACTTCCTCTACATTCCCCTGCAAAGTAGAAGCATAATGGGCTACTATGGAAACAAAGCCTGCGACATCCAGGGCTGTCCCCTGTGCTGGCAGCGTCCATCTTCTGCCTTCTTCCTTCCGGGGCCGTGATCTCCAGCTCTGTGACTGGCTGGAGTCACGTGATGTCACCAGTCATGGCACGATCAGAGTGAAGGAACGGCACAGAGGCCGTTTCTTCACTGCGCATGTGCCGAAATGATGTCGGCACAGCTAGTACACTGCATATCTCCTGAACCGCGCAGGTTTGGGAGATGTGCAGGGCACCTACAGGTACGCCTTATTATAGGATTACCTGTAGGTTAAAGTGGTTGTCACGAGTTGACAACCACTTTGAGACTATGCAGTCTCACATGTGGGTGTATACACAGTGGTAAATGACAGTCCCCTCCCTCCCTCCCTCCTAAGTGTCTCTCAAAGTGAAAAAGAACAGCAGCATACCGAACACCTGAATACAAGGCTAAACTAAATACAAATCAAATACTAGGTGTGCTGTCCCTTTAAATCAATTAAAAAGGAAATGAATAAGTATCATATTCAAATAAATAAATCACTTGGTAAAAATAAACATGCAATATGTGCAAACATATTCCAGTGGAACCTTGGATTGCGAGTAACGCGGTTAACGAGCTTTTGGAATACAAGTTTTTTTTTTCTTTTTAATTCTGACTAAATTGAGCCTTTTTGCATGCAATACTGCATGTGGACAGGTCTTGGGGGCGCTGGTGAGCCTCAGAGGTGGCCGGAAATTCTCGGAATTCCTCGGAAAAACCGAAAGTGTAAGCACTTTAGGAGCATTGCCGTTCCAGTCGCCCCTGGAACTGTGGCCATATACATTACTGCATAGACAAGCAGTGACTGTGGAACGAATTAACCGAGTTTCCATTGTTTCCTATGAGAAAACATGCTTTGATATACAAGTGCTATGGATTACAAGCATTCTCTTGGAACGGATTTTGCTCATAATACAAGGTTCTACTGTACTTCAAACAAAAAGTGCATATCGCTTTAAATGTGAGTGACACAAAATAAAAAGTCTGTAAGTGAAATCATACCGCTCTGATTTCATGAGGGATTTGCCAAAATACAGTCCACTCAAAGGGCCATTTTCAGTCTATAACACCAAATGAAGCGTCCCAACGTTTTACCAGATCAATGTGATCTCTATATCCACCTGTTTCAATTTTGGTGCCTTAAGGCTTCTTCCTGGGTGCCTTGGCAAAATGCCTAAAAATTGATCAAAAATTGTATACAAGCCAGCAGAGGGATAAAGCCTGCCTTATAGTTACACAAAGCAACGGGTTTTTATTAAGCACCATTACGACTTTCTAGACCAGTGGTTCTCAACCCCTGTCCTCAGGACCCACTAACAGGCCAGGTTTGCAAGATAACTGAAATACATCACAGGTGATATCATTTTCTGCTCCGTGATTGCAGTATTCTAGTCTGCATCTCCCCAAGGTAATACTTAAAATATGGCCTGTTAGTGGGTCCTGAGGACAGGAGTTGAGAACCACTGTTCTAGACACTCTCCTTCAGCACTGGGGCTACATGAGCTGACTGATGGAGAAAATTTGAGGAAGAAGAGAAACACTGGAATACTAGTTAGTACCAGTGTGCAATAGTGTATTTGCTTTAGAAGAATAAATCACCTCTAACGTTGGATGCCCCACGTGGGGATGTTGCTGCATTGTGTAAAGCTATTAGAATAATTTTTACATTTTAAAATGGGATGCCTCAAGACTGTCCATCATTTTAAAGGGTGTCTTGAGATCATCTATAATTTTAAAGGGGTCTTCAAATGAAAAAAAGGTTGAGAAACACTGCTCTAAATTATAAGAGATCTACATCATATGAAAAAGATCAGTTCCAAACCAGCAGTCAGCAAAGCTATTCCAGCACCATTAGGAGCGACCAGAACGGCTCGCAACACATGAAGGAAAACATAAGGACAAGCCATACAGTGTGATATTGTTTCAACTGATTTATATTCATTAAGAATAAAACTCACAATATATTTTAGCAACCAGCCATGTAAGCACCTATGTGATCTGACCGGTGGGCATGATAACTTCACAGGCCAGGTCCCGCCCAATGCGTTTCCTCACACAGAGTACATTGTCAGGAGAAGAGAGTTAGCCGGCAATGCCTAACAGTGCATATTAACCACTTCCAGCCCAAGGACTCCTGGACTTTGAGCGGGATATCTGAATGATATACAGAGTAGAAAATGTAAAATTCCTCTGGATGGCAAGCGACCATGTGGAAAAAAGGTAGGTGTACCGATGTGTGCTGCCCTCCTCGGACGGGGATATCCGAAAAGTACTGGAAAAACAAGAGAAAAAGGAAGGCGCACGCACCTAGTGCATTACCAAAAAAATGATTTATTTAAAAATTATTAAAGGCGGGTACTCACAAAATGTAAAGAGATAAGACGTGGTAAAATCAAAGCATAAGGCAGGATAAAAACGGACGCGTTTCGGGGGCGCACCCCCTTCCTCAGAGCTTCGCTGTCTTGGACTGTCAGACCAGAGAATAAATGTGCAAATGCACAGGTGCAGCTGATTCAAACAATTAACTAGTGATTTAATCAGTCATTTAATTTAATTGATTGATCCATTTGAGCATGAGAGCATTGGGCCAATCAGTCACAGGAATTCATATTAATTTTTATAACATATGACACGATCACCCATTTCATTTTATCCATTGTACTTTTTTATATTTACATCCACGTTTTTAGCAATGAATTACCTAGATTATCAAGATTCTAGACATATACACTTGTATCAGAGATTATTTTGTCTTTATATCAGCAAACATTTGTATTACTTGATATCGTTTTTTTCTTAACACTGATTATTATGAATTGTTTGAATAGACTGATTGTATGTGCCGTTCCTTGGTACTGTCAGACCGCTGCCTTCAGGGGATCCACATCCTGTATATCACATTATTATGTCGGGTACACGAGCACGTCACTTCCGGCCAGATATGACGTCATATGGAATGCCCGGGGAAAGCCGCTCCATTCACATCCATCATATCGCTCTCAGCGGCTCAGCGCGTTTCCCTGCCCCCCCCCTTTTTTTCTCCCCCCCTCCCCTTCGTTCTCTTGTCGCTCTCTCCTTTGGAGCGGCAATGACTGGTAGTGCTGTCTTTATTGATCGGGCTGCTTTGGCTCCCGGCGTTTCCGGTCCCTGTCTTCCGGTGTCTACATGCAGGAGAACGGTGTTGGAGGCGGACTGGTGACACTTCTTGGGTAAATGTTATTTACATTTTATACATTTTTACATTCACATTTTTATCAGTCACAGAGGTTATGAGAATACTCTCTATTGTACCATTTATACACTACTGATTATATGAAATAATAATACCAATTTAATTTTTTTTACAAATTTTTTTTTTTTTTTTTGGCATTCCTGTGACTGATTGGCCCAATGCTCTAATGCTCTAATGGATCAATCAATTAAATTAATTGACTGATTAAATCACTGGTTTATTGTTTGAATCAGCTGCACCTGTGCATTTGCACATGTATTCTCTGGTCTGCAGTCCAAGGCAGCGAAGCTCTGAGGAAGGGGGTGCACCCCCGAAACGCGTCAGTTTTTATCCTACCTTATGCTTTGATTTTACCATGTCTTATCTTCTTACATTTTGTGAGTACCCTCCTTTAATAATTTTTAAATAAATCATTTTTTTGGTAATGCACTAGGTGCGTGCGCCTTCCTTTTTCTCTTGGATATCTGAATGATGCCTGAGAGAGGAGAATGAATCGGTCGCCACCAGAAGTTGAGCATAGAGATTTCTGGTGACCAGATGGTCCCCAGTCATCTCTATGACCCTCTGAGGGTGCGGCGGAAGGAAACAATGCCAGGGACACGGCTGAACAGGCCGAGATGTTTTTTTTCTTTTGATTTTGGTCTTTCCAGCCTGAAGGAGAGATGTGGGATCTTATAGACCCCACATCTCTCCATAAAGAGGACCTGCCACACACTATTCCTATTACAAGGGATGTTTACATTCGTTGTAATAGGAATAAAATTGATTGAAAAAAAAATAAAAAAAATTTAAAGAGAGTGTAAAAATAAAAGTAAAATAATAAAGAAAAAAAATTTAAAGCGCCCCGGGTGCTTGCGCACAGAATCGAACGCATACATAAATCGCGCTCACATATGTAAATGACGTTCAAATCACACGTGAGGTATCGCCACATGGATTAGAGCAAGAGCAACAATTGTTGCCCAAAACCTCCTCTGTAATTCTAAACTGGTAACCTGTAAAACATTTTTAAAGCGGCGCCTATGGAGATTTTGAAGTACCGCCATTCCACAAGTGTGCACAATTTTAAAGTGTGATATGTTCGGTATCTATTTACTCAGCGTAAGATCATCTTTCATATTAAACAAAGAAATTAGGCTAATTTTACAGTTTTGTTTTTTTTAAGTCATGAAACTGTTTTATTCCAAAAGGGGATTTCTGAGTAATTTTCTAGCAAAAAATACGAATTTAAACTTGTAAACAAAAAGTTCCAGAAAAAGCCACTTGCCCACCGCCCGCCGTGGCTTGATGGCGGCAAAGTGGTTCGTTATCGCGAAATGCCGTCACTTGACGGCGGCCGCCATAACGAGTATTGTGAGCGCGCTCACTGCGTTCCGGGGGGGGGGCTCGATCTCCGCTGGCTACCCGCGATGGCTCCCCCGCAGTGAGAGAACGGAGGTCCGTGTATGTATATGGAAGCCGTGATCACTCCCCTCCCCCAGCCAGCCCAGCCCCCATACAGTTAGAACACACTGAGGGAGCACAGTTAACCCTTAGAGTGCCCCCTCCTGGTTAACCCCTTCACTGCCAATGGCATTTACACAGTAATTAGTGCATTTTCATAGCACTAATCGCTGTATAAATGCCAATGGTCCCAAAGAAGTGTCAAAATGGTCCAACATGTCCACCGCAATATCGCAGTACTGCTAAAAACATTACTAGTAAAATATCGCAGTACTGCTAAAAACATTACTAGTAAAATATAAAAAAAATAAAAACCCCATAAATTAATTCTCATCATTTGGTAAACGTGGCAACTTTTGCGCAAACCAATCAATAAACCAAGATTGCGATTTTTTTTTTTTTTTACCAAAAATATGAGGAAGAATATAAATTGGCCAAAACCGATGAAAAAAAAAAGTTTTATATATATATATATATATATATATATATATATATATATATATATATATATATATATATAATTTTTTTTTTTTTTTTTTTGATTT
>BLSH010109980.1:3659320-3673378 GCA_018402905.1 Glandirana rugosa
TTGGCCGAAACCCCCCCCCCCCCCCCCCGGGTGTTTTCAAAAGTTTTAGCACCGGTATTGGCATCCATAAGAGCAATTGGGATATCAGTCATAGGCTATCTGAACTATCTACTTCTCAAGGGTCAATCAAGACCAGAGGTAGAACAGAACGTGGCCAGGACGGTGCAGTCCTTAGGGTGGGTCCTGAATTTAGAAATTTAGAAAAATCGGCCCTGAGGTGCTGGAATATCTGAGAATGATCCTAGATACAGCCTCGGCAAGGGTGTTCTTACCAGAAACAAAAGCCAAGGACATAAAACAGATGGTAAATCTGGTAAAAACAGCAAGGCAACCTTCTATAAGGCAATGCATGCGGTTGCTAGGCAAGATGGCTTCATTCGATGCAGTCCCCTATGCGCAATTTCACTCCCGGCCCTTACAGAACAATATTCTAAAGGCCTGAAACAAGAATTGCCAGGCATTGGATTACCCCATGACTTTGTCTCCATCAGCAGGACTAAGCCTCTCTTGGTGGGTAAAGCCCAACAATTTGACAAAAGTCCTTCCTGCCCCTATCCTGGAAAGTAGTGTCCGCGGATGACAATCTGCTAGGTTGGGGGGCAGTCCTGGAAGAGGCATCAGTACAAGGGACATGGTCTCTTCCAGAAAGGACATGGCCTATCAATATTCTGGAGTTGCAGGCGGTACGATTGGCCCTGGTATTCTGGTCAGCCAGGTTAGAGGGTTTTCCAGTCAGGATTCAGTCCGATAACTCTACGGTGGTAGCATATATCAACCACCAGGGAGGTACCAGAAGCCTAGCGGCCCAAAAAGAAGTGGATATCACCCTAAGGTCGGCAGAGAGGAATTTGCCATGCCTATCGGCTGTGTTTATTCCAGGGGTGGACAATTGGCAGGCGTACTATCCAAGTCGTCAGCAATTGATGCCGGGGGAATGGTCCCTGCACTCCGAGATCTTTCAGAAGATCTGTCAACGTTGGCGTACCATCCAGCATGGACATGATAGCATCCAGATTCAACAGCAAACTGGACAAGTTTGTGTCCAGAACCCGGGATCCATTGGCAGTCGGATTCAGCCCTGCCTACTCTAATCAATGCCAGGAAACCTGTGTCTAGAAATATTTACTACAGGGTTTGGAAGGCGTACATCGTGCCCGTTCCGTGCGGGCGGCCTGGGGGTTTTTACCCCCCCTGCGCCCAGGTCCCGGACTGGTCTGGTTCGGGCGCTTTTCTTGGTCGGCAGCATACCGTCCAGACAAGGGCGAAAGGTCTGTGAACGGGTGGCTACCTGCTACGCCCGACAGGAGTGGTGAGTGAGAGTTCCCCCGAGGGGGGGCCGACTGGTGTCTCAGCAGCTTTTCTGGGTAGCCACTGGTTTTGGGCTCCTGGGGCCCCTTTCCCCCCAAACACCTGACATTCTGGGGCGGTGGTGTGCGGCTGTGTGAGGGTGCCTCAATCAAGTGTTTCTTTCTGCATTTACTGAGGGCTATTTTCGGGGGGAAAACGATGGCAGATTATCCTGCCGTGCCTGCTGAAGAAGAGTCAGCAACTGCGCAATCTGCGCAAGGGGTATTTTTGGACCAGCTGCGGGCGGTCTTTAGTGAATATCTTCCCTGGGCGGATGTCGCCCACCAGATAGCTTCGGGGGTCACAGGGACCCAGTAGACCTGTCTGACAGTGAAGTGGCACCCTCGGAAGGAGAGGAGGATCAGGGGGCAGCAGCTGCACGCGAAAAGGCGCTGGTATCCGCCATTATCACTGGAATTCGCACTACTCTGCGACTGAGCCAGGATGGTGAATCGCAGACGTCTATGTATGTGTGCGGGTCCGCCAGGCCCCCTAGGACTTATCCATATGATCAGTTTTTTTGATCATCTGATATACCGTGAATGGCAGCGTCCGCAACATTCCCTTTCACTGTCAAAACGTTTTGCCATCCGCTATCCCTTTTGAGGATAGTTTTCTGAAGAAATGGGAGCCACCTGCAGTGGACCCACCTATAGCTCGTCTGAATAAGGCGACTACCATTCCTCTGGAAGGGGCCCCTTCCTTTTAGGATCCGGCCGATAGGCGGACAGAGGCAGTGTTAAAGAACTTTTTCTGGTAGCAGGCTCAGCTCTGAGACCGGCCCTAACGTCTGCCATGGCGGCGCAACATCTATCTGAGCGTATGGCGGAACTCCAGAATGATCTGGACTGTGGTCGTCTGATGGATGCGCCGCAGAGAGCTGACTTTTTATATCAGGGTATCAAATACCTCTGTGACTCATCTCTGGACCTTCTCCCTATGCTGTCCAGAATGGCTGTTTTTGCAGTCATTCTTAGACGGGTTCTTTGGTTACACTCATGGTCCGGGGATCACGCGTCCAAAAAAGCCTTTGCGGATTGCCCTTTTCAAGGTGGCCGTCTCTTCGGCCCCCAACTGGATGAGATCATAAAGGATTTCACTGGAGGTTAGAGCACTTTCCTCCCGGAGCCCCGGAGGCGTGAGTTCCACCGTAGACAAGGGCCTCCTACCTCGGGTCAGAAGAGGTTTTTTTCGCACCTCTGGCGCAGCAGAAAAGGGACCCGATCCGGTAAGGCCGCTGCAGGGGCCGGTAAGTGGCAGTGGCAGCAAAAATCTGAAAAGGCGGAGTACAAGCCCTCCTCCTCCTGATGGGCTGCCCCCACCCGGGTTTCGGATGGGGGGACGTCTTCTGGGGTTCACAGACCGGTGGCTTGCTTGCATTTCCGACCGGTGGGTCCAGGAAGTAGTGTCCACCAGGTACAGGATAGAGTTCAACACTCTACCCCCAGACAGGTTCTTCCCATCAAACTTAGGGCTCCCGCAAGGATGCCGGGAGGCCCTCTTCGGGGCTGTCCAAGCACTCTCAGACCAGGAGGTGATCGCGCCAGTGCCTGGACCTGAAGGCCCTGAACCGATATGTAAAGGCACGAAAATTCCGGATGGAATCGATTCACTCGGTTGTGGCCGCCCTCCATCAGGGGGAATTCCTGGCGTCTCTGGACATCAGAGATGCGTATCTCCATGTTCCCATTTGTCCACGGCTCAGCGTTTCCTTTGCTTTGCAGTGGGGGACCTCCATTATCAATTTGTGGCACTCCCTTTCGGTCTGGCCTCAGCCCCTCCAGTTTTTCTAAAACTGGTGGCCCCAGTTATGGCGTTACTGCGACAGAGAGGCATTGCGGTGATGGCTTACCTCGACAACCTGCTCCTGAGAGCGGAGTCCGCCTCGGCCCTGGAAGAGAATGTGAGGATCACCATTGCCTCGCTGCAGGACTTTGGCTGGTTGATCAACCTGCAAAAGTCGGCGGTATCTCCGTCCCGTCGCCTGGAGTATCTGGGTCTGTTTCTGGACACAGAGCAGGCGAAGGTGTTCCTTCCTCCGGCCAAGTTGCTGTCGCTGCAGTCGGTGGTGCGAATCCTCCTGTCACACCGACGGTCTTCATTACGATTCTGTATGCGGGTACTGGCGCTCATGGTCTCAACTTTCGAGGCGATACCTTATGCCCAGAGCCACACTCGCCTTCTCCAGGGAGTGATTCTGTCTCAGTGGGACAGGTCTCCACGGTCCTTGGACCTTCTGATCCGTCTGAACTCCCAGACCAGGGGCTCTCTGACCTGGTGGCTTCGGGACTCAGCGTTGACTCAGGGGAAGTCGTTCCTGCCCCTTCAGTGGGTGATCATCGCCACGGATGCCAGCCTTTCAGGCTGGGGCGGGATCCTGGGGCAGCTATCTGCCCAGGGCCTTTTGGTCTGCGCAGGAAGCACGTCTCCCGATCAATGTGCTGGAGCTAATAGCGATCAGGTTATGTCTATCTCACTGGACAGTGAGGTTGCAAGGTCGTCCAATTCGGATTCAGTCGGACAATGCCACAGCAGTGGTATATGTGAACCATCAGGGCGGAACGAGGAGTTTCAGCAGCTGCAATAGAGGCAGCTCTGATCCTGTGTTGGACGGAACGCCACGTTCCTGCAATCTCCGCCATTTACATTCCAGACGTGAAAAACTGGCAGGCGGACTTTCTCAGTCGCCAGACGCTGGATCAAGGAGAGTGATCACTCCATCCAGAGGGGTTCACCCAGATTTGCCGCAGAGGGGGGACGCCGGACGTGGATCTCATGGCGTCTCGGTCAATCACAAGGTGAGGACCTTTGTGTCCAGAACGAGGGTTCCGTTGGCAGTGGCCACGGATGCTCTGGTGGCCCCCTGGGGCCGTTATCGCCTTCTGTACGCCTTCCCTCCGATAAAACTTCTACCGCGGTTGAATACCAATAATCCTTATGGCTCCGGATTGGCCTCGGCGCACGTGGTACGCCGACGTGGTGCAAATGGTGGCAGACGTTCCCTGGCGGCTACCGCTGCGAGACGATCTACTGTCTCAGGGGCCCATCTTGCACCCTGCTTTGCCCTCGCTGGCTTTGACGGTCTGGCTATTGAGTCCCAGGTGCTGAGGGACAGGGGAGTTTCTGACTCCGTGATCCCTACCTTGCTAAAAGCTCGCAAGTGTACTTCTCGCAAAATATATCACCACACCTGGAAGGCTTACATAGCTTGGTGCGAGGCGGAGGGTCATAACCCTTGCTCTTATGTGGTGTCTAGGGTCCTGACTTTTTTGCAGCTAGGCCTGAACAAAAAACTGGCTTTGAGTACTCTCAAGGGCCAGATATCAGCTCTGGCAATTCTTTTTCAAAGACCTTAGGCTTCGCACTCGTTGATTCGTACTTTTGTACAAGGTGTGCGACATGTGGCTCCTCGGGTGAGGTCTCCGATGGCTCCTTGGGATTTGAATTTGGTGCTTTCTGTGCTTCAGAAACCGCCGTATAAAAAAATCAGGGAGATTTTCTTACAACTGCTGTCGCAGAAGGTGGCCTTTTTGGTGGCCATCACATCCGCCAGACGGGTGTCTGAGTTGGCGGCACTGTCGTGCATGTCTCCCTATCTAGTCCTGCACAAGGACGTCTTGCGACCTTCTCCCTCGTTTCTTCCGAAGGTGGTTTCTTCCTTCCACATTAACGAAGATATTGTTCTTCCTTCATTGTGCCCATGTCCATCTCACCCTAAGGAATTTGAGTTGCTTTTCTTGGACGTCGTAAGGGCCTTACGAGTGTATTTAGGTGCTACTGCTTCCTTTCGGAAGTCTGATTCTTTGTACTGACAGAGGGTCCGCGCAAAGGTTTGGCGACCTCATCGGCTACTGTCTCCCGTTGGATTAGACAGAGCGTGACCCATGCATATTCTGTTCGGGGCAAGGTTCCCCCTTTTCCGGTCACGACTCATTTTACCCGGGCTGTTAGCACTTCCTGGACTTTCAGACACCAGGCCTCGGTATCACAGGTGTGCAAGGCGGCCACTTGGGCCTCGGTACACACTTTCACTAAGTTTTATAAGATTGATGTCTTAGCATCTTCGGATCCTGCTTTTGGCCGCAAAGTTTTACAGGCGGCGTTGTAGGCGCGTCTGGCGCCTCCTTGGAGGTTCTGTTTGGTACAGTTGTTATCGTTTACCCACCCCTCTTTTTGACACAGCTTTGGGACATCCCCACATGTCATGGAGAGCTGCGTCAGTCAGTGAACGTAGTAGAAAAAGGGATTTTATTAAAATTTACCGTAAAATCCTTTTCTCCGAGTTCACTGACAGACGCAGCTCTCCATGACATGTGGGGTTTATGCTGGCTTTTAGATGCTGGCTTTTAGCTGTCAAAAAAAATTGTTCCAAGGAGGTTGAAATGGTGTCCCGTGTAAATGGAGCCTTAGTCTTCTTATTGAGGAAGTTGGTTTTTTTGGTCTCTCTGACTTCAGCAAGACTTCAGCAAGATGAGTGTCTGAATTGGCCGCTCTGTCTTGTAAGGAACCTTTCTTGGTTTTACACCAGGATAAGGTAGTCATGCTGCCACAGCAGGATTTTTTGCTGAAAGTGGTATCAAGGTTTCACCTGAACCAGGATATTCTTTTGTCCTCCTTTTTTCCAAGTTCAGTGACTCCTGAGGAAAAATTACTACACAAACTTGATGTAGTTAGGCATGTTTATTTAAAAATGTCAGCTCCTATTAGGAAGACTGACTCCTTTTATGTTCTGCCAGAAGGCCCTAAGAAGGGTCAGGCAGCAACTAGCTCAACTATTGCTAGGTGGATTCGCCAGGTCATTAGCCAGGCATATGGGCTAAAGGTTAAGGTTAAACCTTTTGGTTTGAAAGCCCATTCCACCAGAAGGATGAATACGTAATGAGCAATGCATCAGCAGGTGTCTATGGCCCAGATTTGCAAGGTTGCTACTTGGTCTTTGTTTCATACATTCACCAGGTTTTACCAGGTGGATGTTAGAGCCCAGGAGGATACTGCGTTCAGGCAGCAGTCTAGGTTCTTTGCCCAAGATGGGCTTAGGATTACTGTGTTCTCTCCCCTCAAGGGATGTTGCTTTGGGACATCCCAGCAATGATGAATTAACACTCTGTGTCCCCGTGATGTACGATAAAGAAACACAGATTTTTAATACAGCTTACCTGTAAAATTGGAGTACATCATGGGACTCAGAGATCCCTCTCCTCTTCTTTCTGGGATTCTTTTTGCTTGCTTCAAAAACTGAGGTAATCCCGGAGTGGGAGGGGTTATATAGGGGGAACTTCCTGTCTATTGGTTGCCAGTGTCCAATCACCTGAAGGTAGCGTATAACCCAGCAGTAATGAATTAGCACTGTGTCCTGTGATGTACTCCTAGAAAAGGATTTTTTTTTGTTTTTTTTTTATTGTATCCTTTTTTTTTCTTTATTACTTAAAAGAAAATTACACTTGTTAATAACTTTTGTCTTTTGCGTAATGTTCATGGTCACTGAAGTTAATGGTAAGAAGTAACCCTAGAATATAATAAAAATGATCTTATGTGTGCACTTTTTATTGCCATTAGATTTGATAAGGGCCAAAATTGATGGGATGCATTTCAATTTTAATGGGCCAGTATTTTTCATAAATGCCATTCTGGCTACATACTAAAAGTGGAATAGAATAGAATTAAAGGAGATGTATAGCTATAGCTAAAGCCCTCTATCGGCTGACATCATAGAGCCGGTCCAGACTCTCAAAAGATCCTGATCATATGGCTGCACCGGCAACTGACTCGGCCGTGCTGAGAGCCTGAGCCAGCCACTCCCACCCCCTCCACAGCTCAGCACTCCAGTAAGCGTTCGAGGCACAGAGCAGAGAGTCGGTGACCGACAGTCACAGCCTCTTTGCTCACTGAAGGCTGAGAAATCAGCAGTCTTTGATTGCCTGGTTCTTTTTCTTAGAGCTGCAGCATTGATTTGATGTTTTCTCCATCTAGATGAATGTGAGTGTGTGGTGTTGAGTGTTTTGTTTTTTGTTTTTTTGTTTTTTATAAGCCCATACTTCTCTTTTAAAGACAAGCCTAGTTCAATACCAAACTGAAATCCTAAGTAGTAGGCAGCTGCCTTGGGCGCACTGCCACCTAGGGCGCACCTGTGGCTACTGTGTACACAGCTCTTTAGTTTAATGTGGAGATGACACAGCCTTGTGGGTAGAGCGGGTGTCAGTCTGACAGGACAGACACACAGCAGGAGGGAGGAGGGGTAAGGAGACAGCGTGGCTCAGTCAGTGGGGAAAGAAGAAGATTTTTGATAGAGCCGCTCCGCACTGTATGGAGAGAGCATCTGTACTCCCCTCCTATGAACACTGCACAGAGCAGCCTGGAAGTGTCTTTACCAGCTCCCGACACTCATCCTGGGCACTGACACACACAACCTGTCCTAGCTGGGGAGCCGCAGATCCGGTGTTCAGGGAGATATCAGTGGAGGAAAATACAGCAACTAAGGGTTAAATGCCACCCCATACACCCCACTGACTCCCCCAGCCTTTACATCACAACACATGCACCTGGCTCACTGCTGTGCAAATGGAGCTCTCTAGTCACTCAGCCCGCCCCCAATAGAGGACAGTAAACAGTTCATTTGGGATGGCACACACCATCTCTTCCTCCTGCTATGTTCCTCCCCCTCCTCCAGTCACACTGAGTACACAGGTCACAGCGCAGCAGGTTGGAAGCAGAGGGTGTGGGAGGGTGATCAGTCCTGGTACATGTTACTGCTATTCGTGCTGTGCAAGGCGATCAGTATGTCATCTCTCTTTATGTTTCTCTGTTCTGCTGATGGTGACCACCCAAGGAAAGCACTGCCTACAGGTCAGGCTGCTGCCCACTAGTCTCTGTGTATTCTGCTAGTTACTGCTGATACTAGTGCAGCTGGGGTGCAGCATTTATTAATACTGGGCTGTATTTTCCTCCACTTGTAGCATCTAAATGGTTCTTCTTCTCTTCCTTCCACCAGCAGTCAGCAGCTGCAGGAAGAAAATACAGCAAATCAGTTCTAATAAATGCTGCCCCCTCCTATCCAGGGGTCTGTACACCCACTGTGCCCATTATGAGGGGTTACTACTATCCCTGCACTGAGTTCCTGGGTCTGTACACCGCTGTGCCCATTATGAGGGGTTACCACCATCCTTGTAGAGTAGAGCGCACATCAGTCAGGGGCGTCGCTCCTGTGCCCCCGCCACCTCCAGGCTCCTACATACGTTGCATACGTTTCATGCGCCAGGCCAGTGACTGACTCCACCCCCAAAATTGTAGCATTCTATAAAAGGTGGAGAATTCATGGGCGGGCAGGCAGAAGGGGGTGGGGTCAGGGGGGGGGCAGCAAAATGAAGTTTCGCCTAGGGTGTCCAAAATCCTTGCACCAGCCCTGACAGTCGTAAAAAAAATGTGAACCCCTTGGAATTAACTAGTTTTCTGCAGTAATTTGCCATAAAATGTGATCTGATCCTAATCTAAGTCACAATATACAAACACAATGTGCTAAAGCTGATAGCAAAAACACACACCCACACAAACAATTCTAATTTCTCAAGTCTTCACTGAACACACCCATGCTGGAGGAAAAAGTAAGTGAACCCATCGAGGTTGATTTACTAAAGCTTGAAAGTGCAAAATTTGGTGCAGCTCCACACAGAAACCAATCAGCTTCAAGGTTTTATTGTCAAAACTTGATTGAACAAGCTGAGGTTAGAAGCTGATTGGCTAGCATGCAAAGCTGCACCAGTTTTTGCACTCTCCAGCTTTAGTAAATCAACCCCATAGACTTCTATTTCTTTAACAAAAGCTAATTTGAGTCAGTAGTTTGCACACCTGGAGCCCAATTAATGAAATCTGGAGGTGTGGTTTGGAGCTAATTTAATAAACACTCAAACATTGTAAGATTTCTGTTCATAAGAAGCATCAGCTGATGTGAACCATGCCTTGCAAAAAGGCGTTCTCTAAAGATATACAATTAAGAGTAATTGATCTGCATAAGGCTGGAATGGGATACAAAGTAATCTCAAAGTGTTTAAGCATTCATCGGTCGACATTTAGATACATTTCTGTAAATGGAGAAAGTTAAAGTGGTAGTAAACCCTAAAATCTGGTTATAAGGCTTACCTGTAGGTAAAAAAAATATCTCCTAAACCTAAAGCCCGAGGCGGCCGGCAACACAGAGCTGGCTGCCGGAGCGAAGGACGCAGGAGTGACGTCACGCGGCTCCGGCCACTCACAGCGCCGGAGCCGTGTACCCGGAAGAAAGAAGAGGACAAACATGTCAGCGTCCTTAGCGCTGACCGACTCGGGCATCGGGGCCTCGTTCTAAGGTAAGTATTTCATAATATGTTAGTATGCGATGCATATTAACATATTATGCTATTGTCTTGCAGGATTTTTTTTTTATTTTATTTTTTTGTCTGTGGGTTTACTACTGTGGCTACTATTTCTAGAAGTGAGCACCCAGTCAAGATGACTCCCAATGCATAACACAGAATCCTTAGTGAAGTGAAGAAGGGGGCCTACTAGTAAGATCTAAAGGCATCACTGGAACTGGCAAATATGCATGTTCATGAGTCTACCATGGCAGAATACCACAGAGGAAGCCCCTGCTCTTAAAAAAATAACATTGCTGTGTCCCTGATGTTTGCCGAAGAGAACCTTGGCAAATCACAACGCTACTGGGAAAATATTTTGTGTATTGATGAAACAAAAGTTGAGTTCGGGAAGAATACCCAGCACTTCGTATGGCGCTAAAAGGACACAGATTACCAACATCAAAACATCACCACAGTGGTGAAGTATGGCCTTGCTTCACTGCCTCAGGGCCTGGATGACTTGCCATCAGAGGAAAAAATAAATGACCAAGTTTATCAAAATATCCTACAGAATAATGCCAGGGTGGCTGTCTGCCAACTGAAGCTTAGTAGAAGTTGAGTGATGCAGCAGGACAATGACTCTAAGAATTGAAGTAAATCCACCCCAGACTGGCTTCAGAAAAAGAAAATGCTCCTTTCGGAGTGGCCCAGTCAGAGCCCAAACCTTAACTCGTAGAGCTGCTGTGGAATGACTTCAAGAAGGCCATTCACACCAGACATCCTAAAAAAAAATGTGTCTGAGGTGAACCAGCTTTGTAAAGAGGAATGGTCAAAAATTCCTCCTGAAGTTGTGCAGGTCTAATCCAGAGCTATCAAAGCGCTTTTTGCTACCAAAGGAGGTTCAGCCAGCTGTGAACTTAGGGCCCATTCACACAGGGGCGACTAGCGCTCTGACTTGAGTCGCTTCAAGTCACCCCAAGTTTCTTGACATGTCAAATCCCATTCAAATGAATGGGAGCCGTCTTAATGCATGCTACTGAGTCGCTCCGACTTCAAAAAAGGTTCCTGCGTGATTCCAAGGCGACTTCTTTCCGACTTGTGCCCATAGAAGTCAATGGAATTTGCCTCCAAGTTGGATCCCCATCTTAATGCAAGCGACTTTACAGTGAAAAGAATAGAATTTTATTTGGGGTTAGCCCCTCCCTCCCTTCTCTCATTGGCCACAGGCAAAGTCGCCTGGCAAAAGTAGTGTTGTAAGTCGCGCCGAAGTCGCACTGCAATCGTCTAGCAAAAGTCGCGCCGAAGTCGGATCGCCCCTGTGTGAATGGGCCCTCAGGGTTAGCTTAGGGTTAACTTTCTATCCTCTGGCACCTGCCGATTGTCAGTAAAGCACAGGGAACTGAGGTATGCCTATGTAAACAAGGCAAGTCTCAATTCTGGCAGGGGGGAAGAGACCAATGCTGTGTCTCTGCAAAGCAGGGACTAGAATCAATCTCCTGAAACTGTGTATACAAAGCACTGGCTAGGCACACCGTTAACCCTTTGATTGCCCTAGATGTTTAACCCCTTCCCAGCCAGTGTCATTTGTACAGTGACAGTACATATTTTTAGCTCTGATCACTGTATTAGTGTCGCTGGTGTCAGTGTCCGATTGTGCTCCGCAATATTGCAGTCCCGCTATCAGTCGCTGATCGCCGCCATTAGTTTAAAATTTAGAAGAAAAAAAATTCTATAAATGTATCCCATAGTTTGTAGACACTATAACTTTCGAGCAAACCAGTCAATATCTGCTTATTGGGATTTTTCTACCAAAAACATGTAGCAGAATACATATTGGCATAAATTTATGAAGAAATTTGATTTTTTAAAATATTTTTTTATTGGATGTGTTTTATAACAGAAAGCAAAAAAAAAAATGTGTTTATAGTGCACGACTGCGCAATTGTCCGTTAAAAAAACACAGTGCTGTATCACAAAAAAATAGCCTGGTCATGAAGAAAGCATTTTTAGAAAAAGGTGATTTTGAAATTGATGGCAGCAACCTGTCTCAAAAAAGTTGGAATAGGGCCATGTTTAGCATGGTGCAGCATCCTCTCTTCTTTTAACAATACTCTGTGAAAGTCTGAGGGGACCAGTCGCTGGAGTTTTGAGAGCAGAATGTTGTTCCATTCTTGCCTCATATAGAATTCTAACTGCTCAACAGTCCTGGGTCTTCTTTGTTGTATTTCCTGTGTGCAAGATCATATGCTGGGCCCTATTGCTTGAAAAAAAATATTTATGGTGTTTTTGGTGTGCTATATATGTAAAGAGTGGGCATGGTTTTCATTGTACCAGGGGCGTTGCTAGAATTGTAAAAGACCTGAGGTACCTTTGGTAACTCAAAGTAGAGCAGTGGTGGGTGTGGACAGATTGTTAACAGTGGGAGGGGGTTAAAGGGGTGTGGTTAAATAATCCCTCTGTATACCCATAAAATATGCTTAGTTTGCTGTTGCCAAGTAAGAGTCTCACATACACCTCATCACAATCATTAAAAAAAAAAAAAAAAACTCTTCCATACATATGATTCTGTACATCCTAAAAATACATTTGTAACATGTTATGTTACACCCTGAATGTGGGTGTAACATAACATATTACAAAAGGTGAAATTATCCATTAAAGTAAAACTTGTGCTTGCTTTCCACTGCACAGACACACAATTTTGAGTCAAACATGAGGTAAGAAGTGTATTTCAGGACAGGGTACTGGGGGTCAAGAGCATAGGGGTTTAGCAGGGAAGAACACAAGGCATCCGCACTGCAGGACATATTACATGGGGGCAAAGCAGGGTACATCATGTGGGGGGCACAGTAGGGCACATTACAAAAGTATTCATACCCCTTAAAATTCTCCACCTTTTGTCATGTTGCAATCAAAAACATAAATGTATTTTATTGGGATTTTATGTGATAGACCAATACAGAGTGCCACATAATTGTGAAGTGGAAGGAAAATGATAAATGGTTTTCAAATTTAAAAAAAAATAAATATGTGAAAAGTGTGGAATGCATTTGCATTCAGCACCCTTTACTCTGATACCCCTAACTAAAATCTAGTGGAACCGATTGGCTTCAGATGTCACCTAATTAGTAAATAGAGTCCACTTGTGTATAATTTAAAGGAGTTGAAGAGGTAGAAGGTTTTTTATCTTAATGCATTCTATGTCACAAGTTTCTTTGCACATTTTGGTGGAGCAGCACGTTCAGAATTATTTTGTTTTTTTTTACATCTTTTTTTAAATGGATTTTTGACAGATATTTGGACACTTTGTATGATTATATTTATTAATTTTGATCACTGTATTACAGAAATATTATTTTATTTGAGAGTATTATATATTACACACTGTGGGTGTTTTTTCTTTATTTACTGGTAGTGCAGCACTGTTTTTGATTTACTAATCACATTAAGTGTAGTGAAAACACTTTTTTCAGTGATAGCGGCAACTGAGTGATTTATATTTGTTGCACATTTCACTATATTGAGGTTGGATTGCGCTGATTGAGGATTGGTTATAGTCCACTCCATAAAAGCCTATGTGTCCATGTACACATAGGCTTTTACAAAAGTTTAGAAGCTGCTGCGGTTAGGGGAGGTTCAACCTCCCTCAACCTCTCTCTCCTGAATGCGAAAGAACTGCGTTCAGGATAGGAACATTTTGACCGCCGGCCGCAAAATGCTGTAAAATCATGGTGCGATTTTGCTGTGTTTTGCAGTTTCCTGCGGCCGGTGGTCAACCTAGTCTGTGTCTACATGAAGCCTAAGGGGGGCTTTAAAGTGACTGCACAAAAATAATGGGCAATGTAACAGGGTCTCCAAGTTGACTTTCTCTACTTATATTTAATACCTGATTGACTTTTACAGAAGTAGACATTTGTACTGTTTTTTTAACATCAAATACAATTTGCACAAAGTAAACATTTAATACCAAATCATAGCGATTAAATACTAAAACATGTCTTTCAAGGTGAGAAAGCCCATCAATGTGAAGAGTGTGGAAAATGTTTTGGCCGCCGTGACCATCTGACTGTGCATTACAAGAGCGTTCATTTAGGGGAGAAGATTTGGCAGAAGTAAGTGATTTCATTTTAGCAATCAATTGATAGAAGAAAAATGTATGCAACATATCAGTTCAAATATATTAATATTCAAATATGAAGAAAAATCTCACCTTTTTGGTCCCATTTTCCCTTACAAAAAAAAGTTAGGTGTGAAAAATGCTGTAAATAAGAATGCTTTCAGAAATAAAAGTGTTAATAGTTTATTTTTTATCTTTTAACAAAATGGAAAGTAAATGGACAGAAGAGAAATACAAATCAATATTTGGTGTGACCACCCTTTGCCT
>BLSH010109980.1:3673674-3692809 GCA_018402905.1 Glandirana rugosa
GTAGTTAAAGATGTGAACGTTTCAATCCCTAAACCATCCTAATCTCAGTCCACATAGTTAATATGGTTCGTCCACGATTACTAGTAGTTAAAGAATATATCCAATATTGTCAGTAATTGACTTTGTAATTGTCGACACCCGCTCTTTGTAGGTTTGAGACAAGGATTCCACTCCAACACTTTGTCAAAGTCCAGTATCTGATACCGTTCTAATTTGTACCGTTAGTCTGTGTTCCATCAATATGAAGTAGTCGTTCCAAAGGGGTTCCGTTTCTAAAGTTTTCGTCTACGTGTCTTTCATCTGCTGCTTTGTTTCCTTGGCCGAACACTGCATCTGCAGTCCTCAGCGTGGGCCTTTTCTTTGTGTTTCTTCAAAAGAGCTTGAACAGCACATCTGCTTTTGAAATCTTTGCCTTGGGGAAACCTTGCTGATGAAGTATAACTACCTTGTGTCTGATTGCCATGTTTAATCTTGCCATAGTCTATGACCTGAAACTGTTTCACAACCTCACCTTAGGAACAGAGTTTGGATGTTTCTCGCCCACAGCTGTTAATGTTTCAGTTAATGACTGTTATAACCTATATAAGAAATTGATGATCATTAGCACCTGCTTGGTATAATTGATACACCTGACTCTAATCCTACCAAATCCCTAACTTTGCAAGTGTAGAAATTGATGCTGGTTTAATGCCAAAGTGTAGTCACACCAAATATTGAATTGATTTATACTTTTCTTCTGCTCGCTCACGTTGCATTTTGTAAATTAATAAAAGTAAACAATTCAAATACAGTATTTCTTCACACCTGCCTAAAACGTTATTCTGTAGTGATTGTGTGTGTGTGTGTGTATATATATATAATTGTTATTATAGGTGTATTTTAAATGATAGAGACAGAATATCAACCAAAAATCCAGAAAAAACACATGATACAAATGTTATAAATTGAGTTACAGTTCAATGAGTAAAAGAAGTATTTGATCCCCAAGCAAACCATGACTTAGTACTTATTTCTGTTATAAAATTGAAGCGCAATACAAATAAGAGAACAGTGTATCAACTTAAAAGTCCATAAATCAAGTGCTCTAATCCAAAATTGTATCTCTGTATTCAGTCCTGCACCCAGTGCTCTGTGTCTCACTGCTGAAAGTAATACAAATCCAATCCTCCTTTGTGAAAAACAAATATCCACCACCTAATGCAATGCCTGCTCACCTCCCATACATGTGTCAATTGCTCATCTGATGCATCCCTTTTCCCCTGTGTTGCTCCATGGATCAAGCTTGTCTCCTCTCCTGAGATTAGCCTCCCGTAGGTGAGTGGATAGAACGTCTAATGCGCCCGACTGCTGCTCCGCTCTTCCCACACAGCTTGGGTTTCCTTTCTCCCCTGTATCTCTCCGAAGCAAAGAAATGCTTCCTCTCACGAGGTCCACCCAGTGATTTAAAGGGACAAAAAAGCAAGACCATAGCGCTCTCTGCTTTCAAATATTTATTAATCCCCCACTATATAAAAACGCTTACAAAAACACTTTAAGATTTGCGCATATGTAAAATCTCTCGTCAGCCTCTCACCACTGCAAAACCATTTGCGGCGGTGGCGTGACGTCACAGACTCGGCTCCTGCCTCCTAGACACGTTTTGTTGTCCTATTGAACTTCTTCAGTAGATACAGGGGAGAAAGAAAAGCCGAGCAGAGCGGCAGTTGGGGGCATGAGACATTCTATAAACTCACCTGCGGGAGGCTAATCCCAGGAAAGGTGTACAAGTAGATTCCCCCCAGAAAATGGGACTTTAAATAGGTTGACCAACCACATGCATTAGAGTAAAAAAATACACTTTTATTATCATGTACAATATAAATCAGGGAGAATCATCCAATAAAACAAAAAAGAATCAAGATTACATATACATTGAAAAAGTTACAATTTCATTGCACCAGTATTGCCTTGATGGAATATTGCTCTGAAGAGCATGACTGATGAGTCCGTTGTCCGCAAATAGAGTGCGGTTCCCCTCCGCTATGGAGTGCGGTTACCCAACATATATGTTTCAGAGCATTTAAGCCCTTCATCAGGGATAGCTGTACAACGAGCTATGGCAAACGGATTTCTATTACAGTAAAAATTCTTCTCTGGGTAGAGATGATATCAACCACACCCCACAGTTGTGGGGGGAGATAAATTAAGTGATGTTGCTGCTGGGTGGACAGATCAGTCTATTGCACATGACCTGATATGAACGAGGAATTGTGAAAAGGTCATCAAATGTATTCATCAAAGAATCTTTCTTAAGTGAAGTGTTCAAGAGGGAGAGTGGAGTCAAAAGAAGGGGGACGTACAATTTTGTTCCTCCTATAAGGTCGACCGAAAGGATCTGCCCGCGGTCCCATACATGTGTCTCTCTTTGCCAACCCCTTGACTCTTCGCTGGCGTCCGCTGCGTCGTATCTGTCCACCGCTCGGATAGTGTCCGAGCGGTGGACAGATACGACGCGGCAGATGCCAGCAGAGAGAGACACATATATGGGACCGCGGGCAGATCCCTTCGGTCGACCTTATAGGAGAAACAAAATTGTACGTCCCCCTTCTTTTGACTCCACTCTCCCTCTTGAACACTTCACTTAAGAAAGATTCTTTGATGAATACATTTGATGACCTTTTCACAATTCCTCGTCCATATCAGGTCGCGTGCAATAGACTGATCTGTCCACCCAGCAGCAACATCACTTAATTTATCTCCCCCACAACTGTGGGGTGTGGTTGATATCATCTCTACCCAGAGAAGAATTTTTACTGTAATAGAAATCCGTTTGCCACAGCTTGTTGTACAGCTACCCCTGATGAAGGGCTTAAATGGTCCGAAAACATATATGTTGGGTAACCGCACTCCATCGCAGAGGGTAACTGCACTCCATTTGCGGACAACGGACTCATCGGTCATGCTCTTCAGAGCAATATTCCATCAAGGCAATACTGTTGCAATGAAATTGTAACTTTTTCAATGTATATGTAATCTTGATTCTTTTTTTGTTTTATTGGATGATTCTCCCTGATTTATATTGTACATGATAATAAAAATATTTTTTTACTCTAATGCATGTGGTTGGTCAACCTATTTAAAGTCCCTTTTTCTGGGGGGAATCTACTTGTACACCAATATCCTTGGGATGAGGTTGCCACCACATTCTATCCTACAGACTGTATGGCATACTATTTGAATCCCAGGAGAGGAGACAAGTTTGATCCGTGGAGCAACACAGGAAAAAGGAAAACGTGCTGGGCTGAGAGAACACAACATCTGTTGAATGTATCAGATGAGCAATTAACCCATGCATGGGAGGTGAGCAGGCATTGCATTAGGTGGTGGATATTTGTTTGTCACAAAGAAGGATTGGATTTGTATTACTTTCACCAGTGAGACACAGAGCACTGGGTGCAGGTGTGAACACAGAGATATAATTTTGCATTAGAGCATTTGATTTATGGACATTTAAGTTGATACACTGTTCTTTATGGTTTATTTGTTTATATTTGTGTTGCACTTTACTTTTATGACATAAATATACACATGACAGGGTGAGGTGAGACACCTTCTAGTGTTCTAGCAGCAACACAAGGAAAAGTTTTAAGACCCCTTTTACACTGAGGCGCTTTACAGGCGCTATTTAGCTAAAAGTCACTCCCCATCCACCCCAGTGTTAAAGCCGGAGTGCTTTTACACTGGGGCAGTGGGCTTGCAGAACGTTACAAAAAGTCCTGCAAGCCACATCTTTGGAGCAGCGCGGTGAGCGGTAATATACCGCTCCTCCACCGCCCCTGCCCATTGAAAACAATGGGGAGGCACTTCAGAAGCGGCTGCACACCGCCTCGGAAGCACGGAGAGTGGGCACTTTTAACCCCTTGTGGGGGTTAAAAGCGCACTGCTCCCGCTTCCGTAGCGCCGCTGTAACTAGCGGGGATTTACCGCTACCGCCCCCCAGTGTGAAAGCGTCCTAAGAATATATTTTTTTTCACTATTTAATTTCTTTTACTATTTAATTAGAATATATTTACAGGTGGTTGCACAGATTGAATTCAACATATATGACTTAGTATTTGGTGGAGAAACCCTTGTTGGCAAGCACAGAAGTAAGACATTTCTTGTAGTTGGTTACCAGGTTTGCACACATCTCAGGAGGGATTTTGGTTCACTCTTCTTTACAGATCTTCTCAAAATCCTTAAGGTTTCTTGACGGTCGCTTGGCAACTTGAAGTTTCAGCTCCCTCCATAAATTTTCTATAGGATTAAGGTCTGGAGTGTGGCTAGGCCACTCCATGACCTTAATGTGCTTCTTCTTGAGCCACTCCGTCCATCCACGACCCATCTTCAGTGTTTTGGCAGAGGGAAGAAGGTTCTCATCCAAGATTTTTCAATACAAGGCCCCCGTCCATTGGCCCCTCAATAAGTCGGCCTGTACCTTTTAGCAGAGGAACGGCCCCAAAGCATAATTTTTCCACCTCCGTGCTTAACTGTAGCGATGGTGTTCTTAGTAGAGTTAAAGAGGCAGTAAACCTCCCTGTGTAAATTGTACCTATAGGTAAGCCTAGCATGCGTGGGAGTGATGTCACGCAGCTCCGGCCAGTCACACAGCCGGAGCGTATTGTGTTACCAATGGTTTGTTTGGTGACTGTAGTTCCAACTGCCTTGATCATTCACAAGCTCCTCCAGTGTAGTTCTGGGCTGATCCCTCACTTTTCTCATGATCATCCTTACCCCATGAGGCAAAATCTTGCATGGAGCTCCAGACCGAGGGCGATTGATGGTTATTTTGTAGTTCTTCCATTTGCGAAAAATCGCTCCAACAGTTGTCCCCTCACCAAGCTTCTTGCTAACGGTCTTGTAGCCCATCCCAACCTTGTGCAGGTGTACAATCTTGTCCCTGATGTCCTTTGACATCTCTTTGGTCTTGCCCATGATGGTGGGTTTGAATGGAAGAAAGAGATTCTGTGGATAGGTGTCTTTTAGACCCATAACGAGTTGTTGTTAGGAGCGCTTTCTTAAATTGACAGGACTAATTTGTCTACCACATGAACACATACTGTAGCCAGCCTGTGGGAGCCAGAATTATTGTTGGTTAGTAGGGGATCAAATACTTATTTTACTCGCTGAACTGCAACTCAATTTATAACATTTGCATCATGTTTTTATTTTGGATTTTTATTGATATTCTGTCTCCATTATTTAAAATACATCTATGATAAAAAAAATTATAGACCCTTCATTTCTTTGTAAGTGGGCAAACTGACAAAATCCGCAGGGGATCAAATAATTATTTTCCTCGCTGTATATATGTAAATGTATGTGCATCGATGTAGATATGTAATTGGTTCTGTAAAATGTACATTATATGAGGCAGCCACTGTAGATTTAGTTGTTCCCAAACTAAGCATTTACTCTTCGAAGGGGAACACCTTTGGTCCCTTTTTGGATAAATACATCAAAATCACAGAGGTGTAGTGTGCCTAGAAAAAGATGGCTTATGCCCGTACAAGCTGGACTTCTACTCCCGAGGTTAGGAAGTGTTCCTTTCGTCCCTCTCCATCTTTAAATACATAGTCCAAGATGGACGCGTACATTTGTAAGAACATATATGGCCTTTCAAACCTCAGTTTGGTTCTTTCTGCCTTTCAGAAGCCTCACTTGAACCTATAAGGCCTTTCTTGTTATCTCTGCGCAAGGGAGTCTGTGAGTGGTCTTTTCGTGTAATGAGCCTTTCTTCTTGTTGAACAAGGACAAAGTTGTTCTGAGGCCTAAAGCCCTTCTCTTCTTGAAGGTGGTCTCTGCTTTCCACCTTAACCAGGATTCTCTCTTTATGTCCTGCTCTGAAACATCCAAAGGAAATTTCTCCCTGCTGCCTGAATGTGGTACGCACTGTGTGAGTTTACTTCTCAGCTACTGCCTCCTGCAATGTCCCAGTCATAAGAGTCTGTGTCCTGTATGACTAGGAAAATGTTTTTGTTTTCTTAACATAAAATACATTTTCTACAGTGCAGTACAGGACACAGGTTCTTTTATCATTAAATCTGTGTTATATTCAGCTACCTTTAGGACAGTGATGGCGAACCTTTTTGAGCCCGAGTGCCCAAACTGCAACACAAAACCAACTTTTCTCTTTCGTTCATTGACAGACACAGCACTCCACTACCACCTGTGCGGGGCATCAGCTGGTGCTCCCTGTGAGGGGCCTCAGTGGCGTCCCCTGTACGGAGCCCCGATAGGCGTCCCCTGTGCGGGGCCTTGGTCAGCGCCCCCTGTGAGGGGCCTCAGCCTGTGCCCCTGGTGAGGGGCCTCAGTGACATCCCCTGTGCGGGGCCTCGGTCGGCGTCCTCTGTGTGGGGCCCCTGTGCGGGACCTCGGATGATCTGGCTCTGACGCCACAGTCGTGGCCCACCTTGCGGTTGGTGGGGCATGCTCCCTGTCCTGACAGGTAGTGAGGATGATTCCTCCACAACTGAAGTGGTGCACAAGAAGGCACAGGATGTCGCACATATTACATTTGTGGGGAAACTTTAAATATGGGGGATGCAGCTGTGGCTACGGCGGAGGGCTGGTTCCCTTTGGCACCCATGAGCCGTCTTGCACGGTGAAAGTGTTCCCTTCTCCCGCTTATTTGGCCAAATTTGCTCATGAAGAATGGGAGTGTCCAAAGCGCCCCTTTGTGCTTCCAAAGATGCTCGTGGTGGGGTACCCATTTGGGGGGTTCACTCCTTAATGAGTGGACTGTTTCCACCTGTGGTGGATCCCCCTGTCTCTTGGTTGCACAAGGCAACCATGATTCCGGTAGAGGAATCTCCGGCTTTTACAGATCCAGCAGACATACCTGGAGGGGGAGCAGAATCCCCCTGCCTTTGCTGAATTGGCGTGCATGTTGATCTAGGGGCTGCGGTTGGTCTGCTATGCCTATTGCAGTTCCCCTGGTTGCTGAGCTCTCTGTTTCCGCAGTGGTGCTTAGACATGTATTATAGCCTAAGTGTTGGTCTGCGGACTAGGTTTTTAAAGGCCATTGTCGCTTTGATGCTACCCTGGATGGGTACAAAATTAATTTAAAATACAGTAAAAATGGTACTCACAAACCAACTCTTGTTACAGGCATGTTAGCCCTCTGTCTGTGCTTGATTACATCTCTTCCACAGTCTGAAAAGGGAAAGGAGCTTCATCGCAGATGCAGTCCTTTCACGGCACACAGTTTTTTTGTTCTTCAGGGTCCACTGACAGGGGTTTAAAACTTTTCAAACCCTCCTCGGGAGGTACCAAACAGACCTGGTCTGGCAAGCCGTGAGTGGGATTCTCTGACCCACGGACAAGGCCCCTTCAGCATGAAGGTGCGCCCTCATCCGTGTCCGGAGTGGGGTGACGTCTTGATCTTGTCTGGTTACAAGATAGTGTTACAGCCTTGTTCCCCAAATAGTTTTTTTCCTCCCAATGTGCGTCTGTCACTGGACCGTTTACAGTTCTCCTCGTGGGGCTGTACAAGACCTGTTACGATTTCAGGGGTTTTATTCAAACCTGCTCACAGTCCAAAAGATGATGGAGGGCATGGTGTGTTAAATTCTGGACCTCACAGCCCTGACCTGCTTTGTGTGGGTACAGTGGTTCAGAAGGGAGTCCATCCGCACGTTGATGGCATCCCTTCCTCATGAGAACTTTCTGGCTTTATTCGACATCACAAATGCCTGCTTACTCACTGCACTATGTGCCTGACCCCAGCACTCCCTCAGTTTTTTTGTGGGAGAAGAGCATTACCAGCTCGGGGTTTTGCGCCTTGGTCTCGCCATCACTCCTCTGGTTCACAAGGTGTTGGCTCCGAATCTGGCGTGGTTACGTCAGCGGGGATTTGCAGTCCTGGGCTACCTAGACGATCTTCTTCTGCGAGCTGAGTCCTTGACTGCCCCAAGGGCCGACTTAACTCATATACAGACCTTGACAGATTTCAGTTGGTTTCTATACTACCTGAAGCCTGCTCTGGATCTTTCCTGAGGTGTCCTGGGACTGAGCTCTGTCTGCTCAGGGTTGCTGGACGCTGGACGCTGGAGACTTCCAGACTACCAATCAATATCCTGGAACTTCGAGCAGCACTTCTAAGGTGGATCAGTCCCGACTCAACAGAACGGTACAAAGGTTTCTGGCAAGGTCACGGGATCCTCTGGTGGGCACGTCAAACGCTTTGGTGGCCCGTGGGGCCGGGATCGTTTCATCTACGCCCTTCCTTCTCTCCAGCTTCTGCTGTGGCTTTTGCGCAGGATCAAGGCCGCAGGGATTTCGGTTACTTGGTTCCGGATGGTTCAAGGGCTAGGTGTCAGCCTTGGCAGTCTTCTTCAGCTTCCCCTGGTCTCGCACTCCCTGGTGTGTACCTATTTTTAAGGGGCTCGACATCTGTCATCACCGAAGCAGTCTCTTCTACCACCGTAGGATCTGTACTTGGTGCTTTTGGTTTTACAGAAGCCTCTGTTTATAAAGATTCAAGGGATTCCCCTGATTACTCTGTCTCAGTAAGTGGCCTTTGTAGGTGGCTATCACCTCTGCTCGCAAGGGTGTTGGAACTAGTGGTTTATCTTATTGTACACCTTACCAGGGGTTCCACAAGCATACGGGGGTTCTTTGTCTTGTCCACTGTTCCTTCCTCTGATTTCCTTTTGAATAAGGACCTTGTGTTGCCTTCTCTGTATCCCTGGTCAACATATCCTAATGAATTTGCCTTCCATGTCCTGGTTGTGGTTCAGGGGATTCGGGTGTATTTGGCAGCCACTGAGTCTGTTCGGAGGTCAGACTCACTGTTTGTAATCACGGACGGGCCAATAAAGGGGCTGTCTGCTTTGTGTGTGACGATTTCTGTATGGATCAGACAGATGTTGCCTCTGACCTATTCTGTTAGGGGTGCGGGTTCCTCCTTTACCCTGTTACGGCGTACTCTACTCGGGCGCTTAGTGTTTCCTGGGCCTTTTGTCATCAGGCGTTGCGCACTTTTGCAGGGTGACTACTTGGTCGTCAGTGTACACTTTCACAACATTGTACAAAGTGGATATGCTGGCATCTGCAGATACTTCTTTTGGCCGCAAGGTTTTGCAGGCTGCTGTTTAGAGGGTCAATTCCCTCTTGAGGGTGTATTGTTCAGGTTGGACTCCAGTTGTTCTGTGTTGAGCTCCTGTTACCTGGTTGGCTCTTGGGATTTTTCGTTATCCCACCCTTCATTTTTGGGACTGCTTTGGGACGTCCCTATGGTTACGAATAATGGAATGCTGTGTCTGTCAATGAACGAAAGAGAAAATGGGATTTTTGACTCACTGTAAAATCCATTTCTCTGAGTTCGTTGACAGACACAGCACCCACTCCTCTTAGGAGTTTATAATACTTCTGACACTACTTGTTACTAAACTGAAAGCAGAGAGGGGGGTGTATACTAGAGATGGGCCGAACCAACTCCTGTTCGGTTTGCAACAGAACTTTTGCACACCGCAAAAGTTCGGGCCCGAATAATGAACCCCATTAAAGTCACTGGGACACGAACGTCAAAAATCAAAAGTGCCCATTTTGAAGGCTTATATGCAAGTAATTGGGCATACAATAGTTATAGGGGTCCGGGTCCTGCCCTGGGAGACATCAATGGGGTATCATTTGAAGAAAAAGTTTGTGAAAAACGTCATTTTTAAATGAGCAGTGATTTTTTTTATTTTTGAAGTGAAAGCATAAAAATGAAAAAATCCTTCCAATACAGTGCCTGGGGGTCACCTTAAGTCTACCTGTAAAGTGGCAGATTGGTACCATGTCTACAATCTGCTGAAGCAATAATTGCATATACTGTATAAAGCCAAAAAAAATTAATTTTCCCGGCAAGCTGCCTTTATTTTGCTCAGCAACAGCTGGGGAGCCAGGGTGTATGATGAGGCCACAATGTACACTGGGAACAAGATTAGATATTTTTTGGATAAATTCTGGTGTCACTGACTTTGGATAGAAGTAACGGGTGCGGAAAAATTGGGCTTTGGGTGTCAGTGATGCCTTCACACCATAACCCTATAGAGGTGCTCTTCATGAAGGCAAGAATTGGCCTTTCTGTAAATAAATTGCAATGATATGCACCTGTCAAACAGGTGCAGATAAATTGGCCTTTGGGTGTTGGTGGCGCCTTCCCACCGTAACCTTTTGTGCCCCTTTTGTATGGCTTTTAGGTGTTCTTGCCAATGGGCTGAGTGGTTGGATGTTAAATGCCTTGTTAAGCATGTGGTACCCAAATGCCTGGTGTTTTTTGCCACGTTTGATGTGCCTGAGACGTAGTTTGCAGATAGCAACTGTGCGATCTGCTGCAGATGTGCTGAAAAAGGCCCAGACAGCTGAGCTTTTGGAAGTGGTCTAGGGTGGCTGCTCTCTACCCTTTCTTGATATCGGCCTCCTTGGGGTTGTGCCGCCTCACCTTCAGTTTCCTCCTCTACTCTATCTGGCACCCAAGTCGCATCAGTGACCTCATCATCATTATCATCTACTCCATCTTCATTATCATCATCATCATCATTACCACTGGAGACAACTTGGCAATATGCTGCGACTGGGGGAACATGAATGCCAATTTGTCTACCAGTGTTCTCCCCTCTCTCTCATTTTCCTGTCATCCTCAACCTCAGAACCAACATCTGAATCCAGTAATGGCTGGGCATCATGAAAGTGCAAGTGGCTGACGCTGTGGTTAAATAACTCAGCTGACTCCTCCATGGCTGTTGTTGGGGCTATGGCAGGAATAGATGTGAATAGATGTGGACAAGGAGGCAGGTTTATCCACTCTGGCAACTGCAGTGGACTGCACACTTGCCTCTGCTTGCATGACAGAGGAGGAGGAGAATGAGGAAGATTTAGTAAACCAGTCCACCACCTCCTCTGTATCCTGTGGCTGGATAGCACGGGCAAAATCACTAAACGAAGGAAATGATGCCCTGCCTGAGGACTGACCACCATGTCCACCTTTGCCTGTGGACACATTTGTTGCTGGCCCCCTTACAGTGCCAAGGGAACGTCTGCCTCTACTTGTTGTCCTCACAGACATTATTAGGAGGGAGGGGGCGGTGCTTATTAGCAAATGTAAAGAAGAAGTCTAAATATGTACATAGATACACTTTAATCAAAATAAAGTGGTGTTTGGTGCACTTATTTGAGTACTCAAACTACACAGACACACTCCACAGATACACTATAATATACTGCAATATAATGCGTCAAACATACTGTGACGCACAGAACTATATGGCATTAAACTGGCAGTAACGCACACACAAGTAAATGGCGTTAAACTTGCAGTAACGCACAAAACTATATGCTGTTAAACTGGCATTAACGCACACAAAACTATATGGCGCTAAACTGGCAGTAACTCACACAGAAGTAAATGGCATTAAACGTGCAGTAACGCAATCAAATAGACGGTGTTCAACCATCACTACACTGACGCTATCTGAACTGTCCCTACCCTAGCTATACACTAATGTAAAGATTAGTGACACGGTCTCACTACACTACAGTGAAACTATCTGAGCTGTCCCTACTCTAGCTGCACACTGCAGCTGCAAAACTGAATGATCGTCGTCCTCACTACACTCACACTATCCCTAGACTGACCCTAAACTAATATTCTACACTAACAATTGAAGCACAATAGCACAGTATAGCACACTAACTAACTAATAACACTAAACAGAGCCCTGTTCTATCTCTCTCCAGCTGAAATCACATTGAAAATGACTGCCATTGAAAGAATACTTTTATACTGTGGGGTGGCAATGAGCCATGATTGGATAAAGTCATGATGACCGCGTCCAGTCATGACTCTGAAGCCCTGATTGGCTGGAGCTTTCACTGCTTCAGCCAATCAGGGCTTGCAGTGCACTGTTCAGTGCTGCAATGCGTTGTAGTCGGTTCAGGGGGCCGAACAAACGGTCAAACAACCCGTTTTCACCGAACAACGAAAGTTCAGCCTGAACATGTGCTCGGGCCAAACCGTTTGCCCATCCCCAGTGTATACCACCTAGGACTGCCCATAGGCATAGCCAAGTCTTTTTTTGGCCTAGAGTCCTACTCCTGTAGGGGGCGGTGTAACCCTAATGGAGCACTGTGTCTGTCAACTGAGAGAAATGGATTTACTAAAACTGGAGAGTGCAAAATCTGGTGCAGCTGTGCATGGTAGCCAATCAGCTTTTAACTTCAGCTTGTTCAATTAAGCTTTGACAATAAAACATGGAAGCTGATTGGTTTCTATGCAGAGCTGCGCCAGGTTTACACTCTCCAGCTTTAGTAAATCAACCCCATAATGTCCACATTAAACATCTCACCTGGCTCCAGTGTCGGTGTGTCTCCCAATCCGGCAGCTCATTCCCGCCCGCACGTCACCCCTGATCCCCGCCACGTCACCGCTGGTCCCAGGGACTTGTGGGAAATGTAATTCGATGGGGGGGGTGCGGTGTGGATGAGTCAGCTTGTATGGATGGCCGGTCAGTATCAGTGTGTGTTCTTCCTGGCGTGCCCAGAGCGGGCTCTACGTGCCGGCTGTGGCACGCGTGCCACGGGTTCACCATCACTGCTTTAGGGGATTGGACATTGGCAAAAAACAAAGCAGCAGGGATGGCCTCCCGAAAAACCCTTCTCACTTCAAGCTATCTACAGTTTTGTAAAAAATGAATAAGGAGATCATAATGTACTGTACTCCAGGAAACCAATTTCACTGGCCTTTTACTTTAAGTCAAAAATCCAATTTATTCTGTGCGTTTTTCAAAGTAATGTCAAAAGGTGGAAACAATGTCTAAAGTGTAACCGCAAACTTATGCTATTCTGTTATGCTATATGAAAACGTATTATTATTATATATCTTTTTTGATTGGGGTAAACATCTGGTGTTGTACGACTTGTGTAACAGTTGCCTTGTGCAAAATGATATGAAAGGTGCATTTATTGTAATTTTTCCCTATTTATTTCTGATAAGAACCTAGGAGCTAAAAATATGTGTATCTAAACCTGCTACTAAGTGTATAATATGTTTGGGTAGACTGAAAAAGTTAAGGTTATAATGAGGGAAAAAAATACGTCATGGGTCTCAAGAAGGGCAAAAGGAAGAAAAGCTAAGGCTTTTTCCCCCACGGTAGCAAGTTCTGGTTCTCACTGAGTCCTGTAGTGAGAACACTTTAATGAGAAAAATTTAAGCCCGCGTCTTCAGCTGCATACTGTGTTGTAATTTGCATCTTGGGACTTATAGAGCCAGTTCACACAGGGGCGACTCAAAGCTGCCCTGCACAGCGCGGCTTGCAAGCGACTTCTGTAATAGAAATCAATGCAAGTTGCTTGAAGTCGCCCCCAAAGTAGTGCAGGAACCTTTTTCTAACTCGGAGCGACTTAAATTGCTCCAATTAGAACGGTTCCATTGCACTGCATGGAGCGCGACTTGTCACGCGACTAAGTCGTCTGACAAGTCGCCCGTGTGAACCAGCTCTTTGGCAGGATGTCCCAGTTACTTAGAAACTCTATCATATCACTATTGCATTCTGGCAACTGGGATTTTCCATCTCCAATGTCAATTATATATAATTTTAACAGATGGGATACAGATAGCTTGATAAGAAGCAAAAAGATGAGGATAATCATAGGATTTGTTGGGTGGCAGTTTCATAATATTGTTTGGTATAGAGATGTGTGTGCTGACTTTCAGTAAAACTGTGGGAGCTCAAACGCACCAAAGCTGATTAATCATATTAGGATTTTACCTATTAATTGAACCCACTAGACTTGTATGTCGTATATACCTGTCTATGCATTTACAAAACAAAAAAATGAAGATGTATTTTGTTTTAATTTTGCAGATACAAGGCAACAATTCATCAGTGTGAAGTATGCAAAAAAGTCTTTAAGGGGAAATCAAGCCTTGAAATGCACTTCAGAACACATTCTGGTAATATTTATTTACATTGTAAAGTGTTATCAAGACTGTCTCTATGTGCTATTTACCACTTTACCTCTAGAGCATGTTTTTCCATTTTTGCACAGATATAAAAATCTGCATTTTTGGCCCTAAAATTACTTAAAACCCACAGAACATTTATGTTGCATGATATTTGAGCAGATGTTTATCAAATGCATATTTTCGGGAAAAAATATAATAAAATGAGTTTTAGTGCACACAAACACAATAGAATACCCAATTTAGTTTTAAAATATTAAAGGCAGGGTTGGATTGAGTAAATATGTTCCAAACAGGTCAAGTCTTAAAACTGTGTGATATGGCAAAAAAAATGATGATACCCAAAATATCTCAATAGGTATCTCAATAGGTGACGCTTAAATAGCCCTTACTGCTCATCAATTTAGTATAAACCATGATCTATAGCGCTAGAATTATTACTTCCACTCCAATGTTCATGGCGATACCCCACATGTGTAGTGCACTCGTGGTTTACATACATGTGAACGCATTGCGTGCACGTTTGCATTAGTGAGTGTATGCAGAGCAATGGGGGTTACGATTATTATTTTTATTAACCACTTCAGCCCCGGAAGGATTTACCCCCTTAACCAGTTCCACACTGCCCACCGTCTATTTACGGCGGCAGTGTGGACGCTGGGTGCAAATCGCCGTAAAAAAGCGGCGATCTGCGAATGGCCGCTAGGGGGCGCGCGCGCCGCACTCCTCAGGAGTGTGCCCGCTGCTCGGGCAGACGCAATGTCCGCCGGCGAGCCGCGATGAGCGGCCACAGGCAAAGAACGGGGAACCGCCGATGTAAACACGGCGGTTCCCCGCTCTGTTAGTGGGAGCATGGGAGATCTACTGATCCCTGTCACTGGGATCAGTTGGATCTCTCATGCCCATGGTAGCCCAGCCCCCCCACAGTTAGAACACACCCAGGGAACATAGTTACCCCCCAGATCACCCCCTGCAGGTTAACCCCTTCACTGCCGATGACATTTATACAGTAATCAGTGGACATTTAAATTTCTGATCGCTGTATAACTGTCATTGGTCCCAAAAAAGTGTCAAAAATGTCCGAAATGTCCACTGCAATATTGCAGTACCGCTAAAAATCGCAGATCGCTGCCATTACTAGTAACAAATAAAAAAAATAACCCCAGAAATGAATTCTCACCGTCCATAAACGCGGCCACTTTTGCGCAAACCATTCAATAAACGCCGATTGCTATTTTTTTTTATCACAGATATGAGGAAGAATATAAATCGGCCAAAACCGATGGAAAAAAATTTTTTTTATATTTTTGTTTCGATTTGTATTTTAGCAAAAAGTAAGACATTTGTTTTTTTTTTTTTTGCAAAATTGTCGCTCTTCTTTTGTTTATAGCTGTGATCAGAAATGATGCAGAAGCTCTATTTGTGGGAAAAAAAGGACGCAAATTTTGTTTGGGTACAACGTCGTACGACGGCGCAATTGTCAGTTAAAGCGACGCAGTGCCGAATCGCAAAAAGTGCTCTGGTCCTAACCTGGGAAATTCTTCCGGAGCTGAAGTGGTTAATGACCAGAGCATTTTTTTTTTACAATTTTGGCACTGCGCTGCTTTAACTGGTAATTGCATGGGCATGTAATGCTGTACCCAAACAAAATTTGTGTCCTTTTTTCCCACAAATAGAGCCTTCTTTTGGTAATATTTGCTCACCTCTGCGTTTTTTATTTTTTGCGATATTAATGAAAAAAGACTGAAAATTTTGAAAAACATATTTTCAACTTTGTTAATAAAAATATACAATAAACTCTATTTTAGTCATACAGTTTTGCCAAAATGCATTCAGCCTCATGTCTCGGGTAAAAAAAGTGAATAAGCGTATATTTATTGATTTGCGCAAAAGTTATAGTGTGATTTTATGACTGCCTATCTTATTTCCTGAGGTGCTATAATGGGAGGGCAGTATAACCCCCCCCCAAATGACCCCATTATATATGTGGAATTACATCCCAAAATACATTCTGCTGCCTTTCCTGAGTATAGGGATACCACATGTGTGAGACTTTGTGGGAGCCTAGCCATGTACAGAACCCTAAAAATAAATCACCGCCTTCAGGATTTCTAAGGGCTTTCACCCCACACTACCTATCACAGTTTCGGAGGCCATGAAATGCCCAGATAGGACCCCCCCAAATGATCCCATTTTGGGAAGTACACACCCCAAGCTATTTGCTTAGAGGCATGTTGAGTCCATGGAATATTTTATTTTTTTTGCAACAAGTGATTGAAAAATGACAAAAAAACAAAACAAAAAACTGAAGTCATGAAATGCTCATAGCTTCCGGTTTCTTAGGCCGTAGAGATGATTGGAGCCATTCTAGTCTTCGATCAGCTCTATGGTCAGCTGGCGGAACCACCGGCTGCATTCTCGCGTTCCCCGGTGGGACAGGAGAGCCTGAGAAAACCACTCAAAGACCTGCAACATACTAGTACATCACTGGTCCTTGTTGGACATATGTTGTAATGTTCTTTTTTTTCATGCAGCCTGTGGGTTAAATAAAAAAAAGAATCAGTCGGTGGGTATGCCCACCATTAGAAAACCGCCCTTCATCCACCCACTTCTAATGATGTTATTTCTAAAAATATATACCGGAGCATGGGGGCAATCTGCCCCAATTTCCACCGACTGCCCCTATGCTCCGGTATATGTGCTTTTTTTTTTTTTTAACTGTGGTGGTGAAATCACCTCCTACAGCGCTGGAGTCACTGATTTACGTATGGTGCGAGCAAGCACTGTTGCTGCCACCGTAAATAAATCCGTGCTGCAGCTGAATGGCTTACCTCAAAAGCAAAAAACGATTAATAAAACACAGTGAACAGTAACATAAAAAATTACATACCTGCAAAGAAAACATTTTAAAACACAGTAACAATAAAACATTACAGGTAAGCAGTGACATATAAGAAAATGACATACAGTCATGTCCATAAATATTGGGACATTGACACAATTCTAATCTTTTTGGCTCTATACACCACCACAATGGATTTGAAATGAAATGATGGGCTTTAACTGCAGACTTTCAGCTTTAATTTGAGGGTATTTAAATCCAAATCAGGTGAACAGTGTAGGAATTACAACAGTTTGTATATGTGCCTCCCACTTTTTAAGGGACCAAAAGTAATGGGACAATTGGCTGCTCAGCTGTTCCATGGCCAGGTGTGTGTTATTCCCTCATTATCACATTTACAAGGAGCAGATAAAAGGTCCAGAGTTCATTTCAAGTGTGCTATTTGCATTTGGAATCTGTTGCTACCAACTCTCAATATGAGTTCCAAAGAGCTGTCACTATCAGTGAAGCAAGCCATCATTAGGCTGAAAAAACAAAACAAACCCATCAGAGAGATAGCAAAAACATTAGGTGTGGCCAAATCAACTGTTTGGGACATCCTTTAAAAAGAAAGAACACATCGGTGAGCTCAGCAACACCAAAAGACCCGGAAGACCACGGAAAACGACTGTGGTGGATGACCGAAGAATTCTTTCCCTGGTGAAGAAAACACCCTTCACAACAGTTGGCCAGATCAAGAACACTCTCCAGGAGGTAGATGTATGTGTGCCAAAGTCAACAATCAAGAGAAGACTTCACCAGAGTGAATACAGAGGGTTCACCACAAGATGTAAACCATCGATGAGCTTCAAAAACAGGAAGGCCAGATTAGAGTTTGCCAAACAACATCTAAAAAAGCCTTTACAGTTCTGGAACAACATCCTATGGACAGATGAGACCAAGATCAACTTGTACCAGAGTGATGGGAAGAGAAGAGTATGGAGAAGGAAAGGAACTGCTCATGATCCAAAGCATACCACTTCATCAGTGAAGCATTGTGGTGGTAGTGTCATGGCATGGGCATGTATGGCTGCCAATGGAACTGGTTCTCTTGTATTTATTGATGATGTGACTACTGACAAAAGCAGCAGGATGTATTCTGAAGTGTTTCGGGCAATATCATCTGCTCATATTCAGCCAAATGCTTCAGAACTCATTGGACGGCATTTCACAGTGCAGATGGACAATGACCGAAGCATACTGCGAAAGCAACCAAAGAGTTTTTTAAGGGAAAGAAATGGAATGTTATGCAATGGCCATGTCAATCACCTGACCTGAATCCGATTGAGCATGTATTTCACTTGCTGAAGACAAAACTGAAAGGAAAATGCCCCAAGAACAAGAACTGAAGACAGTTGCAGTAGAGGCCTGGCAGAGCATCACCAGGGATGAAACCCAGTGTCTGGTGATGTCTATGCGTTTCAGACTGTAATTGACTGCAAAGGATTTGCAACCAAGTATTAAAAAGTGAAAGTTTGATTTATTATTGTTAATCTGTCCCATTACTTTTGGGCCCTTAAAAAGTGGGAGGCACATATACAAACTGTTGTAATTCCTACACCGTTCACCTGATTTGGATGTAAATACCCTCAAATTAAAGCTGAAAGTCTGCAGTTAAAGCACATCTTGTTAGTTTCATTTCAAATCCATTGTGGTGGTGTATAGAGCCAAAAAGATTAGAATTGTGTCAATGTCCCAATATTTAACCGCCTCAGGACCGCCCACCGTCAAATGACGGCGGAGCGGTCCTGCTTTCACAGCGGGTGGACGTCATATGATGTCCTCCCTTTAAGCCGGGATTGCGTGCGATCGGGCGCACGCATCCCGGCTCTGTCGGTGTCGGCGTGTCCCCAGGACACACCGCTTCACCGACAGGGGTGAACAGCCATTGGTTATGGCTGTTCACCACGTGATCGGCCGTGACGAAGTCACAGCTGATCACAAATGGCACGCCCGCCGTTCGCATGGCTCATGCGCGCGATCGGGAGCGCGCTGCGCGTGCCTGTTGGTGGCGGCGTGTTCCTGGGGAACACTGCCTGTCACCGACACTAGTATCAGCCGCCGGCCGGCGGCTGATACCTTGTGATCGGCTGTGATCTACTTCACAGCCGATCACATGCAATGTAAACAGAGCTGTAACTCACTGTTACCAGCTCTTCTCTCCTCACACAGAGTCCAGTGTGAGGAGAGAAGAGCTGGGATCAGTGAGTTACTGATCTGCAAAGTAAAATCACACTGACCCCCCCTGCCCCCCCCAATGCACCTGTCACCCCAACAGTCACCACATA
>BLSH010109980.1:3729928-3749985 GCA_018402905.1 Glandirana rugosa
TACGTGGCGAGTGTGGTTGTCGTCCTTGGAAAGGGATGTGGTCATATACTAAAATCTTGTTATTAGACAGGGAGTGTCCTCGGTTCCTGCTGGTGCTGTGAGGGACAGATTATTGTTCTAAAATCATCACATACTGCTAGAGGGAGAGGTTCCTTCTGCTCCTGTAAGGGACAGATTATTGTTCTAAAATCATCTCCTATTGCTATAGGGAGAGGTTCCTGCTGGTGCTGTGAGGGACAGATTATTGTTCTAAAATCATCACATACTTCTAGAGGGAGAGGTTCCTGTTGCTCCTGTGAGGGACAGATTATTGTTCTAAAATCATATACTGGTGTAGGGAAAGGTTCCTGCTGTTGGTGTGAGCGGTGCATTTCTTGCACAAAAATAAAAAGTGCGTCTACGTTGCTGTTTTCCAAAAAAAAAGAAGAATTTTGAGTTATTTATTTGTATTAATAAATAGTGCTACATAGTACATTTGCGGCCAGAATGAGGAGAGCATCAAATAAGGGACGTGGTTGTTGTCGTGGTGCTGCTTGTGCTGCTGGTGTTGGTAAAGTTCCTGTTGCAAGGAGAGGACGTGGTCGATTTGTGCCAGCTACATGCACAAGTGAAACACCTTCTTCAGGAGCTAGTCGCCGACAGAACCTTCAACGTTATGCTGCTCAACGAATGGTGAGGTCAGAACAAATACAGGCGATAGTAGATTGGGGGGCTGCCAATGCCTCCAGTTCCTTCACATTGTCTCCCATCCGGTGCCTTGATGAAAGCTCAGAGTTGGCACCTGAACCCCATGGCCATCTGTCTTTCACCTCAGCCCCTTGTAAATCAGCCAAGTAGTCTGAGCCCCAAGTCATGCAACAGTCTCTTATGCTTTTTGATGACTCTCCTGGTGTGCTTTCCGTGGGCCATCCACATAGCCCTGCCCCAGAAGTGGAAGACATTGAGTGCACCGATGCCCAACCACTTCTGTTGCAGGATGAGGACATGGAAACACCAGCGCAGGATGAAACACAGGTGCCAACTGCTGCAGCTTTCCACAGTGTGCAGACTGACAAGGAGGGCAGTGGTGAAGGGTGGGTGGAAGATGATGTGGAGGAGGATGATGAGGTCCTAGACCCCACATGGAATGAGAGTCATGCGAGTGACGTGTGCAGTTTGGAGGAAGAGGTGGTGGTCGCACAGAGGCACCAGCACAGCAAAAGAGGAAGCAGGTTGCAAAAGCGGAGCGAGCGTCCCTTAGATAGTACGCCTGCTACTACCCACCGCTCCCAGGGACCTAGCACACCAAAGGCAGCTCAAAGGCATTCCCCGGAGTTGCAGTTCTGCAGACAATGTGCTGACTACAAGACACGAGTGGTTTGCACGCTGTGCAATGAGAGCCTGAAGCGAGGCATAAATGTTCTAAACCTGAGCACAACTTGCATGACCAGGCATCTAAATTCAAAGCACTTGCTGCAGTGGAATAAGTACCTCAAAATCCAAGAAAGGTCTCAGCCTCCTCCTGCTTCCTCTTCTGCTGCTGCCTTGGCCTCTTCCTCTACCTCTACAGTGCCAGTGTCACCTGCCACCCAGCAAACAGAGCATGTGACAGCAACGCCACCATGTCCGCCACCGTCCCCAAGTATTTCCACACTGTCCCATGGAAGCTTACAGCTCTCCATCTCCCAAACACTGGAGAGAAAGAGGAAGTACCCCCCTACCCACCCTCGATCCCTGGCCCTGAATACCAGCATTTCAAAATTCCTGGCCTTTGAAATGCTGTAATTTCGTCTGGTGGACACGGACAGTTTTAAAAACCTGATGGCGGTGGCTGTCCCACAGTGCGTGGTTCCCAGCCGCCACTACTTTTCCAGGTGAGCCATCCCTTCCCTGCACAAACAAGTCGGGGACGAGATCAAGTGTGCACTGCGCAACGCCATCTGTGGCAAGGTCCACATAACCACTGATACGTGGACCAGTTACCACGGGCAGGGATGCTATATCTCGCTAACTGCACACTGGGCAAATGTAGTGGCGGGTGGGCCTGAGGCGGCTAGCCATTTGGCGCATGTCCTTCCGCCACCCAGGATTGTAGGGCATTTCTCTTTGCCTCCTGTTGCCTCCTCCTCCTACTGCACTTCCTCCTCCTCCTCTACCACCTCCTCATTCGCTCAGCATAACACCTTCACCGCCAACTTTAGCACATCCAGGGGGAAACGTCAGCAGGCTGTTTTAAAACGAATATGTTTAGGGGATAAACCATGCACTGCGTAGCAGCTGTGGACGGGCATTGAACAACAGACCGATGACTGGTTGTTGCCACTGAGCCTCAAGCTGGGCCTGGTGGTGTGCGATAATGGGCAAAATCTCGTAGCAGCTCTGGGCCTAGCCGGTTTGACGCACATCCCTTGCCTGGCGCATGTGCTGAATTTGGTGGTGCTGAAATTTCTAAAAAACTACACGGATATGTCAGAGCTGCTGCAGAAAGTGCGTGCCGTCTGTACGAGCTTTCGGCGTTCTCACCCTGCTGCTGCTCGCCTGTCTGCGCTGCAGCGGAACTTCGGCCTTCCCACTCACCGCCTCCTATGCGACGTGCCCACAAGGTGGAACTCCACCTTGCACATGCTGGAGAGACTGTGCGAGCAGCAGCAGGTAATAGTGGAGTTTCAGCTGCAGCACGCATGGGTCAGTTACTCTGCGGAACAGCATCACTTAACCACCACCTAGTGGGCCTCCATGCGAGACCTGTGTACCATATTGGTGTGTTTTGAGTACTCCACCAACATAGCCAGTGCCGATGACGCTGTTCTCAGCGTTACTATCCCACTTCTATGTCTCCTTGAAAAAACACTTCGGGTGATGATGGAAGAGGATGTGGCACAGGAGGACTGCACTTCCACATACTGGCTGCTTTTGTAAATGTATTAGTAAGATCAATTTCCTTGTTCATTGTGTAACCTGACTATTGTGCAAAGACAACCATCCCTTGGCCAAACTGGTATAAATATCTGTCTGGGAACTTACCATACTCCAAGGAAAGCAGCCGCCACTCAGATGCTGCAACATAGGCTCACAACTGAAAAACATTTGGCCACAACAACCCTTACATAAAGATGCCTGGGCTCACCCTCCCTAGCCATTAACATGTAAAGGTGGAATAGACAGACTGGAGTTCTTACTTTTGCCTTTGTTCTTATCTACATGCATTTTTACCCCACAAGAAGCCCAGGTCTGCTTCAATGGAGCATGGGGGATGTAGCTCAGTGGTAGAGCACATGCTTTGTATGTCTGAGGTCCCGGTTTCAACCTCCAGCATCTCCATTCTTTATCTTAAACAGAGTCTAGTTACTATGCAACACATGCTGACTTGCATAATGACCCCAGAAAGTGCAAAAAACCCTGCTGAGAACTTCCTCCCCAAATGAAAATGAGGCTGTGCTTGCTCTTTTGAAGGAAGCCCTAACTACTGCTAGGGAAAAGTTCATGGGAGTGCCTAAATTCAGGGGTGCAACATTGTCTACAGTTTTGTGGAGAAAAAAGGCACAGAAAAGCAGGCATAAGAAGGGGATGTAGCTCAGTGGTAGAGCGCACGCTTTGCATGTGTGAGGCCCCAAGTTCCATCCCTGGCATCTCCAGCCTTCACTTTAAACAGAGACTAGTTGAGATGATTGCGACTAAGTTCAAACCCTACTGACACCTTTGCTGGATGGGTAAAAATTAGTGGCAGTAGAATGGGAAGTAGCAAGGAAGGCTTTTCTTGGAAGCATGCTAATCACATATTTGAACCTTTAGTTGTCATTGGCTGTCTGTTGTTTACGTGAAGCTATAAGGGTATCTCCATTTTCTTCAGAAAAAAAGATCGCAAATAAGAAAAAATAATATAGCATATACAGATTTTAGGCATCCTCTGTAACAAAAATTTCAGTTTTGGTAAGTGTCTCCAAAATGGTTAATTACTTTTGTAGCCATGTGTTCCCTTGGGAGTGGCTGGTAGTTGTGGTTCCCCTTATAGCTGCCCTCAATCCCACCATATCTCACACCTACAGTCAGACCTGACAAAATTTTGCCTCTCCTAGCAAAAACTCACTACAAAACGCACCTATCACTATGGGGGAGCTACACTCACCCCGCACCCCCAAACATCAGCGTGTCCCCAGCTGAAAATTTATAAAAATAGCTCCTGGGCCAGGAGCACGGGCTTCCCAAAGTCAAAAAGTGGGAGGGGAAAAGGGAACAAACTTGGAAGGGGGACATACAAAACTGTACAAAAATATATCTCTGCCATTGTTTTTGTAATAGTTACACTATACAGTTTATTACATTTCCTGACTACAGAGCCCTGCAGCTAATTAAATACAAAATACTATACATTTCTGAGTCATAGCACTTATCCTGAAGGAGAAGTCCTCTACTCGCCTAGTTGGTATTAGAAAGTTGATGTTGGCTTGACTCTCGACGGATGGGGATGAATAGCCGTTCCATCCCAGGAATCCTAAGAGAGGGACAAACACAACTTAACTAAAACAAATATGTGCCTGCCTGCCCTGTAAGTAAAGGGTTATGATCCCACCGCAAGAGCAGAAAAAGGGGAGAAGTCAGCAATAACTTAGTTCCTCTTGAAATTCCTGATGGGAGGGGCCCCTTCCCAAGCACAGGCTTCAAAAGGGAAATGGACTGGACAGGCTGGCTTGTCCGGCAGTTCAGGAAGAAATTAAACACTCCGCTACTTCACCAGCAGTCTTTGGAGTGTACCTACATCTACTGGCAGCCTTTAGATGTAGTTATGGGGGTTGGGCAACCTCTTCCGGCCTGCCCCTTCTTCCCGAACTGAAACTGCATAGCTCTTTACGATTTGGTCTACTTTAAGGATCAGCACACAGTCTTTCCGGATAGCATGCCCAAGGCTCCATTTTTTCTTCAGATCCTTGAACTTCTCCCAACTGCTGCTTCCCGTCCCCCGCAAAGGTTTGGAGATATAAAAGGCATTCCCATGTCATTTCATTCTCCCACTCTTCCCTTGAGCTCTCAATGATATCCATGACATGGGGTGGGACATAGGGATTGTCCAGGCCCCACTCGAGGGCAACTCATTGCTGCACCGCCCGCTGGTTCCGGGAGAGCCTAGGTAAACTCTTGACCTTCTCTCTCCCTGGCAAGATATGGATATAAGGAGATTTGACCCCCATGTAGTGGTAGGTGTGGGTTGTTGCCCTGGTCTGAGTGGTTGAGGGCCTGTTTAAAGAAATTTGGCTGCTGGTACTGGGGATTCCTGCTGCAGTCTTTGAATCCTGAGGGGGCTCCGCCTCATCCATTTCTGAAGGTTACCAAACATGAGAACTCTCCGTCTCCTGCTCCTCACTTGAAGATGACCACTCGACCAGATGCTCCAAAGATCCAAATTCTGCCAGCAGTCTGGGTGACCCCCAGTCTTTGGACCTGTCCCTGGCAGCTTCACTTGGCTCAACAGGGGGTGCCTCCCCCTCAACTACTGGCTCCAGCCTAGCTGGAATGCTTACGGATTGGGACTCGGCCAGGCATTTCAGGGACTCTGGACTCCCGCTTAACAGTGCTCACGGTATCCAGATCCCCAGTCAGGCCACGGGCCATGACAGCCTCCCCTCTTCCTTTGTCCTCTGTTTTCGCAGGGGAGTCGCTTGGCTGCAACTCTACCCCGCCTTGATGAGATGATCCTAGGCCCGCCGCGGCCTTCCTAGAATTCCACGGCTGCGGATTGCATTGCATTGCCCTGAGCATAGGTCCACTGTGTAGTATAGTGGCTCCTGCTGTGTAAAGACCAGCCAGGTGAGTGGTTCATCACAATGGCCACACCGGACTCAGGTAGCGACCCCTGCAGTTGGAATCCGGGCTCCATTGATCATTCCCAAAGCGAGGCTCCAATCGGGTCCACTCCAGCTTCACTGGCAACCCGGTGAGCGCTGGTACAAGTGGTCCACCTGCCGCTAGTTGCAAGCGTGCTGACTATTCCTGGGCGTGTCACTGTCCCCACGTTTCCAGACGAGCTGGTGCCAAATGTCCTGATAAGCAGGCTTGCTGCGTGTCACGATGCTGTAACCCCTTGTGTGAAGGACAAAACTTTGCAGACACACTGACGCTAGCAGGACTTGCCCAGACTTGCTGGTGGTTGCCGGTAGCAACAGTAAATATTAGTAGCCACAGTTTTGCTGGACAACACAGTCCCTCCTTGCTCAGCAGAAACACTCTCCGGCATACTTTTACTGCATGTAGGCATTGAAGCAGACATTTGAGAAATACTTGTAATGCCCAGCTTTGACAGGGCGCTGGGCACATTTGTAATCCAGTGGTAATGTCCGGCCATAGCATGGCGCAGGACATATTTGTAATCTAATCCTTGCAACAAAAGGAAAATTGGTCAGGGGGACTTTAAATGAGATCAATCACTCAAAATGTAAGGCTGTATGAACAGTTTATTAGTCTAATTGTAAGACATAACACATATATAGATATGTATGCATACATATAGCATAGTTGCACATCATGGACCCATATACCTAAACATACAAACAATGCATCTCACTGAACAATCCAAATATGCATAGTACAAGTAGTAAAATGTTGTATCATAATCAAAATTGTATAAGGTGATCTCAGAGCATGATGTGTATATGATATTTGTTATAGTTGCATCTCATAAACCTTGACGCGTTTCATGGCTGGGGCCATTCATCAGGAGCGGGTACTTTGGCGTATCTAGAAAAGGGGCATGTAAATAGGTAAAAAATATAGCTCAAACGAGCAATGCTAGAATTTAGTTAAATGTGAAGGGAAAGGGTCAACCGATCCAAACAACTTACATGGCATTGAGAATCAAGGACATGCATTGAAGTGGACATGGGGAGTCACTGGATAAGTCTCCCCCGGGAGCTGAGGTGGCAGGCGAAGGCACACGGACTGGACACACACAGGAAGAGTTCCCAGAAAATGAATGATCCCCATACGTGGTAGTGGTAAATTTGTATCCAGACGTGTCTGTGAATTAGGAGTTAAAACAAACTCTTGAGTAGTAAAAATATATGACAAATATACCAAGGTATCAGGGAGTGAGTGAGGAGAGATAAAAGAGTGTAGCATTATACAGAGGGGTTGACTGAACAAGAAGCCCCTGGCGTGGAAAAGTATAAGAGGTGCTGCATAGAACCGAATATGAGAAGTGCCCAGAAAAAACAAGTGAAGAGATAGAACAGTGATGGTCATTGCAAACACCACCATAACAAATAAAACCAGTCAGAGCCGAGCCTCATGTGATGTGCTTATGTGTAACCAGCCAGTGAGAGTGTGAACAGTCAGAGATGTTTATATGCGTACATCCAGCACACCTGTGCACAGGCAACCACCAGCGTCACACTAACCTAATTAAGCAGGGCGGCGTCCACAAATGGACAGAGACTGCCGTCTGCATTCTCCCGCCGTGATCGCCACGGATAACGACACATGGTACAAAGTCACTGAATTGCAGCATTAGAATAAGTGTCCGTCCTCAGCTCTGGTTTGGAACAACTCGGTAAGCAAGCAGCAATACTAATGGCAGCTCACGCTGGTTGCTATGTACAACACACTTATTTTAACACAGGGCAGAGCACACAAGTGCTTTTCCACAGTTAAGTCTGCATCGACAATAAAACAGACAATCACATTGCTCAGTTCTCTTTTGCGGTTGCTATGGGCGACGACTGGAAGCCTTACAGGTAAATCCCGGACGAGCCCCCATATGTAGCCATGTGCTCCCCTGGGAGTGGCTGGTAGTCGTGGTACACCTTATAGCTGCCCTCAATCCCACCATATCTCACACATCCGAAGTCAATGAACAGCTCTTGTTTTGTTTGTTTTATTTAGGGAATTAACTTGGATGGGGAAAAGGGGTGCCTGTGGGATGCCCAAAGAATTAGTTACAGGACCATCTATATACACGACCGTATATACACTCTGCTTCCTCCAGCACTTCTCTTGCAGACTATTGCTCCTTCACTTCTCTCCAGCACTTCTCTTGCCGACTATTGCTCTTTTACTTCTTTCCAGCACTTCTCTGACATGAAGGCAAATTTATCAGGCTCACTCCATTCCTCTCTCTTCACCACAGCTAGCACATGGTGAGGCCTGCATTCTGTCAGCAGGACCTCCGGACTGCCCGTTACAGGCCAGGGTCACAGACCTCTCAAAGTGTAGCTTAGTACGTTGGTGCTACCTGGGCCTTTGATGGACTAAAACGTCCAGCCCATCCCTCTTCCAGGTCTCACCAACCTGCTTTCCTCCCGGTGACACTCCTTCACCTGACTGGCTCCCGAGACCTCCGCAGACTGTCCACTATTCCCCTCTCAGCCTGCTCCAGCCTTTCCTCCAGCTCCCAGGGTCTGTCACTCACCGAATCCAGTGGATACTTAAAGGTGATCTCAGTATAGGGTTGCCACATCATCCCTTTAATCCAGGACACATATGTATTACACAGGTTCTGAGGCTAATTTAATGCAGATAAGGCACCAAGTGAATTTAATTACCACCTTAATCAGTCACAGAACCTGTGTAATTCATATGTGTCCTGGATTAAAGTGATGATGTGGCAACCCTATCTCAGTAGCACCTCTGCTGTTCTCCTACTCCCTTGTGCTGCTCCAAGAATCAACTCCAGAATGGGGGCTCCCTCCCAGGTAGAGGCCTCCAAAGCACCTCTGCTATATCTCCACACCTTCCAACCGACTTCTACTCCCCTCTGCTGGCAGACTGCTGTATTTAATGAGGCCTGCCCCCTGCCAATACAGACTGTAGATTGGTCAGGGCTCCTTGTCATACATCCAGAAGTGACACCTCCTCATCCATCCCCCTTTCCAGAACCTTCTCTGCTCAAGGGGGAAGAAACTTCTAAGGGGTGTTCTTTTCTTCTGTCTCCAGCCACTCCCTGAGCCACTCCCTAGCTCAGGTCATAACATTCAGGCCTGCACCTACAGGCAGGCCTGACTAAATTTTCCCTGTCCTAGCAAAAATGAAATCCCCGGAAACTCCAAACCCGCCCTTCCCTTAAGAAGAAATAGAATTGTCCCTTGGAACAGTCAGGTCCATAAATATTGGGACATCAACACAATTCTAATCTTTTTGGCTCTATACACCATCACAATGGATTTGAAATTAAACAAACAAGATGTGCTTTAACTGTAGACTTTCATCTTTAATTTGAGGGTATTTACATCAAAATCAGGTAAACGGTGTAGGAATTACAACAGTTTGTATATGTGCCTCCCACTTTTTAAGGGACCAAAAGTAATGGGACAATTGGCTGCTCAGCTTTTCCATGGCCAGGTGTGTGTTATTCCCTCATTATCCCATTTACAAGGAGCAGATAAAAGGTCCAGAGTTAATTTCAAGTATGCTATTTGCATTTGGAATCTGTTGCTGTCAACTCTCAATATGAGGTCCAAAGAGCTGTCACTATCAGTGAAGCAAGCCATCATTAGGCTGAAAAAACAAAACAAACCCATCAGAGAGATAGCAAAAACATTAGGTGTGGCCAAATCAACTGTTCGGAAAATCCTTAAAAAGAAAGAACGCACCGGTGACCTCAGCTACACCAAAAGACCCGGAAAACCACGGAAAACAACTGTGGTGGATGACCGAAGAATTCTTTCCCTGGTGAAGAAAGCACCCTTCACAACAGTTGGCCAGGTCAAGAACACTCTCCAGGAGGTAAGTGTATGTGTGTCAAAGTCAACAATCAAGAGAAGACTTCACCAGAGTGAATACAGAGGGTTCACCACAAGATGTAAACCATTGGTGAGCCTCAAAAACAGGAAGGCCAGATTAGAGTTTGCCAAACAACATCTAAAAAAGCATTCCCAGTTCTGGAACAACATCTTATGGACAGATGAGACCAAGATCAACTTCCCATCCAGAGTGATGGGAAGAGAAGAGTATGGAGAAGGGAAGGAACTGCTCATGATCCAAAGCATACCCCCTCATCAGTGAAGCATGGTGGTGGTAGTGTCATGGTGTGGGCATGTATGGCTGCCAATGGAACTGGTTCTCTTGTATTTATTGATGATGTGACTGCTGAAAAAAGCAACAGTATGAATTCTGAAGTGTTTCGGGCAATATAATCTGCTCATATTCAGCCAAATGCTTTTTTAAGGGAAAGAAGTGGAATGTTATGCGATGGCCAAGTCAATCACCTGATCTGAATCCGATTGAGCATGCATTTCACTTGCTGAAGACAAAACTGAAGGGAAAGTGCCCCAAGAACAAACAGGAACTGAAGACAGTTGCAGTAGAGGCCTGGCAAAGCATCACCAGGGATGAAACCCAGCGTCTGGTGATGTCTATGCGTTCCAGACTTCAGGGTGTAATTGACTGCAAAGGATTTGCAACCAAGTATTAAAAAGTGAAAGTTTGATTTATGATTGTTAATCTGTTCTATTACTTTTGGTCCCTTAAAAAGTGGGAGGCACATATACAAACTGTTGTAATTCCTACACCGTTCACCTGATTTGAATGTAAATACCCTCAAATTAAAGCTGAAAGTCTGCGGTTAAAGCAAATCTTGTTTGTTTCATTTCAAATCCATTGTGGTGGTGTATAGAGCCAAAATGATTAGAAATGTGTCAATGTCCCAATATTTATGGACCTGACTGTAGCTCTTACATGCTTTTGAATTAGCGCCTTGACAGAATTAACCAAGTTAAGAACACTTGATGATAAAAGAAAGAAAGAATCAAAGGCCAAACCTCTTTATACAGTAAGTATGCAAAACCTAATGGGAGGAGCTTTTCTCAATCTGGAGATTCTGGGAGACAGTTAACTGACACACACAAATTGCGACCAACAGGGTTTCTTCTGTCTGACAAAGGTTATAGGCCCTCTGCGGATAGCTTTTCAATGGTGTGTGAATAGAAAAAGGGAACCCTCTGGGGTGGGATTTTTGGAGGCACAAATAAATCAAAAAATATAAAAAAATATTTTATTTATACAAGAATAAAAATGTATATATAGATATGACAAGAAATATATAAAAATGATATCATAGCAATTATTGACAAAGCATTGTAAAGAGACACCTAATGCATTTCAGACTATAAATCCTTCATCGGAGGTGCTGAATATACATTCAATAGCTGTGTCAGTAGTTTCTGAAAAGAAAAGACATACATGGCATTAAAGATGTCTATCTGGAATTTGCATCCACAGTCACTTTAGGTCTATGTATGCAGAGGGGGTCATACTCACGATCTGTTGCAGGAGTACAGACTGGTCTGTTAAACAAAAAACATGCTAATAAAGTAAAGCACAGTGGCAGAAAAAACAAACAAAAAACAAACGCTTTCACTCCGACTCCAGAAAGAACCACAACATCTGTGTGCCCAGATGATTAGGTCCGCAAAACCACCGCAAGGGATCCTGGTACCACTCAAGGCAGCTGGCAGAGGCCAAGGGAGGAGAGGGCAGGGAGAGGGAAAAACACCCTCTTTATGCTGGTTCTGTCAATGGAGAGAGCAAAAAAAGAAGGATGCATATAAAATGGAAAGGTTTATACTTACCTGACGGTAATTTTCCTTTCCTGTTGCAAGCATGACAGCATATACGTATGGGTAGGGTCTGCCCCCTGCCCCTTTTCCAGGACCGGTTACGCTATAAAAGCAGGTCTCCTCCCCTTTGACATCATTCTCATCGACTTTCCTCACTGTGAAGCCTTTAGGGATGATGCTTGCATCAAGAAAGGAAAATTACCGTCAGGTAAGTATAACATTTTTCATTTTCCTGACACAGCATGACAGCATATACTTATGGGATGAATCAAGCACCAGACGACAAGGGTGGGTACTGCTGCAGTGTTTTAATCATGGACTAGCTCTATCACAGTGAACAACCAACGTGTATTGTTTTTAACACCCCTGGGTCCACTTAACAATGGGCCCAAACCTGTTGAATGTAGACTAGGTCGCCTGTTATCCTTAATTCTGGGGATACGCCCTTGAGTTCAGTTTGTGTATGCCCAATCCATCTGTTTAGGCGCTCTCTGCACTCAGATTGATAGATTTGTACTAGCCATCTAAACTCTGAGTTACCTTGCCCAGTAACCGTGGCATTGACTGAATGGATAGTGAGCGTCCTCTTCTGATGCTGTTAGGCCTGAAGAGCACCTCCTTTGTTCTCTGAGGAGGAGACCCCTATATATATATTATATTTTATGTATTTATTTATATATTTTTAACATCGCATCCCAGTTTTAATGCTTGCGACTCTTCGGACATTTTGATTTGGAGGGTGATGTCCCAACGCGGATGCCACCTTTACATAGCGCTGAAGAAGAGACTAGAGATAGTCTCTCTGAAATGGTAGTAACAAGGTAGCTTACAGCTTGACGCTTGGATATCGGAGATCCTTCCTTTGTGCATATTAGCCGTATGAAAACTGCCTTAGTGTTCCTGCCCACATTGAGGAAGTCCTATCCAGAAGGATGGCGAATGAGCCAACATGTTCTTCACTATTTGGAAGGAGCCAGGGAAAGAACTGCACAGAAAAATTAGGGAAAAAGGAAGGGAAAGGGGGATGTGGTAAGAGAGACCAAACCACAGCAAGAAAAGCCTCACTAGGAAAGACACTGCAGCTTGTGCACATTAATTGGTACTTTATTAATGAAATTTATAAAGGTAACAAAAAACAGAGACTCTGACCAATATCACAATAAAAACAAATCGTGACAACATTGCCACGACCTTTAAAAACAGGTGACCTGGGTTATCCATCCATGCATCCAGACACAGCACAATCACACTTGTGGTAACATATGGGCTATGAACACACTGTTATGTAAGGAGCAGAGCACAGAACATGTCAAGAGGGATAACCGGCAGGGATGAAGATATGAAGTGGCTATACAGGGCCAAATGCTGGTGGTCCCAAGCAAAGTGCAAAAAATTAAAGAATGAATGGTAAGAAGCTCAAGAGGAGCTGTATAACCACTTACTGATGGTATATCTGGACAAAAGGTCAAAATGAAATGGCACAGACCAATTGGGAGCTGTATAGCCACGTTATGACAGTATGCCAATTCATGAAAAGAAGTATAGATATTCTATGTACAATAAGGAACCTTATACTCATAGCCTCTAAACAGGTGTATGGAGATAATTCAATTGAATTGCACAAGAAAGTCCAATTGGAGTTGTAGGACAACTTGCTAGCAGTTAAGGTGAACTGAAATCAAAGTGAATGGCAAAATGCAATAAGAGCTGTGTAATCACTCGGTGGCCATATAGCCATTCGAAAAATCCCATGCAAAGAGTCAACTGAGAGCTGTATAGCCACTTGCTGGTAATATAATTGAAAGGAAATCAAAGTGAATGCCAGAGTTCAAGGGATACTGTGTAATCACTTTGTAACAGTATGTCCATTTCATGGATGCTCCATGCACAATATAAACAGAGTAGGTTGAGAAAGCAATTGGATAATGGGGAGAAATTCAGCTTAACACATCGATTATTCAAACCATTAGATCATGGACATATAGTCTATTGGAATAATCTCACCCATCCAACGATCATGTGAAAGTGCTTTGCATAGCTAAGAAGCTCACTCAAGCCAATCTTCCCTGTTGATGTCTGCTTGCTATCACCCGGAGCTGCTGCCCGTTCACCACTCAATATTAGTAGCAGTCCATTCTTGCACCATTCGGTGCTTTAGAAGGGCAGCGAGCACGGTGCGCCAGGATGCGGTGAGGTAAAGCCACTCTCAAGGCTCCTGTATCCAGGCTCCAAGCTCCAGTGTAGACAACACACCTGCCAGTGTCTCAGGGCCAATTTGGCAAAGTGCAGTGCAGGAACGGAGTGATGTGACTGCCGTGTATCACGACTGTATGAACGAGACGGCAGTTCCGGGTCACATGATGCTCTAACGTCTATGCATTTCACCCACTGCCGTGAGTTTCATCAGGGAAAAAGAACTGCACAGACTTTTTTAGTCGGACTTGGTCCACCACGACATGCGCAAGTGCGGACCGACTGCGCCTCCGCCGCTTATTCTCCCTCTAGGTCTACTACTATCTAGTTCAATATTACAGTAGGGGACTGAGGATTCAATCCTTCAACTCTGGAAGGTTTCTTATGATCTAGGAGTAAGTGCCCTGGCTTCAAACAGGGTTTTAAAAAGGCGAGGCCTCCATGTGAACCCTCACTTCTCGGCCTCCGGCATCTAGATATAACTTGACTACATTTTGGCTGCTACTGATGGCCACACTGTGTGCGGCTTTTAACCTCAGGAGGTGACTAGGAGGATCCTGCCCCTGGGAATGTACCTGGGGATATCCTGGCCTGCAGGCCACTGGGCAATTAATTGTCCCCTTCACTAATGGACGAATGTAGATCCTGATAAGGAGCCTGAAGACTCCTGCGTCTGCCGGATTTACTTCTTGGCTAATCTGTAGCCCCAGTTGGGTGTTGATAACGCTACTGTTTCCACCTCTGGGATGCCTTTGAGGTTACTGTCAGGTTGATATCCTGATAGCCTTATGTGTTGTAGACAACTTGACCGCTTGTCGGTTTAGAGATTATCTTTGACATCCAAACGACCTTGTATGTCACGGTGCTTGACCTGAATTCTAGGACCAAACCCCAAGGGGGTTGGCAATTCGAACGGGAGATACCTCTGATGGAAGTTGCCTAGTTTGCCTTCCCTCTTGACAGCGAAGATAGGATCTTACTATCCCGCAGACTGTTTAGCTCATAGCTGAGGCTCTATTTGCTGCAACTTCAGCATACTTCCACTTGAGAACCCTTGTAACGCCTTCTCCTCCCTTGGCATGATTACCCCATAAATAGCTTGGTATGCCAGGTAGCTGATCAGCTGAAAGATTTACTGGCTTGTCCACCATCAAGGTTTCCCCTGTGGACTCACTTGCCCCTGGTGCAGGAAGCCTTCCGGTGAAACCTCAGATCACCAGGATTACTATCCACTTCTTCTCTGGCCTTTTGAGACCATGGGATGCCACAGCTTGGAATGAGCTCTATCTTATTTCAGCCAGATACTAACACTTTTGCTTTCCCTGTGGGTACATCTACCGTACTCCCGACTGTTTCCGGAAATGTAATTACTGGAATGAGATTAGTTGGTCTTCTTCCGATACTGACTCCTCCAAGTTTGATTATTGTCTAAACTAGCCTTTGCCAGGCCTAGAGAACATTGAGCCAGCCGGCTGTGCCCGAACAAAAGAATGTCCCTCGCCCTTGCTTTGCAAGAGGGCCACTACTGCACTTTTGTCCTCAAATCGCCCTGAGTATGTGGCAAGGTTAAAGGCTGTCAAATGAACTTGTAGTGAAACTCCTGAACAGCCTATCGGAGGTACTTGCAAACCTGCCGTCTCACCTGATGGTTTGGATACTTGGCTGCCCTGTTTCTATATGACGATCTTAGATCTTCATCCTTATTTTGCTTAATGCTCAAGTCTGCTTTTGACTAAGAGCAATGCAGATCACACTCTTTGGCATGTTCTTTGGACAGATAGATTACAGACGAACCAGATGTGGTAACACTTGTCTCCAGCCTTAATTGCTCTAGGGAATGAAATGAGTTGGAGGAGGGGAACGCACATTTCAATGACTTCATCAAGGCACAGGACCCCCGGATCCTGATCCCCTGTTGACTTGAGTAAGGCCCTGCGTCCTGTTCCGTGACATAGGGAAAATAGCCCACTTCTCTGCCTGCAGTGGCATGCTTGGGAATCACCCCCAAACCTCATTGCTGCTGGGCAGAAGTGCTAATCTTGTGTGCCCCTGAATTTACATCTAATTCTGCCGGCTGATACCTACTGGGTGCCTTTGGGTGAAGAAACTTTGTTGCTCCCTGAAAGGAGCGGACTCAGCTTTAAGTATTAGCTAAAGGATTATGGACCCTTCCATTATCCTCTATAATTTATCTCAGGTTTAACTTTTCACTCCATGCTGTCTTGAACTCAAAAGCTCTCGCTTGCAAGCTAGGTGCTCTATCACCTGCGCCACCTATCCTCTTGTCATCAGCGATTCCCATAAGGGATTAATCTTCCCTCTCGATATCGCTGGCTCTCCCCTGGCCAGTCACCAGTCTGACTTAGTGGAGGTATGCGTCATCTGTGGGATGAACCGTAAGGGTTAACTGATCACCCCAGACTACTAGAGCATGCAGTCTTGCCACCCTCCTGGCTGAACTGCCTTAATGGCCACTGCATTCTTACTCTTGGATCAGATATCCTAGAGAGTTCCTTACTGACCAAACTTTGTTTTGATCCAATGGGAGATCCGGACTGCCAGGCTATCGAGATGAGCTCAACAGCAGCCCACAAAACACTACTTACTAGTAGTATAAACCTTCTCCCTTCCACAACTATTCATTGTTCCAGGGCGACTGCTCTGCTGGCAGAACATCACTCTTGGCTCATCTGATGAGGACTGCTTGACCGGCGCCTTTGAGGCAGAGGTATCCTTTAAACAAACTTTAGTTCGTAACTGAGGCTTAGCAGGCAGCGATCCACACAGTCCTTTGGACATAGTCAAAGCATCAATTTTCTGAGGCTGGCATATCTGCCTAGTCTGATACAGACTCCTTAGCCAACTGCTTCTGAAGTAAAGGTTGCCTTCAAATCACACAGCTGTTTGATTTGGCTTAATATGGACCATTAGAGACTCTAGATCTTCATTGTCTCTGCCCCGCTATTTGCTGCTACCTCCGGCCTGCGATTGACAGGCACACAGCCACCACAAGCCCAATATCGCTCACAATGATTGTTGTAGTGAGCTCTCCATAGTTTGACTCGTCTGGCACTTAACTCCCTAGTGCCTCGTTCAGGCTAAAGAGGGCCTGTCCCTGTGAAGGATCAGGTTGCTTCTTCTTTTATTGGAAAGTGGTGCTGGTGTTGAGGGCTGGGGAACTTTGTAACCCTTTATGTGCATATTGTGCACTCTTTTTTTTTAAGATGTACTTACCTGCCCTCATCTTTAGTGGACATGGCTGGTCTCTATGCAAGTTGATTGTTCCTGGCTCACACATGAGCTGAAGGACTGGAGATATAATATCTGGAAGTATTGTTAAACTTTAGCAGTAAATCACTACAATTCCCTAAATCACACCTGCAGTGTATCCTACAACACCTGGTATTCCCAGGCGATCTCCTATCCCAATACTAACCAGGTACAACCCTGCTTAGCCTCATAGACCAGCTGCGATCGGGTGTATTCAGGGTGACGTGACCGTAGGTCCCAGGTAGCCGCCAGACCACATTTTCATCTGCAGCCCATTGCAGGGTCAGATCACTATTCACCCCTGTGGATGTTGCCTTCTGCAATCGAGATCCAAGAGCCCGCCATCCAGCTAATCGCAGCCAATCGTAGCACCCAAGGAGTCCCTGATGACCAGCAGAAACAGACCCCCATGCAAGTCTGAGATGTTACAGGCCGCAGCCGCACAGGTTGACCCTAAAAGTAAAAGGATCTAGGCATAACAACTAACATGAACTAGAATGCAGTAAATAAGCGCATAGCAGTTATCAGTGCTGTAGCATCAAGAAAAATCACATGCAAAGCAGTAAGAGTTAACAGAACTCAGACGATTAGCACTAGTAGGTTAACATACGTTAGATCAGTGTTTCTCAACCCTGTCTTCAAGTACCCCCAAGAGGCCATGTTTTCAGGTTTTACTTTAACTTGCACAGGTGCTTTAAATCAGAGTCAATGGCTTGGTATTTTGGACTGCTATTTTATCCAAGAGAAATTCCTAAAACATGGCCTGTTGGGGGTACTTGAGGACAGGGTTGAGAAACACTGCGTTAGACAATCCCTGCCAAGGTTATATGCACAACCAAGCATTAGATCGTAGTACACAGTAATGAAGACTGCAGAGCTAGGCTTTGCTTTAGTTCCTAGGAAAGTTTCAGCTCAGTTATCACAGCAACGCCTCCTATCAGCTCAATCATTAACAGTTCTGTGGACACAAACCACAGCCTGTGAAGCCTTAGCAATAGACTGACATACAATGGAGAAACCAGCAGTCTCCCAGTGTGATCTCTGCTTAGTGGTGTAGATTAATCGCATAACTGCCAAAACTCCTAGCCACATACCAGTAGCTGCATACTATAGATTTGTGCACCATGTGGTGCCTTACCAACTCCATGCCTTATGGCCAATAGGCAGTCTGTTGAATTTCCATCCATGGAGACTTTGATGAAGGAGCCATTCCTAGAGACCAGCCGCCTGCATCCCCCAATCCTGGACTATAGGGGGTGCAGCCTCCCCCATAAGGAAGATCTTTCCTTTCCACATGAAAGAGGCTGAACCTGCTCAGATGGGCCGAATGAATGGGGCCAGGTGAGGGAAAAAAAAATGTCTTCTCCTTAGCAGTAGTATAACCAGCTGAGCAGTGAGGAAAAAAAATAGAATGAGGCCAAAGGGAAGGAGACCTGCTTTTATAGTGTAACCGATCCTGGAAAAGGGGCAGGGGGCAGAGTCTACCCATACCTATATGCTGTCATGCTGTGTCAGGAAAATGTCATGCAAAGTATTCAGACAATATATATAAATGCGCAATTGATTTATACGCAGTGTATGTCAGTGGGTATATACCTGATCAGACTGTAAGGTAAACAGACAATCGGGCGTAAAAGAGTAAATGCGCACATCAGCAGTATGATGCCGATTTAGGATAGTTAAGGTGACACAGGTGTTGATCACAATCAAATTATAGCTGTGAGGTAATAAAAAGATTTTTTACTAAATAAATCAAAAAAGAGCTCCTTAGAAAGATATTCATGAAAGGGATACCAAAAAAATAATACTAAGATGGACTTACATGCATACATGTCATAGGATTATTAATGTAGAAGGCTTTGCCAAATCACAGCGAATGTTGTCAGTGCATATACTGTTGGTAGGCAAACACAAGGGAGATGGAAATGAGAAACTCAATATAAATAACAGAGACAATGGGTCTCATGAAGAAAGAGGGATGGGGAGGGTCAAGGCTGTATTAGTAAGAATATGCACCGATCTAACTTACCATTAGAAAAACTGACTATCCATGTGTGATGCAAGAGAGCCGCCACTGTGTGCACGCCGAGACGCCAATGCAGAGCACGCTGCACTATGGTGTCTTTATAGGGACAGAGAATTGATCAATCAGCTCAGGGTCCAAAATGGATCACCCACCTGCCCGGCCAATGGGAGCACACAAGCGCATCCATGACGGATCCCCCATTCAATGGGCGCGGAGCCGCCCCCAGTGTTGATCGCCGACGCTGGTCCCCCACATGGAACGCAAACAGGAAGGATGACGGTGGCCTTTTGTGGCCGATGGAGGAGGAGATGCCGAGATGTGGCTGCGGAAGAGAGCCCGCCACACCAATCTACGGGGGGCATGCGGAACGCAAATGGGGGAAAAGTAGCCGCCTAAGCTCCGTTTGTGTTCCGCATGCCCCCCTGAGATTGGTGTGGTGGGCTCTCTTCTACAGCCCAGCCACATCTTGCCGTCTCCTCCACTATCGGCCACAGGAGGCGATGGTGGGTGGAACTCTTCCATCCACCATCATCCTTCCTGTTGGCATTCCATGCAGGGGACCAGCGTCGGCGATAGTCAGTTTTTCTAATGGTAAGTTTGATCGGTACATATTATTACTAATACAGCCTTGACCCCCCCCCCCCCTTTCTTCATGAGACCCAGTGTCTCTATTATTTATATTCAGCTTCTCATGTCCATCTCCCTTGTTTGCCTACCAACAGTATATGCACTGGTAACATTCGCTGTGATTTGGCAAAGCCCTCTACATTAATAGCCCTATGACATGTATGCATGTAAGTCCATCTTATTATTATTTCTTTGGTACCCATTTCCTGGATATCTTTCTAAGCAGCTCTTTTCTGATTTATTTAGTAAAAAATATTTTTATCTTTTTTATTACCTCACAGTAGGGATGAGCTCCCGATTCGAGTCGAATGCATGTTCGACTCGAACATCGGGTGTTCGTCTGTTCGGGTAATTCCGAATATTATGGGGCGTTCGCGGGAACTTCACGGACCCCATAATGCATTCCTAAGGCGGCGGAA
>BLSH010109980.1:3774671-3786370 GCA_018402905.1 Glandirana rugosa
TCACATCCTTTATATGAACACGAATGTGGTACACCCCCTCCTACGCCATCGATATAAACCACCCCTACCCCAATTACATAAACAAGTACACCCTAGTGGTGTGTAAGGGAAGGACGGTCCCGTCGGTAGTCTTTAAAACCCCGAAGAATTTACCGAAGTCTGGACCAGGGGGGGGGGTGAAGACTGGTGGTTGTAAGGGGTACCGGAAGGGTGACCCGGTAAGGTGGTGTAGGCGGGTGACCGGTCCCCACACATGTGTACAGCGTGATCATGCTTAGCAGGCTACACGTGGTAAGTGTGACAGGGTGTATAATTCCTACTGGGGCTGCGACATGTGTACACACCCCTGGCCAGTGGGCGGATGTGGTGGAATGGCCCAGTGGGAAGGCCATGGGGAATGTTGGTGGTCAGAAGTGGGGGGGGGGACCAGGTCTGAAGCCATTTAAGAAGCCCCAAAATTTCTGATGGCTGCCCTGGCAGGAAGGGAATGTGTGGTGATCCCACATGAACAAATACATTAACCCCATCCCCACCAAATATAGCTACCGCATCCTCCCCCACATGGTGTAAGCACAAGTATATTTCCTACACTTACCCATCAAATGAGTAGCACCTCTTTGCTGAAATGGAACCTCGCTATATTCACCTATATAGAAATCCTGACCAGCAAAGGCACTTCCGGGTGAACACAATGACATTCCCAGGTCAGAGGACAAAGCCACACTTGCTTGCTAATATTTGATCACAGTCACAATTTTTTTTTTTTTTTAGTAATAGGCAGGTGAATGACAAAGACAAAGGTTCAGTTTGAGACATACAACACTGCCTATCCACCAGCTAAATTTATTATGAGTGCCAGTTCACACTTGTGCAATGCGGGAACCCTACAAATCCACTGCAGGCTCCCGCATTGCATTTCACACTGCCATGTGTGACCTGCTGGGAGCATCAATACATTGTTAATGACACCCCCATTTCAGCTCACACATCACAGTGCAAACTAAAAGTTCAGACATTAATCAGATCGCATGGGCGTGAACACCCATGCAATCCAATTCTGGTGTGGACCAAAAGAAAAAAAAAAACAAAAAAAAACAAAGATACTGTGTGAGTTTGGTCCAAATGCAATGGAAATTCAGCCATAGCTGTATGGCTGAAATCGCATGGACATAGGAGCTTACAATCTAAAATGTTTCCAAGCCTTATAGTGGACATAGCTTTAATTTCACAGTGTTTAGCAGGCTACACATTTCATAGTACAACTGCTCAACAGACACCAACCACCAACAAATGTTTAGCTGCAAGATTATACCAAATTAAAAAAAAAAAGTCAGTACAAAATATTAAAAAGACGCATATTCTAAACTTGACCACCCACCGCCCCACATTCCACACACATACATTGGTGACAGTTCTGCTGGAAGATGCACTTCTGTGTACATGATTAAGCAATGAGATAAAAGAGTAGAAGGTCAGCAGATGCTCCCAAACCATGAATGCATGGTCAGACAGCAACAATACGCAACATTGACAGCAAAGCCACACTTTTGATGGACAAAATGCACAAGAATTTCAACGAACAGCCAAAGTGGGGCATTTGTCATTATGCACAATATCAGCCCTACCCCTCCAAAAACCACAGCAAATAACATGACCTCTTCGCAGGGCAAACCAAACTCCCCTAATGCAGTCAATTATATAACATAGGTTGTATTGTTAGCACACCGACACGCCCAATGGAAGTACACGCCCACCAGTGTCATTCAATCTGTTTCTTCATGTCTGCCTAACTCAAAGTGATTGCACCTGATAAACAAGAACACTTACAATTTGCAAATGTGTTAGCCCACACGATATTGTCAAAACGCCTGCCTTTACACGTGCATGAACTTTAATGGCATCCCAGTCCTAGTCTGTAGGGTTCAATATTGAGTTGGCCCACCCTTTGCAGCTATAACAGCTTCAACTCTTCTGAGAAGGCTGTCCACAAGGTTTAGGAGTGTGTCTATGGGAAAGTTTGACCATTCTCCCCAAAGCACTTTTGTGAGGTCAGGCACTGATGCTGGATGAGAAGGCCTAGCTCACAGTCTCCACTCTAATTAATCCCAAAGGTGTTCTATCAGGTTGAGGTCAGGACTCTGTACAGGCCAGTCAAGTTCCTCCACCCCAAACTCACTCATCCATGTCTTTATGGACCTTGCTTTGTGCACTGGTCCAAATCAGGAGGGGGGATTATGGTGTGGGGTTGTTTTTCAGGGGTTGTTCTTTCACACTTGTGCGACTTGAAATTTGTGCATTTTTACAGCGATTAGCCGCAATGTTTTGCTGCAATGTTTTTGATGTGACTTGAAGCAATAGCTGTGTAATCCTGAGGTCTATGGACCTCAAGTCGCATCAAAGTCAGACCAAAGTAGTGCAGGGACTACTTTGAAGTCACTGCAACTTGAAGTCGCACAGATATGAATGGTACTCATTGAAAATCATGGGGAATGGCTTGTCATGTGACTTTGCAGTCCCAAGTCGCAGGAAAAGTCACACAAGTGTGAAAGGGGCCTGAAGATAATTTCCAATGAGCACCATTCATATCTGTGCGACTTCAAAGTAGCCCGACTTTGAAGCAACTTGAGGTCGATAGACCTCAGAATTACACAGCTATTGCTTCAAGTCACATCAAAATCACGTCAAAAAATTCCGGCAAATCGCGGTAAAGTCATGCGACTTTCAGGTCGCACAAGTGTGAAAGCGGCCTTAGCCCAGGTTCACATTGGTGCGATGCAGGAACCAGCATGATTTCCGCACCGGTAAAAAAAGGTCCCTGCACTGCTCTAGCTGCAAAGGCTTGGCTAAATCAAATTTGAACCCTACAGACTAAGATTGGGATGCTATTAAAGTTCATGTGTGTAGAAAGGCAGGCATCCCAATACTTTTGGCAAGATTGCAGATTGTGCAAGATTTGCAATGGTAGTGGAACCCTCATCCACATAAATGCTACATTTATATAAAACTTGGGGAAGGACATGAGTTATGTTTAACAACAGGAAGAGCTGACAGCCTTTCTACAGGACGTGGCATCTTTGGGTTTTGAACCTATGATCCCTAGCTTTGCTCTGCAGAAGTGCTAAGCCCTTAACCACATTCATGGAGCATCCATTACTGTGATGTCAAACAGTGCTAAGTCTCAGGGGTGCAATAAATGAACCAATGCAGATGTACTGTGGAAGGCTGGATAACCATTGAACAACCTGTTTCTGGCATATGCCATCTGTTTTGAAGGTTTGTTATGGCTCAGTACTGTGAGCATTCTGCTATAGAACATCTCTCATTTTGGGGCATTTGCCTTGGTAAGAAGCTGCAATAATTGCTGGATGGGAAATGTTAAGGCTGATTATAGTTCTTGCTTATAGAAAACATGTGACACAATTTGCAATAGTGGTGGAACCCTGCTACACATTAATACTACATTTAGGCCTAATTTTGGTAAGAACATGAGTTATGAGAACAGAAAACCTCTCTACATGAAGTGATATTCTCAGGACGCGACCCCAGAACCCCTATGTTCCTAGGTAGAAGCGTTAAGCTGTTAGCCACCAGTCTGCCGACTGTGCAACCCTCCTACACATAAATACACATATACTGCATTTCTTTGCACATATAGGTGGTGGAATTACATTAGTCTGGAGTTTATTCTGTGCTATTTGGTGGTGCTTGGAGTGTAGAACAGTGATATTATTGCAACAGCAATGGTATTGTTTGTGAAGATACCTGTGTGAGTTTGGGAAAAGATTTTTATGAGATGGACAGCAACAAACAAAAGGCAGAGAAAAACATGAGAAGATTGCACATTTTAACATTCTTAAAAACAAATTAGATAATGAAATAGCAACATTGTTGCAGGGACAATTTGTTTGAGAGAAAGATATATTTCATCTCAACATGAAAATGATTTCTTTAGGGAAGTTACAATTGTACCATTAGAATCAAAGGCTGAAACTTGCATTGGACTTCTCAAGAAGGCATATTAGCCAACGCGAATTTGCCTTCTCAAGCAGGCATTATAAGCAAGTGTGAATTTGCGAATTTACTATACCGCCCTCTAAAAAAGGCATGGGAGTTAAAATGAGGGAATTTTCTTGTCTGAACATGCTCAGTTGTGCTGATGAATAGTCAGGAAAAAAGGGGGAATTTGGCTCTTTTCAGACCTTCAATGATATTTCAGGTTATATATTACTTTTTTAAACAATTTAAAATCAGATCATCATTAAACAAGATACTACATTTTTAAAACAATTTAGGTGATCATATCATGCCCTAAACCTTATTTCCATGTACAATTCCCTTGCTTATACCACGACTAGTTTTTTAGTCAGTCACTGTTGTTTGGGCGCTATAGTGAATTTGATTCTGGGACTATTTTCTCCCTCAGGGCTTTAGTGAATTCCATTTTCGCGCTAATTAACGCAAATTTGCGATTCTGCGTGTTAAAATTTGTGCGAAGGCAGAATCGCGATATAGTAAATGACCCCCTTTGCTACAACGTAAAGTAGTGAGTGAAAGGAAGGGGCTACTGTATCCTCGGCTAGCTGTTGGACCTTGGACAGGCACCTCAGTGACCTTCAGACATGTCTGGAGACAACCCATAGATAATGAAGAAAACACACGCACTCAGCATAGTTAATAAGGGAATTGTCTGTATTCTTGAACTCTAGCGTGTCTTTTTATAAGACAATACACGTCACACAGAATAATCAAAAATTTACACATGCGCAAAGTAAAAAAGACACAGTAGAAAAATAAGCAGTTATAACCAGTTTAAGCTAGTTTAAACTGATTCTGCTTTCCCACTAACTTTATGCGGACTGTTACTTGACCTTAGCCCTACATACCAGGGCATAGGCAGCTGTTGCAAGTTAAAGCAGATAAAGGGGAATCTATCATGGGAACTTTTACAAATAAAATGGAAGTAACATAACAGCAAGGCCTATCCTATCAATCCCCTCTTAAGTCATAAACATGACTTTTCCCATATTACCTTGTTCACTCTTCTCCTTCTGTTGTTCTAGATAACGCAGAAAACTATGGCGTGGTGTGGCATCTGAGCTAGTACATTTAGCTATGCATCTCATGAGCAATCTGCAAAACACATAAAACAAAAGGATGATTATAGCTACTGTTATAATGAGTACTTACATTGGTTAGTATAAGGGGAGGGGTTCCATTAACCACTTGCCGACCGCCGATCGGCATCTGACGGCGGCAAAGTGGCTCGTTCCCGCAAATCGCCGTCATACGACAGCGGCTGCGGAAACGAGTTTAGTGAGTGCTCACTGTGTCCAGGGGGGGCCAGGGAGCGGGTGCGGCGGCTTCGATTGCCGCCGGCTACCCGCGATGGCCCCCCCGGAGCGAGTGAGCGGAGGTCCGTGTATGTAAACACGGACCTCCGCTCTGTGTGAGGGGGAAGGGCTGTGATCACAGCCTTCCTTTACGTGAAGGCTGTGACCACTTTCCTTCCCCAGCTAGGCAATCCCCCATACAGTAAGAACACGCCCAGGGAACATAGTTAACCCTTAGCGCGCCCCCTGCAGGTTAACCCCTTCACTGCCAATGGCATTTACACAGTAATCAGTGCATTTTTATAGCACTGATCGCTGTATAAATGCCAATGGTCCCAAAAAAGTGTCAAAATGGTCCGACATGTCTGCTGCAATATCGCAGTACTGCAAAAAATCGCAGATCGCCGCCATTTTTAGTAAAAAATAAAAAAAAATTAAAAACCCCAAAAATGAATTCTCATCATCCGTAAACGCGACCACTTTTGCGCAAACCAATCAATAAACGCCGATTGCGATTTTTTTTATCTCAAATATGAGGAAGAATATAAATCGGCCAAAAACGGTGAAAAAAATGTTTTTTTATATTTTTTTTTTGGATTTGTATTTTAGGAAAAAGTAAGAAATTTGTTTTTTTTTGCAAAATTGTCGCTCTTCTTTTGTTTATAGCGGCGATCATAAATGACGCAGTGGTGATCAAATACCACCAAAAGAAAGCTCTATTTGTGGGGAAAAAAGGACGCAAATTTCCTTTGGGTACAAAGTCGCACGACCGCGCAATTGTCAGTTAAAGCGACGCAGCGCCAAATAGCAAAAAGGGCTCCGGTCCTAAAGCTGGAAATCCTTCCGGGGCTGAAGTGGTTAAGCATGGGGGTGATATTCAAGGGAATAGCAAGTAAAGGTATTCTAGCAGTACTAGGGTGAAGCTTACTACAAATCCAAATTTCTTGAAACCTGAGCATATGCATATTTAAACTTTAGCAGAAGCATTTTCCCTGAAAAGGAATCACCAGTCACATTATTACTTTCTGTGTCTCGTTTCTTTCTTTTAAGAGTCCCATTGTATGTAAGAATGTCAATCTTAGGTCCTTCCCCACATATGGATCTTATGAGGCCTAAGTCCCCAGGGTGATATATACAGTTAGTTACTATCCAAACTGGAAGGAAGATCAAGAGGAGGAGCGCCATTACAAGGCACAAGGCCTTCCCAGAAGTCTGTGGTGAGATAAGCGAGGTCATCTTTTTCAGAGACTTTTCCACCTATTTCACTCCCTGTTCAAGGACTTATACCACCTGTTTCGCCTCTCTTGTCTTTATCTTGCTTCTTGGGTGCTTGGTTCACCCTTTTCACATGACTAGCATGGATCCAGCTAGGGGATTCCTCTGTAAGGATAACTGTCCTAGTGATGGCCACCACTCTTGTGGCTGGTCCAAATGGAGCTTCCTGTGGTTTTCGTCCCTTAGGCAGTCTCTGGATCACAACCTGGTTCCTGACCTGGAAAGGGTGCGTTGGTACCTGTGAAGAACAGGGAGAGGTGTGAGCAACGTTTCTTTCAACTTTGAGTTTCAATAAGTTTTCTCACATATTCCTCCTGGATTAGATCTAGGTCCTCACTTTCTACCATAAGTGGCTGTCTGGCTCATGGAGTGGGGAATGGCCTATTTAATGACCCATTAAAACCTCAAAAGGAGAGTTACTGTCTTCTCTGAGGAGGTCATTCTTACCTCGGCCAGAACTGCTGGGAGGACCTTCTTCCAATTTGCATACGTACCTCCAGTTGCCTTCCTTATCTTATCCTTGAGAGTCCTATTCATCCTTTCCACTATACCTGAACTTTGGGGGTGATAAGGTATGTGAAACTTCCAGTCAATTTTAAGAGTCCTTACCAGATCTTGGCAGACCTTGGCCACAAACGCATGGCCATTGTCTGAGTTGATCTAGAGCGGACATCCCCACCTGGGAATAATCTCTTGTGTAAGAATTTTTACAACTGTTTGGGCATCTTCTCTTGTGGTTACAAAGACCTTAGGCCATCGTGAAAACATATCCACAATCACCAAAAGTTACTCCTGTCTCTTACCCACCTTTGGCATATGTGTAAAGTCTATCTGTAGGTGAACCTAGGATATCTGTGTCTGTGGCATATGTCTGTAAATCTTGCAATATCTGGTCTAAAAATAGCATTTCTGACATGAGCAAAGGCATTTGGGTGGTTGCATTTTGAGTGGATGCGGCTTCCTTCGCTGCTCTATCTGCTAGGGCATTTCCTTTGGCTATATCAGTTTGCTGGCTTATGTGTGCCCTGCAATGTAAAATGGCAATGGACCTTGATAGCTGTATAGCTTTTTTAGTAGTTCTTTAAAATATGCACATCTTGTCCTTCAAGAAGCTGGCAAGTTCTTGTGAGGGCTATCAGTTCTGCAGCCTGGTCTGACTGGTAAAGAATTGATTTTGCCTCTAGAATTTTGTCTGGTAATTGTACAACAGCATATCCTACATGATATGTGTTGTCATTGGGCCTTTAATAAGTATAACAGCAGTATTTACTCCATTTGTCCTAATCCCTTCTTCTACCCTCCTATCTTCTGTAATTATATCCCCTACCCCTCCCTCCTTTTTCCCTTCCCCTATTCTCTCTTCTCTTTTTCTCCTACCTCCTTCTCTTTTCTCCGCCTCTACCTCTATTTGATACTTTTATTTACCCCCTTTAGTCTATTATTGACTTATAGTCCCTCGACTTTCTGAATTCCATCCATTTCCCCCAGATATTTTGATATTTATCTAAGGAGTCATCCCCTATATGTATTGCTTCCTCCATGGTCCTCATCCATTCTACTTTCCCCACCCACTCCTTCATTGATGGGGCCTCTGGGGCTTTCCACAGTCTCTGTATCAAGCTCTTTGCTGCATTAAGAAGAAATGGGACTAGTGTATTTTTATATTGCTTTATTGGGCTTTTTGTCGCATGGAATAGGCATTCCCAGGCCTCCCTTTTAATTTGTATCCCTGTGATTGTATATATTTTTCCTATGATCTCTTTCCAATATTCTTCTATTTTAGGGCATTTCCACCACATATGTGCGAAGGTGCCCAGCGTTTCACATCCCCTCCAACAGTTCGGAGATGTCCCGCTGTTCACCTTTCCCATCTTCTGCGGTGTCATATACCATCTGGCCATCAACTTATAATTCATTTCATTTGTCCCCTGATCCCTTGCTGTTGAACTAGCTAGCCTTAAAATCTTTTTCCTATATTACATTACAATATACATTTCCTCTGGAATGTTTCCCAACTCCTCTTCCCACTTCTCTATATAAGGTGGAATTTCTGGTTCAGCTTCCTTTATCAGGATTTTATATATTTTGGATATACCTTGTTTTGTGCAATGTGGTGAGCTAAATAATTTCTCTATAGGCTTCATCTCCCCTTTTCCCCTCAGTGGCTGTGGAAGTGTCTGCGTGAAGTGCTGAAGTTGCGTGTATCTCCATCTATCTAATGGTTTCCTTCCCCATTCTTTTGTGATCTCCTCATATGTATATATTCTATTTCCCACCATAATATCTTGTAGGGTTATTTCTTCTTTTTTTGCCCACCGACTAAAATAGATGTACTCATCCTTCCCAGGTCTAAAATAATCTGTGTTCAATAATGGAGTTAACGGTCCATTATATTGCCAGTTGTGTTGTTTACTTATTGTGTCCCATACTTTCAACGTGTTCCTTGTGATAATATTTGTAGTGCTTGCTAGTTTTCTAAATTTTTTTGGTATCCAAATCAATTTCCCCAGGTCCACCATACTTTGTGTTTTCTCAATATCTACTCAGCTTTTATCCCCTTTACCCTGAATCCATTCCGTTATCCGTGCTATTACTGTCGCTTGATAATATCTTTTAAAGTCGGGGGCTGCTAATCCTCCTGCCTCTCTATCCTTCACTAATATGTTGTAGGGTATTCTGGGGTGCTTATTCACCCAAATATATTTTAATGTTATTGTTCTAAGTTTTTTAAAATAATCTGCTGGAATTGGTATAGGAATCATTTGAAAAAGATATATCAATCTTGGGAGTATATACATTTTTAATGCCGTTATTCTTCCTATCCATGAGAGATTTTTCCGTCTCAAACTATTTAGATGTTCTTTAATTTTATTTAATAATGGAATGTAGTTTGTTTCATACAATGCTTTCCCTGACGGTGTTAATTTTACTCCCAGATACCCCATTTCCTTCTTACACCATTTAAAGGGGAATTTTAACCAAATCTCCTCCTTCTCTTTTTTAGAGCAGGAAATATTAAGGATCTCTGTTTTAGATGTATTTACCTTAAAGCTCTATAACTTACTGTAACTATCTAATTCTTCTATCAGTTTAGGGATCTTGATGCCCGGTTCGGCAATGTATAACATAACATCATCTGGGTAAGCAGCCACTTTGTGCTCTCTCTCCCCGATTCTCACCCCTCTGATATTCCTATTCCTCCGGATTCTTTCCAGTAAAGGTTCCAGAGTCATCACAAATAAAATCGGGGAGAGAGGGCACCCCTGCCTTGTCCCATTATGGAGTTTTAGTATCGGTGATAACATCCCATTCACTCTCACCCTGGCCACCGGTTGGGAATATATGGCAGAGATCCATTTCATCATCCTTTCCCAAATTCCGAAATGTCTCAGCACTTCTAGCATAAAGCCCCAGTCGACTCTGTCGAAAGCCTTTTCGGCATCTATCGACATGAGTACGACTGGGGCTTCTCCTCTTTCTCCTGCTTGTAGGGCTATTAATGTCTTGAGACAGTTATCTCTACCCTCTCTTCCTGACACAAATCCCGATTGGTCATTATGGATCCACCTTGGGAGAATCGGTTTTAATCTATCTGCAATTATTTTTGAAAAATGTTTCATATCTATATTTGTTAATGATATCGGTCGGATCCGGATCTTTATCTTCTTTTAATATGAGGGTTATATATGCTATCAATGACTCTTCCCTTATTTTTTCCCCTTCCACCAGTTTGTTAAAATATTCCCATCATTTTGGGACTAAAATCTTTTGAAATTTCTTATAATATAGGATCGTATAACCATCTGGCCCGGGGCTCTTTCCCTGGGCCATCCCATTTATTGCCTTTATTATCTCCTCCTTGGATATTGGATCTTCCAGATAGCTCAGTTCTTCTCTGGGGATTTTAGCTAAATCAAGTTCTTTTAAATATTCCTGAAATATCTGACCCTCTTCTTCCTTTCCCCTTTCTTTTTCTTTCCATTTGATCCCATATAACCTACTGTAATAAGAGTGTAACTCTTTGGCTATCTCTGATGATGTGTTAGCTATCTCTCCTCTCTTGCTTTTAATTTTAGGGATGAAGGTCCGGCTCTTCTTTTCCTTTACTCTCCTCACCAGCCACTTCCCTGATTTATTACCCCATTGGTACCTATCCTTCATTGCTAAATGGGTCAGCCTCCTCCTATCTGTCTCCAAGAGATCTGCCAGCTCTTCTCTTTTTCTAGTTAATTCCTGTGCCTCTGAGACTCTACGTTTTTTAGCCTGCCTCTCCAGTTCTTGGATTTCTTTATATAAGGTGTCTATTCTTGCCAATCTACTTCTTTTCTTTTCTGCCCCCAGTTTAATCAGGATCCCCCTTATGTAGGCTTTATGCGTCTCCCACAGGAGGGATCGAGATATCTCCGGTGCATCATTGATCGCAAAAAAACTTTCTAACTCAATCTCCAGGGTCTCCACTATCTTCGGGTCCTGAATAAGTGACTCGTTTAGCTTCCACAACGTTTCCCTCTGTGTCTCTATTCCTACTTCCAATCTAGCCCACACTGGAGCATGATCCAAATCTGTGGTGGACCCAATTTTGGCCTCCCTCATCCTAGGTAACATTCGGTGTTCAATTAACACATAGTCCAACCGGGAGTATGAGCCATGTACGGCGGAATAATGTGTATAGTCTCGGATTTCGGGGTTACATACCCTCCACACATCGACCAATTGATATTCTACCATAAGTTTTCTGATAATGTTCTGTCTACTTAATAACCTTTGTCTAGAATGTCCCGTTGCATCTCTACACGGATCTATACATATGTTCAAGTCCCCAACCAGCACCAGATACCCTCTTTTAAATTCCCCCAACTTTTTAAGAGTTTTTCTCAGGTAGAGTTCTGGGTCTTTATTTGGTGCGCATATATTTGCAAAGGTCCACTCCGTATTCCACATATTTACCCTTACAAACAAATACCTCCCCTCAGGGTCTGCCATCTGTCCCTCTACCATAAATGACACCTCTCTACTAAACCCGATGGCGACTCCCCTTGCTCGGCCTGAGGATGAGTCTCCATAGAACCAGCTAGGGAACTGGGCCTGTCTCTT
>BLSH010109980.1:3821383-3843754 GCA_018402905.1 Glandirana rugosa
GATACCTGGAGTGTATACATAACTCTACCTTTTTCCTTCACTATCGTGTTTATTTTTTTCCCTGTTAAGTTCTCTTTACTTCTTACTTATTACTTTTTTTCTTTAAGTTAGTTTTTCTACAGTTCCTATTAAACTGTTGTGTAATATTTGGACTCTTCAAGTAATTCCCCAACCGACATTAATGGGAGTCCGTCCATATAGCGTTTCCCTACTATAAGTATATACAGGTACAACCGGATAGGGTCATTCTCGTATCCGTATACCTTATGACATTACAATTATTATTATTATTTATTATATTCTTTACTATTTAACACCTCTACATTTCCTCTCACTATCTGGAACTAAGGTCCTGTATGTACACACCTCCTGTGGGCGGTGGTTATACATCCACATATAATTTATAGTCACATCAATCTATCTGGACTTGGCTAGTGGCCAGATGTAAGGTCTATCACTCTCCTTTACATCTCCACAATTTATCATTTCTTATATTATTTATTATTATTATTAACATTACAGTATTCCATATGCCTATGCTCTTACTGGGATAGGCCAACATGGACATATATGAATATCATCCCTTTGCGATATACCTGCCTGAGGGTAATTACAGCCAACCCCTTAATGAACTTCTCAGGTTTATAATGTGTTGTCAAATTATCCTTGACATCTTTTTGATTGAATTTCTTTTTTTCATTATTCATTCTTCATTTCTCTTGAATTGTCCCTTTTTTTATTTGTGCTATCACTTCCTTTTTCCATCTCAATACATATGTGAGGTCCATAGATCCCTGTCGCCCCCCCCCTTTCTCTTCTTTCCCCTCCCCTCTCTCTTCCCCCTCTTCTACATATTCCCATATAGCACTATAACTATAGACGAATATTACATACATTACATATGTACGCATCTTAATCTCATCTTTATTGTATACAATTAAATTATACTCTTATGTTTATCATATTATTATTATTTTTTAAATTATTTAATGTTTTTTACTGTCCCTATATGTAATTGTATTAACAAGCATTAATGTATCTGTGAACCAATATTTCTTTCATGATTGATTGCTAATGCATCTATTTATGGCATTTTTATGGCATTTTTTATGGCATTTTTTATGACACTGTTAATTGGCACCAGCCTTTATAAGTTCTTTCCCGTGCAATACTATATTTTAGCAGCTAGATGGCACTCCTAAGTTTTCTTCATATAGCAGTGAGCTCGTCCTTTTGTTACTCCATTGCCTGATGAAAGAGTGCGCCTGCTTTCCACGTCGCAGGCTTTGTATACTCTGAAACGCGTTGCATACTAGTGACGCGGGACCCTGTGCGCGCTGGTCCCTGGACACCCCCAGCCATTTTCATCTGCTACGAACGGAATCTCTCTGAATGACTGCAGGTGGTCGCCCCGCTCGGTGGGATTTTCTTGGACCACAGCATACACAGAGACCCGCAGGACTTGGACTACACTGCTACTCCATACCAGGTCTATCCGCAGACGAGTGTGCGGACATGCTTTTTAACCACTGGAATCTGTGAGTGTAATCACCCTGTGTTCCACCCTGCTTGTAATAAAAATTACTGCATTTAGAGGCGCCTTCTCTCTTTCTTGTATTCTAGTGTTGTGGACATGGCTAACCCTTAGAAGAGCCGCCGACTTGTAGTACATATCCTGGATACTTCTACCCTTGTTGACCCCTCGCCTGGCCTTGCGCCTATTTGCTTCTTTCTTGAGAGAAAAGGAAGTCCTCCTCTTCCTCCCACTGTTCTGCCTCAAGTGCCCTGTCCATGATTCCACAAAGCGTGTGCTGTTGTAGAAATTTTTATTAGGATGTGTGAATAATGTATTGTCACAGTGTCTCCCAGTGTCGGTTTACCAGTATTCGCTGTGTATAGCGAATATGGCTTTAACCGGCAATAACCACTAGCAGTGAAAATCTTCCATTAATTGGTAACCTCACACTACCAGTCTGAGTATCCCGGCTGGCAGGCATTCTGAGCGTTTAATGCTGGAGTGAATGCCGGTCCGGATCTTTGGGGGTGCGATACGCATTCCGCAAAGCAGGTGTATGACCCGTCAACCGGGGGGCCCCCTGTATTATTGTGTAGATAAATTCACTTGACGGGGATGGTGTGGAATCAGTATCGCCTTTTATGTAAGGATAATGGTCTGTAAGCATTTCTGTCATGTTTGATCCACATGACAGAAACATGCAGCTATATTCCTTTGTGCATAATTTAACCTCTAATGGAACAGTAGTATAAACTCTATCAAATATGGTCCAAAGAAGCTAATGGTTAATGGCGGCAAAAGCATGCACATGAATTAGCGAAACAGTCATCATGAGTTAACATGCTGGTCTTTGGTGCGGAATACACCACGTGTGGGATTCATTGTATAGGGTTTGGAGCAGTTTTGAGCTCCATGTGTGTTTCATTGTTAACTGGGGAGCGTGAACCTTAGCACACCTTTGGGTGGGAACTCATGCATGCTGCATTCGCTGGTTCATGATCATACACGCCCCTTTCTATTGTATAGTTTGAATATAAACAAGTGTGTCATTGGTTGTTGTTTTGTATTGAGCTCATGTCATGTGACTGTGCCTTGGAGGCTGATTGGCTGATTGTGAAGCCACCAAGTCCCTTTGTTATCCCTGTCTCATCCCTATAAATAAAATACGTGAGCTCAGCTAATCAGGACTGACTGGCGAGCTTGCAATGTGAGAACAGCTATGGTGTCTGTTTTACTTGCTTTAACACGAGTGCACTCAAATGCAAAAGAGCTGAAAAGTGCGCTTATTAGCGCAAGCGAAATATAATGCACACAGCGTATTATATTTTCCATTACAGCGATCCAGCAGGAAGAGTCACTGATGCAAGCATTATCGCTCCTCACCATCCTTGTGGCCTCCTCAAATGGTTACAGAACAGTGCATACATCCTTGATCAGTAGCCACTGGTGTGGTGAAAAGAAGCCAAGCTCTAGGGATGAGCCGAACACCCCTCAGTTCGGTTCGCACCAGAACATGCAAACAGACAAAAAGTTCAGGGCGAACATCCGAACACCATTAAAGTCTATGGGATGCGAACATGAAAAATCAAAAGTGCTAATTTTAAAGGCTTATATGCGATGTTATTGCCCTAAAAAGTATATGGGGGCCCGGGGCCTGCCATAGGGGACATGTATAAATGAAAAAAAAAATTTAAATCAATCATTTTTTTCAGGAGCAGTGATTTTAATAAAGCTTAAAGTGAAAAAAATAAGAAAAAATCCTTTAAATATTGTGCCTGGGGGGGGGTTGTGTCCTTAGTCTGTGTGTAAAAGGGCACATCTCTGTGAGGTGTAGAACATAGCCAGAGCAAAATTACATTTCCATAGGAAAAATTGTCATTTAAAATCGCGGCTGTAATGTATTACAGGTTCCCGGCAATATACAAAAAAATGCTGAAAGAAAGTGCGTGCAGTTCCCCCCCCCCCCAGTCCAAACCAGGCTCTTCGGGTCTGGTTTGGATATTAAGGGGAACCCCGCGCCAAATTTAAAAAAAAATTGACCTGGGGGTCCCCCTAAAATCCAAACCAGATGCTTATCCGAGCATGCAGCCCTGGACGTTTAGGATGGGGGGGGGGGCAAGCGAGCGCCCCCTTCCCTCATGAACCATACCAGGCAACATGCCCTCAACATGGGGAGTATGGGTGCTTTGGGGGAGCACCTTGTCCCCATGTTGATGGGGCTTAGAGCCTCTTCCCCACAAGCCTAGTTGGTGCTTGTGGGGGTCTGCGGGCGGGGAGGCTTATCGGAATCTGGAAGTCCCCTTTAATAAGGGGGCCCCCCCTATGTGAATCACCAAAAAAGGAGTCTAGTGTAAAAAAAAAATAGGGAATTTTTGACAAGTCCTTTATTTTGTAAAATAGCTCTTTCTTCTTTCTTCCTCCATCTTTTCCTGGCCCGGTCCTTCTTCTGGTCTTCTTCTTCTTCTTCTTTTAGTCTTCTTGCTTCCTCTCGTCATCCTCAATCTTCAATCTTCATCTTCATCTTCTCCCCCCCGCCACACTCTCCGCTGCTGCAGTCCGGCCTCTGCGCGTCTTGCCGAATGGGCGGTCTTCACGATGACAGTTCTTTTATAAGAAGGGGTGGGGCCTCCCATGATGTAAATGGGTGACCCGCCCCCTCTGACATCAGATGATGTCAGAAGGGGCGGGTTCAATCAGTTACATCACTGGGTGGCCCCGCCCCTTCTTATAAAAGTACTGTCATCGTGAAGTCCGCCCATTCGACAAGACGCGCAGGGGATGGACTGCAGCTGCGAAGAGAGCGGTAACAGGCAAAGAAGATGAAGATTGAAGATGAAGAGAGGAAGCAAGAAGACTAAAAGAAGAAGAAGAAGACCAGAAGAAGGACCGGAGAAGATGGAGGAAGAAAGAAGAAAGAGCTATTTTACAAAATAAAGGACTTGTCAAAAACTGCCTATTGTTTTTTTTTTACACTAACACAAACCAATTCACATAGGGGGGATCGGGATCTGGGGGCCCCCTTATTAAAGGAGGCTTCCAGATTCTGATAAGCCCCTGCACATAGACCCCCACAACCACCGGCCAGGGTTGTGGGGATGAGGCTCTTCTCCCCATCAACATGGGAACAAGGTGCTTTGGGGGCAACCTCAAAGCATCCTCCCAATGTTGAGGGCATGAGGTCTGGTATGGTTCAGAGGGGGGGGGGTGTTCGCTTGTCCCCACCCCCTCCTGCCATGCCAGGGCTACGTGCTCGGATAAGGGTCTGGTTTGGGCTTTGGGGGGGACCTCATCCTATTTTTTAAAAAATATTTGCACGGGGTTCCCCTTAAATTCCATACCAGACCTGAAGGGCCTGGTTTGGATTTTGGGGGGGACCTCACATCATTTTTAAAAAAAAAATTGGTGTGGGGTTCCCCTTAAATTCCATACCAGACCCGAAGGGCCTGGTTTGGATTTTGGGGGGAACCGCACGTCATTTTTTAAAAAAAAATTGGCACGGGGTTCCCCTTAAATTCCACACCAGACCTGAAAAATCTCTGAAAAAAGTGCGTAGGATCCCCCCCAGTTCAAACCAGGCTCTTAGGGTCTGGTTTGGATATTAAGGGGAACCCCGCGCCAAATTAAAATAGAAAATTGACGTGGGGGTCCCCCTAAAATCCAAACCAGACCCTAATCCGAGCATGCAGCCCTGGCTAGTTAGGATGGGGGGACGAGTGAGCGCCCCCCCCCTCCTGAACCGTACCAGGCTACATGCCCTCAAGATGGGGAGTATGGGTGCTTTGGGGGAGAGGGGCTCTGCCCCCCCACCTCAAAGCACCTTGCAAGAGCCTCTTCCCCACAAGCCTGGTCGGTACTTGTGGGGTCTGCGGGCGGGGGGGCTTATTGGAATCTGGAAGTCCCCTTTAATAAGTGGGCCCCCAGATCCCGCCCCCCCATGTGAATACCCATTCGCCAAAAAAGGAGTGTAGTGTAAAAAAAACAATAGGCAGGTTTTGACAAGTCCTTAATTTTGTAAAATAGCTTTTCCTTCTTTCTTCTTTCTTCTTCCATCTTCTCCTGGCCCGGTCCTTCTTCTGGCCTTCTTCTTTTAGTCTTCTTGCTTCCTCTCTTCATCTTCAATTTTCATCTTCTTTATCCGCCGCCGCACTCTCCGCTGCTGCAGTCCGGCCCCTGCAAGTCTTGCCGAATGGGCGGTCTTCACAATGACAGTTCTTTTATAAGAAGGGACGGGGCCTCCCATGATGTAAATAGGTGACTTGCCCCCTCTGACATCACTGGGTGGCCCCGCCCCTTCTTATAAAAGTACTGTCATCGCGAAGACCGCCCATTCGGCAAGACACGCAGGGGCCGGACTGCAGCAACGAAGAGAGCGGCGGCAGGGAAAGAAGAAAGAAGATGAAGATTGAAGACGAAGAGAGGAAGCAAGAAGACTAAAAGAAGAAGACCAGAAGAAGGACCGGGCCAGGAGAAGATGGAGGAAGAAAGAAGAAAGAGCTATTTTACACAAAGGACTTGTCAAAAACTGCCTATTGTTTTTTTTTACACTTGACTCCTTCACTTTTTTGGTGAATGGGTAGGGGTACAATGTACCCCAAACCTATTCACATGGGGGGGTTGGGATCTGGGGGCCCCCTTATTAACCACTTGCCGCCCGCCAACCACAGGTTGACGGCGACAAGGTGGCTCGATATCGCAAATCGACATCATATGACGGCGGCTGCGATATCGCGCACTGTGAGCGCGTGCGCGCCGCCGGAGGCACGCTCGCGCGCTCACTGTGTTCGGAGGACCAGGGAGTGGGTGCGGCGGACTCGATCTCTGCCGGCTACCCGCGATGCCCCCCCCCGCAGTGAAAGAACGGAGGTCCGTGTAAGTAAACACGGATCTCCGTTCTGTGGGGGGGGAAGGGCTGTGATCACAGCCTTCCTGTAAATGGAAGCTGTGATCACGCCCCTTCCCCTGCCAGTCAAACACTGTCACAGTTAGAACACGTCCAGGGAACACAGTTAACTCTTAGAGCGCCCTCTGCAGGTTAACCCCTTCACTGCCAATGGCATTTACACAGTAATCAGTGCATTTTTATAGCACTGATCGCTGTATAAATGCCAATGGTCCCAAAAAAGTGTCAAAATGGTCCGACATGTCTGCTGAAATATCGCAGTACCGCTAAAAATCGCAGATCGCCGCCATTACTAATAAAAATTTTAAAAAAAACCCCAGAAATGAATTCTCACCATCCGTAAACGCGGCCACTTGTGCGCAAACCAATCAATAAACGCCGATTGCGATTTTTTTTATCACAAATATGAGGAAGAATATGAATCGGCCAAAACCGTTGAAAAAAATGTTTTTTTATATTTTTTTTTTGGATTTGTATTTTAGCAAAAAGTAAGAAATGTGCGTTTTTTTGCAAAATTGTCGCTCTTCTTTTGTTTATAGCGGCGATCAGAAATGACGCAGAGGGGATCAAATACCACCAAAAGAAAGCTCTATTTGTGGGGAAAAAAGGATGCAGATTTTGATTTGGCACAACGCCGCATGACCGCGCAATTGTCTGTTAAAGCGACGCAGCGCCGAATCTCAAAAAGGGCTCTGGTCCTAAAGTGTGAAATCCTTCCGGGGCTGAAGTGGTTAAAGGGGGCTTCCAGATTCTGATAAGCCCCCCCACCCGCAGACCCCCACAACCACCGGCCAGGGTTGTGGGGATGAGGCCCTTCTCCCCATTAACATGGGGACAGGGTGCTTTAGGGACAAAGCATTCTCCCCATGTTGAGAGTATGTGGCCTGGTATGGTTGGGAGGGGGGTGCTCGCTCGTCCCCACCCCCTCCTGCCATGCCAGGGCTGCGTGCTTGGATAAGGGTCTGGTTTGGATTTTGGGGGGCCCCACGCCATTTAAAAAAAAAATTGGCGCGGGGCTCCCCTTAAAGTCCATACCAGATCTGAAGGGCCTGGTTTGGATTTTTAAGGGGAACCTCACATCGGTTTTTAAAAAAAAATTGGTGCGGGGTTCCTCTTAAATTCCATACCAGACCTGAAGGGCCTGGTTTGGATTTTGGGGGGAACCGCACGTCATTTTTAAAAAAAAATTTTCACGGGGTTCCCCTTAAATTACATACCAGACCTGAAGGGCTTGGTCTAGATTTTGGGGGAACCCGCACATCATTTTTTTTTCATTTTGGCACGGGGTTTCCCTTAAATTCCATACCAGACCTGAAGGGCCTGCTTTGGATTTGGGGGGGAACCGCACGTCATTTTTTTCTAATTTTGGTGCGGGCCCTGCTGTTGCAAAATAGTTAAAAGATTGTGATAAAATCCCCCAGTCAAACAGGTGGCCAAAAATTGGGCCTTGGTTGTTGGCGGTGCCAGAACACTGTAACCCCTTGTAGTTACTCTTGTTGGACAGAGGAACTGAGCCTGATGTTGTAAATTAGTTTACAAATTCTGACGAAAGCCCCCAGTCAAACAGGTGGCCAAAAATTGGGCCTTACTTGTTGGCGGTGCCAGAACACTGTAACCCCTTGCAGTTACTCTTGTTGGGCGCAGAAACGGGACCTGTTGTTGTAAATTATTTTAACCACTTAAGCCCCGGAGCCCTTTTTTACACTTGTTGTTTACAAGTTAAAATAATTTTTTTTTGCTAGAAAATTACTTAGAACCCCCAAACATTATATATTTTTTTCAAACACCCTAGAGAATAAAATGGAGATCGTTGCAATACTATTTGTCACACGGTATTTGCGCAGCGGCCTTTCAAGCGCAATTCTTTTTTTTTAAATCGCTTTTTTGAGTTAAAAAATAAGACAACAGTAAAGTTAGCTCAATTTTTTTGTATATTGTGAAAGAGGATTTTACACCGAGTAAATAGATACCATACATGTTAGGGTTGAAAATTGTGCACACTTTCAGAATGGCAACAAACTCCGGTACTTAAAAATCTCCGTAGGCGACGCTTTAACATTTTTGTACGGTTACCAGGTTAGAGGTGCAGAGGAGGTCTTTTGCTAGAATTACTGTTCACACTCTGGTGATCGCGGTGATACCTCACATGTGTGGTTTGAACACCGTTTTCATATGCGGGCATGACTTACATATGTGTTTTCTTTGCTGCGCGACCTTCCGGTTACGGTGGTGTTTTAATTTTTTTTTTATTATTTATTTTATTATATTTTTAACACTGTTCCTTTAAAAAAAAAAATCTGATCACTTTTATTGCTATCACAAGGAATGTAGACATCCCTTGTGATAGTAATATATGGTGACAGGTACACTTTATGGAATCCACACAGCGGCCAGAAGTGTCGGATCGGAGCTCCGGTCTCCTGGTGGGACGGGAGACCGGAGAAGAGCGGCGGACAGTGTGTGTGGGCCCCTCCCACTCCCTGGGATAAAGACTGAGCGGCTTCCGAGCTGGATCGCCATTATCACCAGATAGCCGGCCTCCTGCTCTAAAAAACTATACCGGGGTATAGCCTGTAGCTGCAGGCTATACCCCGATACTTCCACTTAAAGCTGCCGCCATTTATAAACCACTATTCACATTAAGTGGTTAAAAATTGTGATGACATGCTCCAGTCCAACAGGTGGTGAAATATTGGGCCTTGGGTGTTGTCGGAGCCAGAACACTGTAACCCCTTGCAGTTACTTTTGTTAGGCGCAGGAATGGGCCCTGCTGTTGTAAATTAGTGTAACCACTTGAAGCAAATCGCTGTTTATAAACGGTGGCTGCTTTAAGTGGACGTATCGGGGTATAGTCTGCAGCTACAGGCTATACGCTGGTACCGTTTTTTAGAGCAGGCGGCCAGCGATCCGGTGATAACAGCTGATCCGGCTTGGGAGCCACTCGGTCGATATCCCAGGCAGCGGGAGGGGACATCCCCCCTCCCGCCACTGTCCGCCGCTCTTCTCCGGCCTCCCGTCCCACCGGGAGACCGGAGCTCTGATTTGACGCTTCCTGCCGCTGTGTGGAGTCTAGGGTTGCCACCTTTTCTTCAAGCCAAACCCGAACACTAAAGCCTCGTACACACGGTTCGATGGTCGTACGACCGAACGGCTCAAATCATATGTTGGCTGTTGTATCTAGCTTACTGACATGCACTACGCGATCATACGACCAAGCTGAAGGTAGTGAACGTATAAAGAGAAAGTTCAGGTGCATGTAATTAGCATCCGGCCGTTCCTGACTTCGGAGCATGCGTGTTTTGCACAATACAACTTGTTGGACCAACTTCTCTGTACACACGATACAACAGTCGTATGACCGCTAGGGTTGCCACATCATCCCTTTAATCCAGGACACATATGAATTACACAGGTTCTGTGGCTGATTAAAGTGGTAATTAAACTCACTTGGTGCCTTATCTGCATTAAATCGGTCTCAGAACCTGTGTGATTCATGTGTGTCCTGGATTAACCACTTCAGCCCTGGAAGGATTTGCCCTCTTCCTGACCAGAGCCCTTTTTGCGATTCGGCACTGCGTCGCTTTAACTGACAATTGCGCGGTCGTGCAACGTTGTACCCAAACAAAATTTGCATCCTTTTTTTCCCACAAATAGAGCTTTCTTTTGGTGGTATTTGATCACCGCTGCATCATTTTTGATCGCCGCTATAAACAAAAGAAGAGCGACAATTTTGCAAAAAACCCAAATTTCTTACTTTTTGCTAAAATACAAATCCAAAAAAAAAAATCTAAAAAAACATTTTTTTTCATCGGTTTTGGCCAATTTATATTCTTCCTCATATTTGTGATAAAAAAAATCGCAATCAGCGTTTATTGATTGGTTTGCGCAAAAGTTGCAGCGTTTACGGATGATGAGAATTCATTTCTGGGGTTTTTATTTTTTTTAATTTTTTTACTAGTAATGGTGGCGATCTGCGATTTTTAGTGGTACTGTGATATTTCAACGGGCATGTCGGAACATTTTGACACTTTTTTGGGACCATTGGCATTTATACAGCGATCAGTGCTATAAAAATGCACTGATTACTGTGTAAATGCCATTGGCAGTGAAGAGGTTAACCTGCAGGGGGCGCTCTAAGGGTTAACTGTGTTCCCTGGGCGTGTTCTAACTGTCTTAGTGTTTGACTGGCAGGGGGAGGGGAGTGATCACAGCTTCCATATAGAGGAATGCTGTGATCACTCCCTTCCCCCTCTAACAGAATGGAGATCCGTGTTTACTTACACGGACCTCCGTTCTTTCACTCCGGGGGGCATCGCGGGTAGCCAGCGGAGATCGAGTCCGCCGCACCCACTCCCAGGCCCTCCCCGGACACAGTGAGCGTGCCTCCGGCGGCCAGCGCGTGCTCACAGTGCGCGATCTGGCAGCCGCCGTCAGATGACGGCGGTTTGCCCAGGAGAGCCATCTTGTCGCCGTCAACCTGCGGTTGACGGTCGGCAAGTGGTTAAAGGGATGATGTGGCAACCCTATCTGACAGGTCTCTGCACAGTGAACGGAGACGGGCCTGTCACTTGCCTGCTTAGTGGGGATCAACGGATCGATCCCTGAACAAAACAGAGTCCACCGGACAGAAAGCCTGTGTGAAAGAGCTCACTAGTGCACTTCACTGCGCTTGCTTAACAACTCAACCCATTCAACTCAATTGGGCTGCGCTGCAACCGCGTGCAATGCACATGGCTACAGCACAGTGGTATGGGATTTTAGGAGTTAAAAACAAGTGGTAAGGAGAAAACAACGCTTCTTCACCACCTGTCAAATACTTCAAATACTCTTCAGAGTGCCCTGCTACTTCATTTACACTTATGGTTGGGGGGCAGTAAAAATTAGAGGTTGAGCTGTATTTTTACTGCTACCCAACTGTTCCTTTTAAGCTGAAAAGGCAGCAGAGGGGGGGATGTACACACGCAATAGCCAAAATGCTTTGCATCACAGTGCGGCAATGCCTGCTGAACGTGGCCCGTCCAAGTGAATGAGGGCTTCCTGCATCCGTATGCAATGCATTCAGTTGTGGGGCGACACTGGGGGATTTAAACAGGGGGTGAGGAAGTGATATAACACCTCCTCACTGCCTGTTAAATGCCCTCTGAAGAGTGATCCAAAAATGGATTGCTCTTCAGAGGGTACCACATGTGTAAATGAGCCCTAAGGCTGTTCACCCATTGCAATATATTCTGAGAAATCATCAGGGAACTGGGGACAGGAACAGGACTATTGCTGAGCCTAGGTTCAGACGAGTGCGATCTCAGACATCAAATGTGATTTACATTCGCACCGCAGGTGCCGATCGCAGTGGTTCGCAGAGAGCAGTGTGAACCATCTGCGGAAGAGGTGCCATTCGAGAAACTGCGCTGGAATCGCACCGCTTCCCACATCGCTACAGTGTGAACCTAGGCTGAGTAAAGCTCTTGTCTGCAGCAATTACAAAAAAACTTCTGATCAGCTGGGGGCCAGGGGAAGGGAAAGGACTATTTAACCCCCTGGACTCAAGCGCTTACCTCCTGTGGAGATCCAGGCTGGACTGTGGCTTTATCTGCTCAGGTGGTGGCCAGGAAGGAACATGAGGAGTTAATGTTATCACTCAGGCACAAGTCCTTATCTTTATTCAGCCATTCTGACAATCTTATCTGAGTCCCGACTTCCACTTCTATACCGATCAGCTGGGAAATGTAATTGCCGTGAACCGCAGTACGAGACAAGGATTACTCCGCCTGAGCCCGAAAATCATCAAATAGTCCCTGCCAGCTGATCGGTATAGAAGTGGAAGTCGGGACTCAGATAAGATTGTCAGAATGGCTAAATAAAGATAAAAAAACTTGTACCTGAGTGATAACATTAACTACTCATGTTCCTTCCCAGCCACCAGCTGAGCAGATAGAACTCAGAGCCAGAGTACAGGCTGGATCATGTGTCCGGGAGAGAGGAGGAAGGAGACCCGGACACATGAGTCAAAATCATTCTAAACCCGTACTGTCCGGGTGAATCCTGGACAGGTGGCGACCCTAGTGGAGTCCCTGTGGAACCCGTAATTGGCTTTGATCGGGACTCCTTCGTACATTCCCGGAAGCAACGTTACAAAGTCACTTCTGGTTTACTCGGCGGCTAATGGCGCCGGTTTTAAAAAAATGACAGTATTCAGAATCGCCGTTTTTGCTGATCTGAATACTGTGAAGTGTAAAGGAGGGATGGGGGTCTTTTAGACCCCCCTTCCTTCCATAAAGTGTACCTGTCACCATATATTACTATCACAAGTGATCAGATTTTTTTTTAAAGGAATAGTGTTAAGATGAAAAATATAATATTATAAAAAAAAATTTAAAGCGCCACCGTCCCCGCAAGCTCATGCAGCAAAGAAAATGCATACGTAAGTTGCGCCGGATATGAAAACAGTGTTCAAACCACACGTGAGGTATTGCCGCGATCGCCAGAGTGTGAGCAATAATTCTAGCAAAAGACCTCCTCTGCACCTCTAACCTGGTAACCGTAAAACATTTTTAAATTGTCGCCTATGGAGATTTTTAAGTACCAGAGTTTGTCACCATTCCGCGAGTGTGCGCAATTTTCGAACCGGGTCATGTATGGTATCTATTTACTCGGCGTAACATCCTCTTTCACAATATCCAAAAACTGGGTTAACTTTACTGTTGTCTTATTTTTTAACTCAAAAAGGTGATTTTTTTTCCAAAAAAAGTGCTTGAAAGACAGCTGCGCAAATACCGTGTGACAAAAAGTTTTGCAATGATTGCCATTTTATTCTCTAGGGTGTTTGAAAAAAATATGTAATGTTTGGGGGTTCTAAGTAATTTTCTATATATAGATATAGATAGATATATATCTATCTATATACATATAGGAAGGCTAGTATGGTGGCCTGAATTTATGGGAGGAGCCCGGATGGTATTTAAGCAACTCACTCCCCATGCTCTTTGTTGGTTCCAGTGCATGATAGCACATCTTACTGGGCCAGCTCTCCCCAGCTCACTTCATGTTTGTGAATCTGTGCGGTCGATTACCAGTGTGTTGTAGCTTCTCAGTTTGTGGTCTTCTTGGGCGGTTCTCACTCGCTGTTGCAGGTGGGATTCAAACCTTTTCATTTCATACGCTATGTTACAATTCGTAATGTTTCCTATCCTGCATCCCCTTTTGTACTTAGCTGCCTCCAAGTTGTTGTTGGTCGTGTCCCCACATCATATGGCACAGCCATAGTAGATTCGTAGGTTCTCTCTTCCTATTTTATGATTCATTCTCAAAGCCAAGCTTCGAGCCACAGTCGGTCGTTATCCAATATCATTCCATGCAGGCTTTGTTGCTCACAGAATTCACTGTCTATGGGGGTTGCCACCGCATCCATTGGGTGATTAGCATGTATTGTTTGCACAGGCTTCTGTGACTGATTGAGGTGGTAGTTAGACCCACCTGGGCCTTGGCTGCACTCAATTAGCCTCGGGGGTTGGTGTGTGTATTCAGTTGAGGCCATTGTACACTCCACAACCAAACTCGTATCAGATTCATTTCATGCACACTACAACCAATTCATATTGATCATGCCATTCACCTCACAATCGATTTGTAGCGAGTCCATTGCATACTCACCACAATCTGATTTGAGCCTAGTCACAACGGTTCATATCGGATGCATCACACACACCAATTCGCATTGGACCATGTCACTTACACTCTTCGTATTATTACCCTATCTACCGATTCGTATCGGTGCCTTCCCTTCAACCGATTTTGATCACTTTATGTCATTACTCTGTTCATGTCATTTTCCTGACTACCGATTTGCATCGGTGCATCTCCTACCCCACAAACGATCCATATCGGATACTTACCACAGTCCAATATGTACATAGTTACCGATTCATACCGGTCATGTTGTTTACCCGGTCCATGTTATCTTCCTGATCGGTTACTCTTCCTACCGACTTGCATCAGTTCATACCATTTTTTCACTACCAAATTGCATCCATTCACGTAATTCCTTACTACCGATTCACATTGGTTCATGTCAGTTCCTACTACTGATGCATGTTGGTTCATGTTATTCCACTACTGATTCGCATCGGTTCATGTCACTCATGTCGGTTCGTGTCAGTCCTACTACCGAGTTGCATCGGTTCGTGTCAGTTCCTACTACCGAGTCGCATCGGTTTGTGTCAGTTCCTACTACCGAGTCGCATTGGCTCGTGTCAGTTCCTACTACTGAGTCGCATCGGCTCGTGTCAGTTCCTACTACCGAGTCGCATCGGCTCATGTCAGTTGCACTACCGATTCGCGTTGATCCATGTCATTTCCTACTACCGTTTTGCATTAATTATGCTAGTATTCTGCCCATTCGAATCGGTTTGTGTCATGCTGCTAATTATTGTCAATTTATCTATTGATTTGCATTGGCTCATGTTATTTCCTACCACGGATTTGCATAAAAGCAAATCAGCTCACATGTCATTTAAGTCGACCCACATCTTGCTAAAGCCCACTACCGATTCTTATTGGTTCGTGTCTCTTCCTTACTTCCGATTCGTATCGATCCATGGCATCGGTTCAAGTTCCATGCCAAGCACAGTTACGGTTAGTTTGGCCACAATACATCCCCTTTTCTACTTTTTTACTATCTTCATCCTTCATCTATCTATAGGTCAATTTTGCAATCGCTGCAAATTTATCAGTACAGGCTCTTGCAATCACTGCAAGCACAGGTACTTGTTACTCCATACATTACAGCAAGCAGGCAGTGCGATCGCTGCAAAGCACGTGTTGTCATTTAAACCCCTAGCAAACTCGATCTCTGTCAGCATGTACAAACACAAACTTCTTACAAATGTTGCAAGTATGCTTAACTGAACGTCTTGCAAATCGCTGCCAGCACGCATTTTTGACACTCCCCACAACGCTGTAAGCATGCATTTCAAACTTGAACTTCTTGCAATCGCTGCAAACACGTATTTTTGTAACTCCTTGCAAGCGATGCGAGCACGCATCATTGCAAACCCCTAGCAATCACTGCGAACACTCACTGTCTAAAACACCTTGCAATCGCTGCATGTGTGTATTTACATAAATTCCTTGCAATTGCTGCGAGCACACATCAACAAATACCTCGCAATCGCTGTGAGCATGCATAAACTAAACTTCTTGCAAATCACTGCAAACACACATATACATAAACTCCTCGCAATCGCTGCGAGCACGCATCAACACCAATCCCTCGCAATCGCTTAGAGCAAGGACAAACACAACCCCATTACAAGCACATTCTCAGTGGCACACAATCAGCCCCACACCATTTTAGTGGCACTTAATCGGCCACTCGTCTCCAGTGGCATTAACATATGGGCCACTCATCGTTTTCTGTCATTTCTCCTTAGGTCAGTCGAGTTCAGGTCCCATCCTGCATCAGGTGGAACGTTTTCCCCAGGAAAAGAAAAAAAAACCCTCCCAACGTAGGGATCGCTTCTTCATCAGGGCCACCCGCATAACAAGGGTGGGACAGCCCGTGTAGGAAAATAAGAGATATATATTTTTCACTTATGTCACCCCTACTACAGGTTCGATCCATACCAGGACCTTAATGCTAGAGCGTTAGTCAGGTGTAGTTCACGGGTCTTTTCTGTCACATTATTCTGCAGCACTCTGTCACTAGATCTTCGATTTTACATACACCATTTGGCATACTAAGGTTGGGCGTTAGTTACTGTCACATATGTCTATGTATTACACTCTCTTTTCGGAGACCGACTCTCTACCTCACAGACCAGGTCGCTGAACGTCAACTTGCTGACAGTGCAAGAGTTAAGCAGACCAAGCATGTGTCAAATCTACAGACTGAAACATTCCTACATAGGTTGTACCAGACTCCAACTGCTTGCCCCAGTATGTCCTGGGGCTCTAGTCCACATGTTTTTGCTCAGCACAGACAGGCACCCGAGCTATTGGTTACCTGGCCAGTCACCTCCTGGCTCACTTTGGGTGCCACGCACTATCTTGAGTTTTCTAAATTTCCACTATACAGTGTTCTATCTATGCCTGTCATTTCATTCCTGTACTCCTCTTTCCTCATTCTTGAATTTCTGTATTCCACTCCGTTCTTTTTCCTCTTCCACACCCCATTTTGACACACACCCCCTTGACCGACTTGAGTGTCACCGACATGGAACTCTTTTGTCGCCACTTTGCTGGCCTATGCTCCCCGCTCTGTGCCATCTGCCAGCCAATTTGCCACACTGCAAACTGGTGCCCAAATGCAGCCACAAGATGCCCCTTCAACCCCCCCGCCACCTCAGGATTCCACACCAGCCTCTTCACTCTACCTCTCTTCACTCGCGAGTGCAAAAAACCTCCAGTCTGCAACTCTCGACGAACAGGCCATCGATGCCCTGCTACAGGCCAAACTAGACAAAGGATCTGTGATCGGCCCTTTCACCCAGTAACCTTCCAAACCTGGAGACTCAGCCCTATTGAGCTTGTCAAGGGCAAGTTCTCCAATAAGTTTCGGTTAGTGCACAATTTTTTTTCTGCACTTCATTCTTCACACATTCCCTGATTCCTTCCAAGGAATTTTCCTTGAAATATACATCAGACGACATAGCTATTCAAGCAGTCTTTTTCATGGAGCCTGTCACACCGAGCCCAGTGTCAGATGGTTATCCATTACCTGGATTATTTTCTACTCCTCAAGCGACCAGACATACCACCGGTAAACCTTGTTAGGTTGAGAGTGGTCAACTTCCACGCTCCCATAGCCGAACACAAAGTAGAAAGCCCGGCACAAGCCATCACCTTCTTGGGTGTCACTTTGGACACACATGCCATTCAAGTCAGCCTGCCTCCCGACAAACTAGCCCATATCAGGTCGGTTGTTCATGACTTTACTCTCTCGCAGGGGGTACTATGAAACAGATGCAGACTTTGCTAGGGACGCTCAATTTTGTGATAAGAATTTATTCCTCAAGGCCGCTCATATTGCACGGCTCCTAGTTTTCCTTTCTCAGGTACAAGGTGCTGACCAAATCATTAGGTTAGACCCGGCAGCCATAGCCGACTTAGCAATGTGGGATGAGTTCCTCATAAATTGGAACGGCATATTAAGGTTATCCCCGTGGCATCAGCTGCATCACCACAGGTAGTCAGAGATGCTGCAGCTTCTACGGGCTTTTCTGCAATTTTTTGGACTGGTTCGCAGGTCCTTGGCCGCCAGAAATCCTGTTAATTCCAGGTTTCTCTGTCATCCTCACTGTTCGAGTTTTACCCCATCGTGGCAGCTGCTCAGGTCTGGGGCCACACTTGTACAGGACAAACCATGGTCTTCACTACTAACAACCGGGCTATGGCCAAAAACATAAACAAAGTTAGATCCAAGTCGCTCCCCATTTGAACCACCATTCAATATACCCTGTAAACATATCCAAGGCAAAAGCAAATCGCAGCGGGTGCGTTATCACGTTTCAATTTTGGCTCATTTTTCAGGAGTATCCTGGAGCCAACCCAACGCTCCACGCCTATCCCTCCTTGGTCACAGCTAACCATGGATTGAAACGGCCAATGGCAAATGCTTGCCCATTACGAGCACCATCTTCAGAGACATGTGTAAAGTCCTCTCACGATCCCTGTACAGGGTTTAGTCTAGTCATTCAAGCAGCCATCTACCAAACCTACTATGTTTTTTTTCCAAGTCATCTTCCAGGACGGCTTACAGAGAGAGAGGCTCCTCCCACCTATCACAGGAAACACATGATCCACATTATAAAAAAGGGCTTATCACCAGCAGTACCTCAGTATTTGTGTTTCCTCTGGCCAGACAGGAAGACATTTTTTTATTTTAGTCCTTCGTGCTAGTTTGCAGGGGCCTCCCGGCTGCTGGATCCCAGTAACAGGGGCAGTGAACCTGGGGAGACAATACAGCTCGGGGCACCCTAGGCTAAGTCAGAGCCAGGGTGCTATAACAAGGGACCCCCTCTCCCTATCTTGTGGCAGCGGATCCCCAGTGGTGGATGTGCTGGTGTCGGAGAGGAAAGAGTCACGTTTGATTTCTGTCCCAGGTGGTGCTCTATGATTTGCTAGCTCAGGTGAGCAGCTCAGCCTCCCCCTCATGCAGCATGTGTCTCTGGCGTAGGCAGGTGCAGGATGATGACATCACTTCCTGTGGCGACCGGAAGTGAGGTAGCCGAAGACCGGTAGTGCCTCATCAGCCATCTTAGTAATGGGAAAGTGCGGCCTGGATGCTGATAGAGACACAGGAGCACCACCACAGTTCTGGAAGCACCGGATCCATAGCTCCAGTTCGGGACTCCCTGCACACACACCACAGCATTTAAGGAAGCAGAGCACATGGTCCTTCGTCCTGCAAGTCACCATGGAAGTGGCTTCAGTTGGAGAGGCAAGTCTGGAGGTGCCAGCAGACTCTGGCTCTAAGTTAAGGAAAAGGGGAGCTAGAGGCTCCTGTTTTTTTCCTTTTTCCCTGGTGTAGGGGGCACTGAGGAAGATGGGAGGACCGGCACTATGTATCAAATTTACAATTTACAATTTCCATAGTGTGTTTTTTATATGCAGCAAGTTGTAGTAAAATGCTGTCCTCTACCCTTTATGTTTGCATTAGGATAAAAAGGATCCTAAAGACACTAAAGGGGAGACGCCTAAGAAGAGATATGCGGTCTGCTCAAAGAAACTATCTTCCAGTTGGAAGAAAACACTTTGCCGGGATTGCATAGAGCACCTATTCAAAGCAGAAACAGGACCCCTGTTTAAATCTTTTCTTGATTCCGTGAAAAAAGAAATGACACAGACTTTAAAGGTCATTTAAAGCACCAACAGTGGACACCACCAGGACAGATGCCCTACCCAGCACTGCCAATGCTGGTCCCAGCAGACCACCCCCTACAGCAGTGCCTGACAGGAGGGTTCCGGACCAGGTGTTTCTAGAAGAAATGCAGGAAAGTGAGGAGTCAGACTCCGAATCAGAAGAGGGGGAACTCGGGGACGAGAACATTACTATGTCACAAAGGTCCTTATTCCCATCTGAAGAGACAGAGGAGCTATTGAAATTCATTTATGACACACTAGAGCTAGAGGAGGAAGAGAAGAGGAAAAGGAATGGTCAGTCCATGATCAGTTGTACATGGGGTTACAAGTTAGAAAAACAAGAACCTTTCCTATTCACCCATCTCTGAAGGACACTATATTACATGAGTGGAAAAAAACAGAGGTAAGGTTTTTCTTTCCTACTACTGTCACGGTCCTGGTGGTGGAGTCTGTCTTATGCAGGGAACAACCACTCTTGCACACCCGATTCGGGGACCCCTGATAGTATAGACAGGAAGTCCCGGAGTGCGGGATGGCACGAGGGCTGGATGGTCACTGGTGGTGATGTGAAGATCCAGATAGTCATGCAGGCAGATGGATGGTCGTGCAGGCTGGGTTGGCAACTCGCATGCAAACAAGGTACAGAAGGGTCAGGCAGAGAATGGTTAAAGTCCAAGCAGGGTTCGTTAACGGTCTAGCGGCACAGTACAGAGGGGTCAGGCAAACGGATGGTCGTGGATAGCCGGGGTCGGTGCAGGCAGATAGATAGCAGGTCGGGTCAAGCCGGGTCGGATCACAGAGGCAGGAACAACACAGGAAAAGGTATCAGGGAACAGATACTCAGACGCTGTAGAATGGACAGCACTTGCCGACAGGTGCAGGAAGTTCAAATAGCGTTGTTTGGCGCCATTTCTGGCACGTGCGTGCGCGAACGTGCCCAAAGCGACCAAAAGTGCAGAAAATGGCAATCTTTTCCTAACACTGCCCCACCAAAGGGCAGCCTCCGGATGCCCAGCTTGGCGGGATTGTTATCCTTAAAGGTTTGGATGCAATCGTCGGCATGGAAGTTGTTTCGGGATCCCATGAGCTCTCTTCTGGCCCGTAGCCTTTCCACTTCACCAGATACTGGACCCCACCACCCCTTCTTCTGCAGTTGAGTATCGACTCCACCTCGAACTCTTCTGCTCCATCAATCAGGATGGGGCCGGGGGAGCTACAGCTCTATCGGGAAATGGATCCGGGGCCACCGGCTTCAGCAAGGACACATGGAACACTGGATGTATCCGTAAGGACAGGGGGAGCTCCAACTCAAAAGAGACCTGGTTGATCTTTCTACTAACCGGGAAAGGACCAATAAAACGAGGACCCAGCTTTTTAGATGGGCAAGCAAGCTTCAGGTTCTTAGTTGAGAGTCAGACCTTATCACCAGGTTGGAGATTGAGCTCACCCCGTTTCTTCTTGTCAAAGGCTGCTTTGGTGGCTTCTTGTGTCCGGGAAAGTGTCTCTTGCAAGAGCTTCCAGTTAGCCCGAACAAATTATGCTGATGCATGTACCGCTGGTACTGTCGTCTCCACTGCCAGGCTCGGAAGTACAGTGGGGTGGAACCCATAGTTGGCCCAAAAGGGGGATTGCTTGGTGGCGGAGTGCACAGAATTATTGTACGCAAACCCCACCAGGGATAGCAACGTACACCAGTCGAGAGTAGGTGGAAAACCAGCGGAGGTATTGCTCCAATGTCTGTCCTTTCGGTCTGGCCATTGGTTTGGGGGTGATAGGTGGTGGAAAAGGACAAATCAATCTCCAGGGCCGCACAGAGAGCTCTCCAGAACCGAGAGGTGAACTGCACCCCCCGGTCGGACACTATGTTCACTGGAACACCATGCAGCCGGATGATTTCTTTAATAAAGATTTCCGATGTCTCTTTCGCTGTGGGTGTGCCCTTCATTGGGAGGAAGCGTGCCATCTTGGTTAGCCTGTCAACCACTACAAACATGGTTGTGTATCCTTAAGATGGGGGCAGCTCCACAATAAAGTCCATGGAAATCTTGGACCATGGTCGGTCCGGGATGGGAAGAGGTTTCAGGAGACCCCAGGCTTTGGTTTTGTCCGTTTTACTTCTGGCGCAGGTAGCACAAGAGCAGACATAGGCTAGACAGTCCGCAGTATCAGCTCAGCGGTTTTCCGAGAGCCGAAGTGACCGGAAAGTTTGTGACAAATTCTATTCCCAGGAACAAGGTGTTGCGATGGGGGCAAAATTTGCCCCCATCTTAGCCAACCTGTTTATGGCAAAATGGGAGGAGGAAGAGGTATATACCCCAAAACGACCAGAATTAGTCCTCTGGACACACTATATCGATGATATCCTCCTTCTGTGGAGAGGCACAGCTGCCTCATTGGAAAATTTCATCCAAGATCTAAATTCCAACAACAGAGGAATCTCATTATCATTAGAATATAGCCAGGAACATATCCATTTTCTAGATTTCGATATAGAGATTCACAATAGTCAAATCTATACAAAAACCTTCTTTAACCACTTGCCGACCGCCGATCGGCATCTGACGGCGACAAAGTGGTTCGTTATCGCAAAACGCCGTCATACGACGGCGGCTGCGATAACGCGCACTGTGAGCCTCCGGCGGCGCGCGCGCTCACTGTGTTCGGGGAGGGCCAGGGAGCGGGTGCGGCGGCTTCGATTGCCGCCGGCTACCCGCGATGGCCCCCCCGGAGCGAATGAGCGGAGGTCCGTGTATGTAAACACGGACCTCCGCTCTGTGTGAGGGGGAAGGGATGTGATCACAGCCTTCATTTACGTGAAGGCTGTGATCGCTTCCCTTCCCCAGATAGGCAGTCCCCCTTACAGTTAGAACACGCCCAGGGAACATAGTTAACCCTTAGCGCGCCCCCTGCAGGTTAACCCCTTCACTGCCAATGGCATTTACACAGTAATCAGTGCATTTTTATAGCACTGATCGCTGTATAAATGCCAATGGTCCCAAAAAAGTGTCAAAACGTTCCGACATGTCCGCCCCAATATCACAGTACCGCTAAAAATCGCAGATCGCCGCCATTTTTAGTAAAAAATAAAAAAAAAATAAAA
>BLSH010109980.1:3851906-3872987 GCA_018402905.1 Glandirana rugosa
TCTCTGACGTTTGTACTATTTCGTCTACAGTCTATGACGTCTTTACTATGGCGACTACCAGTCTCTCACTAGTTACGGTGTAGTAGTCACGGTGGATTAATCACGGTGGAGTAGTCACGTATGGTCATTACGGAGTAGTCACGTGAAGTAGTCATGGTAGTCACGGATGGTCACGGTGGAAGAGTCACGGATGATCACGTGGGAGTAGTCACGGATGGTCACGACAGAGTATCCACGGTGGAGTAGTCACGGATGGTCACGGTAGAGTAGTCACGGTGGAGTAATCACGGGTAGTCACGGTGGAGTAGTCACGTATGGTCACGGTGGAGTAGTCACGTATGGTCACGGTGGAGTAGTCACGTATGGTCACCGTAGAGTAGTCACGGTCGTGTAGTCACGTCAGATAGTCACGGTAGAGTAGTAACGGTCGTGTAGTCACGTCAGATAATCACGGTAGAGTAGTAACGGTCGTGTAGCACTGATGAGGTGGCACTGATGGGCACTAATGAGGTGGCACTGATGAGATGGCACTGGTAGGCACTGATGAGGTGGCACCTATGAGACAGCACTGGTAGGCACTGATGAGGGTGCACTAGTAGGCACTGAGAAGGTGGCACTGGTAGGCACTGATGGTACTGATGAAGTGCACTGATGAGGCATTACTGGTATGCACTGATGAGGTGGCACTAATTAGGTGGCACTGATGATGTGGCATTGATCACTCTCTGACCATCAGCGGTATCATTTCTGCAGTATCTGACATCTGCTTTATCATGTTTGCAGTCTCTGACCATCTCTTGTATCATTTCTGCAGTCTGTGACCATAAGCTGTATCATGTCTGCGGTCTCTAACCATCTCTTGTATCATGTCTGCAGTCTCTGACCATCTCTTGTATCATGTCTGCTGTCTCTGACCATCTCTTGTATCATGCCTGCAGTCTCTGACCATCTCCTGTACCATGTCTGCAGTCTCTGACCATCTCTTGTATCATGTCTGCAGTCTCTGACCATCTCTTGTATCATGTCTGCAGTCTCTGACCATCTCCTGTACCATGTCTGCAGTCTCTGACCATCTCCTGTAGTATGTCTGCAGTCTCTGAACATCTCTTGTATCATGCCTGCAGTCTCTGACCATCTCCTGTACCATGTCTGCAGTCTCTGACCATCTCCTGTAGTATGTCTGCAGTCTCTGACCATCTCTTGTATCATGCCTGCAGTCTCTGACCATCTCCTGTATCATTTCTGCAGTCTCTGACCATCTCCTGTATCATTTCTGCAGTCTCTGACCATCTCCTGTATCATTTCTGCAATCTCTGTTACTGTTAATGCACTTAGAACTTACCAAAACCCAAAAACAGAAATATAATATATAGAAGCGTACTGCTCTTTAAATGTGGTGGCTGCATTAGTTCTCCTTTTTTAGGCTTTTTTCCCTTTATTTTCACCTGGTGATCCCGCCAGTGACATGCCTCCTTAGGGTGTCTTCACTCAGTGCTGGCACTGAAGAGGTGGCACTGATGTGCTGGCAATGTTGAGATGGCACTGATAGACTGCACTGATGTGCTGGAACTGATGAGATGCCACTGGTATGCACTGATGAGATGCCACTGGTATGCACTGATGAGGTGGCACTGGTAGACACTGATGTGCTGGCACTGAAGAGGTGACCCTAGTATGCACTGATGAGGTGGCACTGATGGGCACTAATGAGATGGCACTGATGAAATGGCACTGGTATGCACTGAGGTGGCACTGATGGGCACTAATGAGATGGCACTGGTAGGCACTGACCATATCCTGTATCATTTCTGACCATCTCCTGTACTATGTCTGCAGTCTCTGACCATCTCCTGTATCATTTCTGCAGTCTCTGACCATCTCCTGTATCATTTCTGCAGTCTCTGACCATCTCCTGCATCATGTCAGCAGTCTCTGACCATCTCCTGTACCATGTCTGCAGTCTCTGACCATCTCCTGTATCATTTCTGCAGTCTCTGACCATCTCCTGTATCATGCAAGAGAAATCATGCCAATATTTATGCCACCGTCCTATATAAAGATACAGAATTGGGTAAAACCTCTAGGCCAATGGACTAAGAGAGAAAACCAGAGTAGTGGACTTTGTCGGCATAAATGAAACTGATGGTTTTAATAAGAAAATATTTATTTATTAATCATAACAAGATTTGTTAAAAGGAGACCCATAACAATGTGTCAATTGAGTAAAAAATTACAACAAAAATGTGTCTAACAGACAACAAAAGCAAAATAAAGCTAGCATATAACACATGAGTCAGGGATGATACAGATACCCGACCCAAGTGGCAGATGAGCCTGAAGGATGAGGTCGACGCGTTTCGCACAGACGTGCTTCATCTGGACCATTGTATTCTTCAAGCTATGAGTTGTATAGATATAATATTTCAATTAACATGACATAGAAGAAAAAAGTTGAAAAAATAAATATTAAACATTTTCACATGTTATTTTATATAATGTAATTCACTAGGATTATATTGAGTATATTCACCATGAACTGCCTCATGTGTGGCTCACTGTAATCCAAAGAAGGGACTATACATCAGGGGGGCAGGCACAGGAGACCCCAACTAAATGGGAAAAGGGGACCGGCGCATCCAGGGCGGAGGTATCTCTGTAGATAATAGATAGACTTAGAACCACTATGGCTTAATTGAACTTATTCAGTATATTTAATAGTGTTAAATGTCCTACCTATAGTAAGTAAAATAGGAAGATGCTTCTAGGTCCAATATAATATAGACCAGTGGCGTTCTATTTGTAGGTAACACTGTTGTAATCTAAAATATATAAGACAAAAATTGTAGAGGCCAAAACCATACATTCCTCATAAGACAGCTATTAGAAGGATAAATAGGTGGTCAAAGATTACCAGGAGAGGCCCACGCCCAAGGTACGTAATCCTGTGGGGACCATTGCTTGTGTCTATCCAAAAGGACAGCGTCTCCTATATGGTGACTCCAAAGTGATGGCAGCACACAGTGAAAAGGTAGCTTAAAACACGCCGGATACCTGGCAGTAAAAATATCTGTCAAGGAAATCCGAGCGATGAGAGATACAGATGTAAATGGTAATAGGGGTACCTGATAGTAGCTGGAAAGCCCCATGTGGAAAAGGCCCTTGATTCTGACGAGAAGCTGCTAACCTCCGTCCTGGATGGAAGCCGGTTTATATCTCCCGCCACGCCGCGTGTACGCCGTCCATGATGGGCGGCGCATGACGTCACAAGGCGGCGACGCCAAATCGCGGCGTGACGTGCGTCTCAACAGGTGGCGCATGCTCAAATGAAAAGAGCGCGTCATCTGTAAGGAAGGGCCGTAAATGCGAGTGCCCAGACATCCTAGCAACGGGAAAATTCCCACCGCTCAGCCGGCGCACTCGCTGACGCCCATTCACAACATGCCTCAATAAGAAGCACGTGAGGCGCATATGCCTGCCCACCTACTGCACGCCCCGTATGGAAATGTAACCACAAAAAGTGAGGCAGCCCGTATGTACAAAGCGTGTAATGACAAAGCTAAAAATAAGAGACTATATTAATATGGTATACCAACTAAATCTAAAATGTAGATGAATGAAGGATGAATGAATGGTTTTCTCTCTTGTCCATTGGCCTAGAGGTTTTACCCAATTCTGTATCTCCTGTATCATGTCTGCAGTCTTTGACCATCTCCTGTATCATTTCTGCAGTCTCTGATCATCTCCTGTATCATGTCTGCAGTCTCTGACCATCTCCTGTATCATGTCTGCAGTCTCTGACCATTGTTTATTGTTAAGAGATTGTGGGAGGATATTGGGGTAACAGACTCCTTAGGGCAGCATCTCTGTGTTTATGTCACTGCCATGGAAACATTTGTAAAGGGGAGGAGTTTACAAGATAACCACGCCCATGTGGGGGCGCCAGAAATATTTCTGCACCCAGGCGTCTGTGACCCTAGGATCGGCCCTGGGCATCGTGATTCTGGACAAACACAGCTACACCACTGAAATGTACAGACTATTGAGTGACACCAACACCTACAAAGAATTATCATCAGACCCCACCCATAAGTACTAGAAAGAACTTATCTCCCTCATTGATAAAGGCTTTCGGGAAGGCATCTTCCCAAAATCCACAAAGACTCTACCAACCCTCCTGGACGACCTATCATCAGCGGAATTGACTGTAAACCTCTAGGATAGGGCGCTATATTGATCACTACGTTCAGCCAAAGGTGAAAAGTACACCTTCATTTCTTAAGGACACCAAGGATACCATCCGTCTTTTGCAAAGCATTTCTATTAGAAAGGGGGACATCATTGCCACAGCGGATGTAGCCTCCCTATACACCTGCATCCCACACCAACTTGGTACGCAAGCAGTTGATTATTATCTGTCTCAGGACGCCTCTATCCCTTCACAGCATAGGCGGTTTATCCTGGTGTACAACTTATACTTTGGATTATAGTTTCATCTATACAATTTGATCTCTTATATCACTAGCGCCACACTCTTTGTTTGTAACCACTACAAACATGGTTGTGTATCCTTTAGCTGGGGGCAGCTCCACAATAAAGTCCATGGAAATCTTGGACCATGGTCGGTCCGGGATGGGAAGAGGTTTCAGGAGACCCCAGGCTTTGGTTTTGTTCGTTTTACTTCTGGCGCACGTAGCACAAGAGCAGACATAGGCTAGACAGTCCGCAGTATCAGCTCAGCGGTTTTCCGAGAGCCGAAGTGGCCGGAAAGTTTGTGGTCATGATGGACCTTGAAGACAGCAGGGCATAGCTCTTGAGGGGCGTAGATCTGGTTGTGGTGCCACCAGAGACCATCTTTCCAGGTAAGTCCTTGGACAGGGGATGCAGGCGAACAGACATAGTTTTTCCAGATTTGAGAGAGCAAGTCATCCTGTGTAAGTAAGAAATTCCTGGGCTGAAGGATGTTGTCTGGAGGAGTAGGTGTTCCGGGTTCCGTGTACATGCAGGACAGAGAGTCCGGTTTACTGTTTTTTGCCCCTAGGCGGTAAGTCAGGTGAAACTGAAACCGGGAGAAGAAAAGCGCCCAGCGGGCCTGGCGGGGTCTAAGTCTTTTGGCCATGGTGAGATACTTCAAGTTTTTATGGTCCGTATATATATCAGAATGGGGTGCTGGGCTCCCTCCAACAGATAGCGCCATTCCTCCAGCGCGGCTTCAATGGCCAACAGCTCCCTGTCACCGACATCATAGTTCCTCTCTGGGGCAGTGAGCTTGCAAAAGAAGGCTACCGGATGAAGGAGTGCCCTTGCTCCCTGTCTCTGGTACAGGACCGCTCCCACCGCCGTCTCTGAGGCATCCACCTCGAGCACATAGGGCAAAGTGTCATCCGGATGTTTTAGGATAGGTGCTGAGGTAAAAAGTCCTTTTAGAGCTTGGAAGGCATCCTGGGCCTTGAGCGGCCACTGGAACCGTTGACCCTGTTTTGTGAGAAGGGTGATGGGGGTGATGATTGCCGAAAATCCCTTTATGAATCCCCTATAAAAATTAGCAAATCCAATGAACTGTTGGCTCCCTTTTTTATGCACAGATGCCGGCCAGTCCAGGATAGCGGTAACTTTCTGCGGATCCATGGTGACCCCTGAGACCGACAAAATCAGCCCTAGGAACTGGATGGTAGAGCACTCAAAGGCGCATTTCTCAGCCTTCGCATATAGTCTATGCTGCCGCAAGTAGCTCAGGACACAGCCCACATGTTTCCGATGCTCTTCCAGAGAAGGAGAGAAAATTAGGATATCATCCAGATATATTATGACGAAGATATCCAAGTAATCCCGGAAGACATTGTTGACCAGATGCTGAAACGTAGCAGGGGCATTGCAGAGCCCGAATGGCATAACAAGGTACTCGTAATGGCTGAAACGAGTCCGGAAGGCGGTCTTCCACTCATTGCCCTCTCTGATGTGGATTAAGTTGTATGCCCCTCTAAGATCAAGTTTAGTAAACACGGTGGCCGGCCCAAGTCTTTGAAAGAGCTCCGGAACAAGCGGGAGAGGATATCAGTTTTTGACCGTAATCCGTTTCAGCTCATGATAGTCTATGCAGGGGCGGAGGGAGTGATCTTTCTTTTCGACAAAGAAAATGCCAGCCCCAGTGGGAGAGGTAGATGGACTGATGAACCCTTTGGCCAAGTTTTCATCCAAATATGTTTTGAGAGCTGCTAACTCAGGTTCAGATAGCGGATAGATGTGACCGAAGGGGACCGGGAGCAACTCTATGGGGCAGTCATAAGGTCTGTGCGGAGGGAGTTGGTCTGCCCCCTTCCTGCTGAAAACATCCAGGTATTCGTGGTACACTGGAGGCACCGCTTCACGGGTTTCTGGATCTGGTTTAGAGTCCAAACTGAGAAGAGAAGGGCCAACGTTCCGGAAGGAAGCAGGCAGTGTTGGCCACAGTAGGGAGATGGGAATTGGATAAGTCCAGAGGGCCAGTTTATGCTGGGGCTATGCGCCCGGAGCCAAGGCAGCCCCAGGATTATGGGGAACAGGGGTGACGCTATGACGTCAAGAATCAGGAGCCCCTGGTGCCCTTCGGCAGTGGATACAGGAATTGGCTGGGTCTCCATTGTCACCTGGCCTGATTTGATGGCCGTCCCATCAGCCAAACAAATGGTCATCTTGTGAGCTTTGGGACGCAGGGGCACATGGTGTAGTGTAGCAAAGGCTTGGACCACAAAGCAACTACACGCCCCTGAATCAATAATCGCTGGAACTTGGATGCTCCCTCCGGGCAACTGTAAAGAGATAAGGAGAGTCAGGTGAGACAAATGGTGATTGGCAGATGTGGTCTCCCGGTTAGCCTGGTGATGCCACTTACCGGCTTTGGCAGGGCAGGTCCTCACCATGTGTCCGGGTTCACCGCAGTACAGGCACAGGCTGAGCGCCCGGCGTCTCTGTCTCTCCTCTAGGGTGAGGGATGGGCGCAGGAGCCCAATCTGCATGGGTTCAGGCCCTTTCATTGGCGCGGGTGGCGCTCATCCAGGTTAGGCGGGGGTCCCCCGGAAGTGCCTGCAGCCCGTTCGGCTCGGCGTTCCCTGAGCCTCCGGTCTATTTGAATAGCCAGGTTAATTAAGGCTTCCAGGGTGCCAGGCACCCCGACACAGGCAAGCTCGTCCTTCAGTGGCTCAGAAAGTCCTAGGCGAAACTGGTAGCAGAGTGCTGCGTCATTCCAGGTGGTGTCAGCACTCCAATGCCGGAACTCTGCCACGTAGTCCTGCGCGGTGCGCCAGCCCTGCTGCAGGGTATGCAAGGTGGCCTCTGCGGTGGCTGCAAGGTGAGGGTCCTGGTACAATCGGGCTATGGCATCAAAGAAAGCCTGCAGGGTAGCCTCTTCGGGTGCACGTTGTTCCCAGAGTTGATGGGCCAATGTCCGAGGTTCTCCTTGCAACAGGGAGATCACCAGGCCCACCTTGGTGGCTTCTAAGGAGAAGGTGCATGGCTGTAGGCCAAAATACAACTCGCAGGAGCTGCAAAAGGCCCAGAACTTGCTCCGATCCCCCGCAAACTTATCAGGTAAGGGGACCTTAGGCTCAGATGACAGTGCCACAATGGTGTGACCTGCTGCAGCTCCGCTTCCGGATGCAGATGGTGCAGAGAGTTCACGCACTTGCTCCTCCAGCCGGGTATAGCCGTCCTGCAAGTTCTTTACGGCTTGTGTGAGCCCGGCCAAGTGGACGCACAGCTCGTCCATGGCAGATGGTGTTCCTCTGACATTGGCTGTCCGTTACTGTCACGGTCCTGGTGGTGGAGTCTGTCTTATGCAGGGAACAACCACTCTTACACACCCAATTTGGGGACCCCTGGTAGTATAGACAGGAAGTCCCGGAGTGCGGGATGGCACGAGGGCTGGATGGTCACTAGTGGTGATGTGAAGCTCCAGATAGTTGTGCAGGCAGATGGATAGTCGTGCAGGCTGGGTCGGCAACTGGCGGGCAAACAAGGTACAGAAGGGTCAGGCAGAGAATAGTCCAAGTCCAAGCAGGGTTTGTTAATGGGCTGGCGGCACAGGGTCAGGCAAACACTGGGTCAGGCAAACGGATGGTCGTGGATAGCCGGGGGCGGTGCAGGCAGATAGATAGCAGGTCAAGCCAGGTCGGATCACAGAGGCAGAAACAACATAGGAACAGGTATCAGGGAACAGACGAAAACAAAAAAGACAAAAAGAAAGGACTTTAACGGCTGCCCACTGGTCCCAAGTGAAGAAGAATAAGATCATACAAAACCATATATAAAAACATAAATTTATTGGATTTAGTTAAAACAGTATATGAACATGTGTAACCACCAAAAAATACACTCCATCATTATGCTAGCAAATCCCTCTCAGAAGTGGGCTGTCAGAGGAAGGTGGCCCCCGCTGGGATGGTTTGCTGCTCCATGAAATACCAGATCTGGTATGCAAGGTTGGGGCCACGGCTCTGCTATGCTGAGCCTTACTAATCCTTTACATGTCATTTTCTTTCAGAAGTTTTTGCAAAATGTAGAAAAAAATGAAAACACATTTTTTTTTATACAAAAAAATTTAACATTGAAGTAGCATAAATTACACATCTCATTTCTCAACCACCTATTACACTTTTAAAAGCCCTAGAGCTCCAGGACAATGGAAATGCCCACAAAAATACCCCATTTTGGAAAGCTATTACCCCAATGTATAATCTATGAGGCATAATGAGTCTTTTGAACATGTCATTTTTTTCAGAAGTTTTTGGAAAATGTAGAAAAAAATGAAAACACATTTTTTTTTACAAAAAGTTGTCCATTTATATGATATTTCCAACACATGGCATGTACGTAGCAAACCTGACACCCCAAAATACATTCTGCTACTCCTCCTGAGTATAGCGATATCACATCTGTGAGACTTTTACACAGTCTGGCCCTATACCGAGGCTTAACATTGAAGTAGCACTTTTAGGCGTTCTACGAGCATTATTTACACATCTCATTTCTCAACCACCTATTACATTTTTGAAGGCCCTGGAGCACTATGACAATGGAATTGCCCACAAAATGATCCCATTTTTGAAAGCTAACACCCCAATGTATAATCTATGAGTCATAATGAGTCTTTTGAACATGTCATTTTTTTTCAGAAGTTTTTGAAAATGTGGGAAAAAAATGAAACCGCTTTTTTTTACACAAAGTTGTCCATTTATATGATATTTCCAACACAAAGTGTGTAAAAAAAATGTGTTTTCATTTTTTTCTACATTTTCCAAAAACTTCTGAAAGAAAATGACATGTTCAAAAGACTCATTATGCCTCATAGATTATTCATCGTTGTGTTAGCTTTCCAAAATGGGGTCATTTTGTGGGCATTTCCATTGTCCTGGTGCTTCAGGGCCTTCAAAAATGTAATAGGTGTTTGAGAAATGAGATGTGTAATTTATGCACGTAGAACGCCTAAAGGTGCTACTTCAATGTTAAGCTTCGGTATGTGGCCAGATTGTGTAAAAGTATCACACATGTGGTATCGCCATACTCAGGAGGAGTAGCAGAATGTATTTTTGGGGTGCCATTTTTGCTATGTACATGCTATGGGTTGATAATATCATATAAATGGACAACATTGTGTAAAAAAAATTCATTTTCATTTTTTTTCCACATTTTCGAAAAACTTCTGGAAAAAAATGACATGTTCAAAAGACTCATTATGCCTCATAGATTATACATTAGGGTGTTAGCTTTCCAAAATGAGGTCATTTTGTGGGCAATACCATTGTCCTGGTGCTCCAGGGCCTTCAAAAATATCGTAGGTGTTTGAGAAATGAGATGTGTAATTTATGCCCGTAGAACATCTAAAGGTGCAACTTCAATGTTAAGCCTCGAAATGTGGCCCAGCTGTGTAAAAGACTCACACATGTGGTATCGCCATACTCAGGAGAAGTGGCAGAATGTATTTTGGGTTGTCAGGTTTGCAATGTACATGCCATGTGTTGGAAATATCATATAAATAGATAACGTTGTGTGAAAAAATGCGGTTTAATTTTTTTTTCACATTTTCCAAAAACTTCTGAAAAAAATGACACATTCAAAAGACTCATTATGCCTCATAGATTTTTCATCGTTGTGTCAGCTTTCCAAAATGGGGGAATTTTGTTGGCATTTCCATTGTCCTGGTGCTTCAGGGCCTTCAAAAATGTAATAGGTGTTTGAGAAATGAGATGTGTAATTAATGCACGTAGAATGCCTAAAGGTGCTACTTCAATGTTAAGTCTCAGTATGTGGCCAGACTGTGTAAGACTCTCACACATGTGGTATCGCCATACTCAGGAGGAGTGGCAGAATGTATTTTGGGGTTTCATTTTTGCTGTGTACATGCTATGTGTTGGAAATATCATATAAATGAACAACTTTGTGTAACAAAATGTGTTTTCAGTTTTTTTTCTACATTTTCCAAAAACTTCTGAAAAAAATGACATGTTCAAAAGAATCATTATGACTCATAGATTATACATTGGGGTATTAGCTTTCCAAAATGGGGTATTTTTGTGGGCAATTTCATTGTCCTGGAGCTCAAGGGCCTTCAAAAGTGTCATAGGCGGTTGAGAAATAAGATGTGTACTTTATGCTCATAGAACGCCTAAAGGTGCTACTTCAATGTTAAGCCTCGGTATGTGGCCAGGCTGTGTAAAAGTCTCACACATGTGGTATTGCCATACTCAGGAGGAGTAGCAGAATGTATTTTGGGTTGTCAGGTTTGCTACGTACATGTCATGTGTTGGAAATATCATATAAATGGACAACTTTGTGTAAAGAAAATGTGTTTTCATTGTTTTCTACATTTTCCAAAAACTTCTGAAAAAAATGACATGTTCAAAAGACTCATTATGCCTCATAGATTATACATTGGGGTATTAGCTTTCCAAAATGGGGTATTTTTGTGGGCAATTCCATTGTCCTGGAGCTCCAGGGCCTTCAAAAGTGTAATTGGTGGTTGAAAAATGAGATGTGTAATTTATGCATGTAGAACACCTAAAGGTGATACTTCAATGTTAAGTCTCGGTATGTGGTCAGACTGTGAAAAAGTCTCACACATGTGGTATCGCCATACTCAGGAGGAGTAGCAGAATGTATTTTGGGGTGTCAGGTTTGCTACGTACATGTCATGTGTTGGAAATATCATATAAATGGACAACGTTGTGTAAAAAAAATGTGTTTTCATTGTTTTCTACATTTTCCAAAAACTTCTGAAAAAAATGACATGTTCAAAATAATCATTATGCCTCATAGATTATACATTGAGGTATTAGCTTTCCAAAATGGGGTATTTTTGTGGGCAATTCCATTGTCCTGGAGCTCCAGGGCCTTCAAAAGTGTAATTGGTGGTTGAGAAATGAGATGTGTAATTTATGCTCATAGAACACATAAAGGTGCTACTTCAATGTTAAGGCTTGGTATGTCGCCAGCCTGTGTAAAAGTCTCACACATGTGGTATCGCCAAAGGTATGAGAGTAGCTCAGAATACTCAGAAGGAGTAGCAGAATGTATTTTGGGGTGTCATTTTTGCTATGTACATGCTATGTGTTGGAAATATCATATAAATGGACAACTTTGTGTAAAAAAATGTTTTCATTTTGTTTTCACATTTTCCAAAAACGTCTGAAAAAAAATTACACGTTCAATAGACTCATTATGCCTCATAGATTATACATTAGGGTGTTAGCTTTCCAAAATGAGGTCATTTTGTGGGCAATACCATTGTCCTGGTGCTCCAGGGCCTTCCAAAATATCATAGGTGTTTGAGAAATGAGATGTGTAATTTATGCCCGTAGAACATCTAAAGGTTATACTTCAATGTTAAGCCTCGAAATGTGGCCCAGCTGTGTAAAAGGCTCACACATGTGGTATCGCCATACTCAGGAGAAGTGGCAGAATGTATTTTGGGTTTTCAGGTTTGCAATGTACATGCCATGTGTTGGAAATATCATATAAATAGATAACGTCGTGTAAAAAAATGCGGTTTCATTTTTTTTTACATTTTCCAAAAACTTCTGAAAAAAATGACACATTCAAAAGACTCATTATGCCTCATAGATTATTCATCGTTGTGTTAGCTTTCCAAAATGGGGTCATTTTGTGGGCATTTCCATTGTCCTGGTGCTTCAGGGCCTTCAAAAATGTAATAGGTGTTTGAGAAATGAGATGGGTATTTATGCACGTAGAACGCCTAAAGGTGCTACTTCAATGTTAAGCTTCGGTATGTGGCCAGACTGTGTAAAAGTATCACACATGTGGTATCGCCATACTCAGGAGGAGTAGCAGAATGTATTTTTGGGGTGCCATTTTTGCTATGTACATGCTATGGGTTGATAATATCATATAAGTGAACAACTTTGTGTAACAAAATGTGTTTTCAGTTTTTTTCTACATTTTCCAAAAACTTCTGAAAAAAAATGACATGTTCAAAAGACTCATTATGACTCATAGATTATACATTGGGGTATTAGCTTTCCAAAATGGGGTATTTTTGTGGGCAATTTCATTGTCCTGGAGCTCCAGGGCCTTTAAAAGTGTCATAGGCGGTTGAGAAATGAGATGTGTACTTTATGCTCATAGAACGCCTAAAGGTGCTACTTCAATGTTAAGCCTCGGTATGTGGCCAGGCTGTGTAAAAGTCTCACACATGTGGTATTGCCATACTCAGGAGGAGTAGCAGAATGTATTTTGGGTTTTCAGGTTTGCTATGTACATGCCATGTGTTGGAAATATCATATAAATGGATAATGTCATGTAAAAAAATGCGTTTTCATTTTTTTTTCACATTTTCCAAAAACTTCTGAAAAAAATGACACATTCAAAAGACTCATTATGCCTCATAGATTATTCATCGTTGTGTCAGCTTTCCAAAATGGGGTAATTTTGTGGGCATTTCCATTGTCCTGGTGCTTCAGGGCCTTCAAAAATGTAATAGGTGTTTGAGAAATGAGATGTGTAATTAATGCACGTAGAATGCCTAAAGGTGCTACTTCAATCTTAAGTCTCAGTATGTGGCCAGACTGTGTAAGACTCTCACACATGTGGTATCGCCATACTCAGGAGGAGTGGCAGAATGTATTTTGGGGTTTCATTTTTGCTGTGTATATGCTATGTGTTGGAAATATCATATAAATGAACAACTTTGAATAACAAAATGTGTTTTCAGTTTTTTTTCTACATTTTCCAAAAACTTCTGAAAAAAAATGACATGTTCAAAAGACTCATTATGACTCATAGATTATACATTGGGGTATTAGCTTTCCAAAATGGGGTATTTTTGTGGGCAATTTCATTGTCCTGGAGCTCCAGGGCCTTCAAAAGTGTCATAGGCGGTTGAGAAATGAGATGTGTACTTTATGCTCATAGAACGCTTAAAGGTGCTACTTCAATGTTAAGCCTCGGTATGTGGCCAGGCTGTGTAAAAGTCTCACACATGTGGTATCGCCATACTCAGGAGGAGTAGCAGAATGTATTTTGGGGTGTCAGGTTTGCTACGTACATGTCATGTGTTGGAAAAATCATATAAATGGACAACTTTGTGCAAAGAAAATGTGTTTTCATTGTTTTCTACATTTTCCAAAAACTTCTGAAAAAATGACATGTTCAAAAGACTCATTATGCCTCATAGATTATACATTGGGGTATTAGCTTTCCAAAATGGGGTATTTTTGTGGGCAATTCCATTGTCCTGGAGCTCCAGGGCCTTCAAAAGTGTAATTGGTGGTTGAGAAATGAGATGTGTAATTTATGCATGTAGAACACCTAAAGGTGATACTTCAATGTGAGGTCTCGGTATGTGGTCAGACTGTGAAAAAGTCTCACACATGTGGTATCGCCATACTCAGGAGGATTAGCAGAATGTATTTTGGGGTGTCAGGTTTGCTACGTACATGTCATGTGTTGGAAATATCATATAAATGGACAACTTTGTGTAAAAAAAATGTGTTTTCATTGTTTTCTACATTTTCCAAAAACTTCTGAAAAAAATGACATGTTCAAAAGACTCATTATGCCTCATAGATTATACATTGGGGTATTATCTTTCCAAAATGGGGTATTTTTGTGGGCAATTCCATTGTCCTGGAGCTCCAGGGCCTTCACAAGTGTAATTGGTGGTTGAGAAATGAGATGTGTAATTTATGCTCATAGAACACATAAAGGTGCTACTTCAATGTTAAGGCTTGGTATGTCGCCAGCCTGTGTAAAAGTCTCACACATGTGGTATCGCCAAAGGTATGAGAGTAGCTCAGAATACTCAGAAGGAGTAGCAGAATGTATTTTGGGGTGTCATTTTTTCTATGTACATGCTATGTGTTGGAAATATCATATAAATGGACAACTTTGTGTAAAAAAATGTTTTCATTTTTTTTTCACATTTTCCAAAAACGTCTGAAAAAAAATTACACGTTCAATAGACTCATTATGCCTCATAGATCATACATTAGGGTGTTAGCTTTCCAAAATGAGGTCATTTTGTGGGCAATACCATTGTCCTGGAGCTCCAGGGCCTTCCAAAATATCATAGGTGTTTGAGAAATGAGATGTGTAATTTATGCCCGTAGAACATCTAAAGGTTATACTTCAATGTTAAGCCTCGAAATGTGGCCCAGCTGTGTAAAAGGCTCACACATGTGGTATCGCCATACTCAGGAGAAGTGGCAGAATGTATTTTGGGTTTTCAGGTTTGCCATGTACATGCCATGTGTTGGAAATATCATATAAATAGATAACGTCGTGTAAAAAAATGCGGTTTCATTTTTTTTTACATTTTCCAAAAACGTCTGAAAAAAATGACACATTCAAAAGACTCATTATGCCTCATAGATTATTCATCGTTGTGTTAGCTTTCCAAAATGGGGTCATTTTGTGGGCATTTCCATTGTCCTGGTGCTTCAGGGCCTTCAAAAATGTAATAGGTGTTTGAGAAATGAGATGTGTAATTTATGCACGTAGAACGCCTAAAGGTGCTACTTCAATGTTAAGTCTCATTATGTGGCCAGACTGTGTAAAAGTCTCACACATGTGGTATCGCCATACTCAGGAGGAGTAGCAGAATGTATTTTGGGGTGTCATTTTTGCTATGTACATGCTATGTGTTGGAAATATCATATAAATGGACATCTTTGTTAAAAAAATGTGTTTTCATTTTTTTCTACAGTTTCCAAAAACTTCTGAAAAAAAAAGACATGTTCAAAAGACTCATTATGCCTCATAGATTATACACTGGGGTGTTACCTTTCCAAAATGGGGTAATTTTGTGGGCAATTCCATTGTCCTGGAGCTCCAGGGCCTTCAAATGTGTAATAGGTGGTTGAGAAATGAGATGTGTAATTTATGCTCATAGAACACCTAAAGGTGCTTTTTCAATGTTAAGCCTCGGTATGTGGCCAGACTGTGTAAAAGTCTCACACATGTGGTATCGCCAAAGGTATGAGAGCAGCTCAGAATACTCAGGAGAGTATCAGAATGTATTTTGAGGTGTCATTTTGCTATGTACATGCTATGTGTTGAAAATATCATATAAATGGACAACTTTGTGTAAAAAAATGTGTTTTCATTTTTTTCCACATTTTTGAAAAACTTCTGAAAAAATATGACATGTTCAAAAGATTCATTACGCTTCATACATTATACATTGGGGTGTTAGCTTTCCAAAACGGGGTAATTTGTGGGCAGTTCCATTGTCCTGGTGCTCCAGGGCTATAAAAAATGTAATAGGTGTTTGAGAAATGATTTATGCCCATAGAAAGCCTAAAGGTGCTACTTCAATGTTAAGCCTCAGTATGTGGCCAGATTGTGTAAAAGTCTCACACATGTGGTATCGCCATACTCAAGAGGAGTAGCAGAATGTATTTTGGGGTGTCATTTTTGCAATGTACATGCTATGTGTTGGAAATATCATATAAATGGACGACTTTGTGTAAAAAAATGTGTTTTCATTAAATTTCCACATTTCCCAAAAACTACTAAAAAAATTATATGTTCAAAAGACTCATTATGCCTCATAGATTATACATTGGCGTGTTATCTTTCCAAAATGGGTTCATTTTGAGGGCAATTCCATTCTCCTGGTGATCCTGGGCCTTCAGAAATGTCATAGGTGGTTGAGAAATGAGATGGGTAATTTATGCCCGTAGAATGCCTAAAGGTGCTACTTCAAAGTTAAGCCTCGGTACGTGGCCAGACTGTGGCTCACACATGTGGCATAGCCATACTCAGGAGGAGTTGCAGAATGTATTTTGGGGTGTAATTTTTGCTATGTACATGCTATGTGTTGGAAATATCATATAAATGGAAAACTTTTTTTTTTAAAAATGCGTTTTCATTTTTTTTTCACATTTTCCAAAAACTTCTTGTAAAATATGACATGTTCAAAAGACTCATTATGCCTCATAGATTATTCATCGTTGTGTTAGCTTTTCAAAATGGGGTCATTTTGTGGGCAATTCAATTGTCTTGGTGCTCCAGGGATTTCAAAAATGTAATAGGTGTTTGAGAAATGTGATGTGTAATTTATGCCCGTAGAACGCCTAAAGATGCTGCTTCAATGTTAAGCTTCGGTATGTGGCCAGACTGTGTCAAAGTCTCACACATGTGGTATCGCCATACTCAGGAGGAATAGCAGAATGTATTTTGGGGTGTCATTTTTGCTATGTACATGCTATGTTTTGGAAATATCATAAAAATTGACAACTTTGTGTAAAAAAAAATGCGTCTTCATCTTTTTTTTCACATCTTGCAAAAACTTCTGAAAAAAAATGACATGTTCAAAAGACTCATTATGCCTCATAGATTATTCATCGGGGTGTTAGCTTTCCAAAATGAGGTCTTTTTGTGGGCAATTCCATGGTCCTGGTGGTTCAGGGCCTTCAAAAATGTAATAGGTGTTTGAGAAATGAGATGTGTAATTAATGCACGTAGAACATCTAAAGGTGCTACTTCAATGTTAAACCTCAAAATGTGGCCCACCTGTGTACAAGTCTCACACATGTGGTATCGCCATACTCAGGAGACGTGGCAGAATGTATTTTGGGGTGTCATTTTTGCTATGTACATGCCATGTTGGAAATGTCATATAAATGGACAACTTTTTAAATGTGTTTTTCATTTTTTTCTACAGTTTCCAAAAACTTCTAAAAAAAATGACACGTTCAAAAGACTCGTTATGCCTCATAAATTATACATTGTGTGGTTAGCTTTGGAAAATATGGTCATTTTGTGGGCAATTCCATTGTCCTGGAGCTCCAGGGCCTTTAAAAATGTAATAGGTGGTTGAGAAATGACATGTGTAATTTATGCTCGTAGAACGCCTAAAAGTGCTACTTCAATGTTAAGCCTCGGTATGTAGCCAGACTGTGTAAAAGTCTCACACATGTGGTATCGCCATACTCAGGAGGAGTAGCAGAATGTATTTTGGGGTTTCATTTTTGCTATGTACATGCTACGTGTTGGAAATATCATATAAATGGACAACTTTGTGTAAAAAAAGTGTTTTCATTTTTTTCTACATTTTCCAAAAACTTCTGAAAAAAATGACATGTTCAAAAGACTCATTATGCCTCATAGATTATTCATCGGGGTGTTAGCTTTCCAAAATGGGGTCTTTTTGTGGGCAATTCCATTGTCCTGGTGGTTCAGGGCCTTCAAAAATGTAATCGGTGTTTGAGAAATTAGATGTGTACTTAAAGCACGTAGAACGCCTAAAGGTGCTACTTCAATGTTAAGTCTCAGTATGTGGCCAGACTCTGTAAGACTCTCACACATGTGATATCGCCATACTCAGGAGGAGTGGCAGAATGTATTTTGGGGTTTAATTTTTGATGTGTACATGCTATGTGTTGGAAATATCATATAAATGAACAACTGTGTGTTTTTTTTCTACATTTTTCAAAAACTTCTAAAAAAAAATGACATGTTCAAAAGACTCATTATGACTCAAAGATCATACATTGGGGTATTAGCTTTCCAAAATGGGGTATTTTTGTGGGTAATTCCATTGTCCTGGAGCTCCAGGGCCTTCAAAAGTTTTCATAGGTGGTTGAGAAATGAGATGTGTACTTTATGCTCATAGAACGCCTAAAGGTGCTACTTCAATGTTAAGTCTCGGCATGTGGCCAGACTTTGTAAAAATCTCACACATGTGGTATTGCCATACTCAAGAGGAATAGCAGAATGTATTTTGGGTGTCATTTTGCTATGTAAATGCTATGTGTTGGAAATATCATATAAATGGACAACTTTGTGTAAAAAAAATGTGTTTTCATTTTTTTCTACATTTTCCAAAAACTTCTGAAAAAAAATGACATGTTCAAAAGACTCATTATGCCTCATAGATTATACATTGGGGTGTTAGCTTTCCAAAATGGGGTAATTTCATTGGCAATTCTAATGTCCTGGAGCTCCAGAACCTTCAAAAGTGTAATAGGTGGTTGAGAAATGAAATGTGTAATTTATGCCCGTAGAACTCCTAAAGGTGCTACTTCAATTATAAGCATAGGTATGTGGCCAGTCTGTGTAAAAGTCTCACACATGTGGTATCGCCATACTCAGGAGTAGTAGCAGAAAATATTTTGGGGTGTCATTTTTGCTATGTACATGCTTTGTGTTGGAAATATCATATAAATGGATAACTCTGTGTAAAAAAAATGTGTTTTCATTTTCTTCTACATTTTCCAAAAACTTCTGAATAAAAACGACACGTTCAAAAGACTCATTATGCCTCATTAGCTATACATTGGGGTGTTAGCTTTCCAAAATAGGGTCATTTTGATGGCAATTCCATTGTCCTTGAGTTCCAGGGCCTTCAAAAGTGTAATAGGTGGTTGAGAAATGAGATGTGTAATTTATGCTCATAGAACGGCTAAAGGTGCTACTTCAATGTTAAGCCTCGGAATGTGGCCAGACTGTGTAAAAATGTCACACATGTGGTATCGCCATACTCAGGAGGAGTAGCAGAATGTATTTTGGGTGTCATTTTTGCTATGTAAATGCTATGTGTTGGAAATATCATATAAATGGACAACTTTGTGTAAAAAAATGTGTTTTCATTTTTTTCTACATTTTCCAAAAACTTCTGAAAAAAAATGACATGTTCAAAAGACTTATTATGCCTCATAGATTATACATTGGGGTGTTACCTTTCCAAAATGGGGTCATTTTGTGGGCAAATCCATTGTCCTGGAGCTCCAGGGCCTTCAAAAATGTAATAGGTGGTTGAGAAATGAGATGTGTATTTTATGCTCATAGAACGCCTAAAGGTGCTACTTCAATGTTAAGCCTCGGTATGTGGCCAGACTGTGTAAAAGTCTCACACATGTGGTATCACCATACTCAGGAGGAGTAGCAGAATGTATTTTGGGGTGTCATTTTTGCTATGTACATGCTATGTGTTTGAAATATCATATCAAGGACAACTTTGTGTAAAAAAAAGCGTTGTCATTTTTTTTCAGAAGTTTTGGAAAATATGGAAAACAAATGAAATGTTCAAAAAACTTATTATGCCTCATAGATTATACATCGGGGTGTTCGCTTTCAAAAATGGGGTCATTTTGTGGGCAATTACATTGTCTTGGTGCTCCAGGGCCTTCAAAAATGTAATAGGTGGTTGAGAAATGATATGTATAATTTATGCTCGTAGAATGCCTAAAAGTGCTACTTCAATGTTAAGCCTCGGTATGTGGCCAGACTGTGTAAAAGTCTAACACATGTGGTATCGCCATATTCAGGAGGAGTAGCAGAATGTATTTTGGGGTGTCTGGTTTGCTACGTACATGCCATGTGTTGGAAATATCATATTAATGGACAACTTTATGTAAAAAAATGTGTTGTCATTTTTTTCTGAAGTTTCTGGAAAATGTAGAAAAAAATGAAATGGTCACAAGACTCATTATGTCTAATAGATTATACATTGGTGTGTTAGCTTTCAAAAACGGGGTCATTTTGTGGGCAATTCCATTGTCATGGTGCTCCAGGGCCTTCAAAATTGTAATAGGGGGTTGAGAAATGAGATGTGTAATTTATGCTCATAGAACGCCTAAAGGTGCTACTTCAATGTTAAGCCTTAGTATGTGGCCAGACTGTGTAAAAGTCTCACACATGTGGTATCGCCATACTCAGGAGGAGTAGCAGATAGTATTTTGGGTGTCATTTTTGCTATGTAAATGCTATGTGTTGGAAATATCATATAAATGGACAATGTTGTGAAAAAAATGTGCTTTCCTTTTTTTCTACATTTTCCAAAAACTTCTGAAAAAAATGACATGTTCAAAAGACTCATTATGCCTCATAGATTATACATTGGAGTGTTACCTTTCCAAAATGGGGTCAATATGTGGGCAATTCCATTGTCCTGGAGCTCCAGGACCTTCAAAATTGTAATAGGTGGTTGAAAAAATGAGATGTGTAATTTATGCTCATAGAACGCCTAAAGGTGCTACTTCAATGTTAAGTCTTGGTATGTGGCCAGACTGTGTAAAAGTCTCACACATGTGGTATCGCCACACTCAGGAGGAGTAGCAGAATGTATTTTGGGTGTCATTTTTGCTATGTACATGCTATGTGTTGGAAATATCATATAAATGGACAACGTTGTGTAAAATAAAGTGTTTTCATTTTTTTTCTACATTTTCCACAAACTTCTGAAAAAAAATGACCTGTTCAAAAGACTCTTTATGCCTCATTAATTATACATTGGGGTGTTAGCTTTCCAAAATTGGGTCATTTTGAGGGCAATTCTATTGTCCTGGAGCTCCAGGGCCTTAAAAAGTGTAATAGGTGGTTGAGAAATGAGATGTGTAATTTAAGCTTGTAGAATGCCTAAAAGTGCTACTTCAATGTTAAGCCTCTGTATGTGGACAGACTGTGTAAAAGTCTCACACATTTGGTATCGCCATACTTAGGAGGATTAGCAGAATGTATTTTGGGGTTTCATTTTTTCTATGTACATGCTATGTGTTGGAAATATCATATAAATGGACACCTTTGTGTAAAAAAAGTGTTTTCATTTTTTTCTACAGTTTCCAAAAACTTCTGAAAAAAAATGACATGTTC
>BLSH010110062.1:11269-21869 GCA_018402905.1 Glandirana rugosa
TCACAATTGGGGAAGGGACGGTCACTGTAAATGTGTCATTAGTCACCGATAAAAACCTAGACTAACGACATATTTACAGTAACCAGGGTTTTTTCACAGGCTGTATAGACGCCGTTATAGCGTCGGGGCGAGTTTTAGCGTCTAACTGCGGTAAAGGTCATTATTTATTTATTTATTTTCTGCGGTATTTAGGTAAGAGTCCTAAACATCTGTGATATTGAAAACGAGTTTGGTTAGCTATATGCGATTAACGTTAAAAAAAAATGGTTTGTATACTCTTTCTTATATATAGCCGGATTTGACTATTTATTTAATCAAAGAAAATAAAACAAAAAAACCTATACATAATATCGTTTTTCATTGTTAAAAAAAAAAAAAAAATTAACAACGAGAAACAAGTATTTAATCACTGCTGTGGTTTTTATTTTTTTGCGCTATGAACAAACAAAGAGCAACAATTAAAAAAAAAAAAAAAATTGTTACTTTTTGCTATAATACATATCCAAAAAAACAAAATAAAAGAAACTAATTTATTTATCAGTTTAGGCCGATATATATTCTTTCTCATATGTTTGGTAAAAAAAAATTGCAATTAGCGTATATCGATTGGTTTGAGCAAAAGTTATAGTGTCTACAAATCCTGAGAATGGATTTATGGCGTCTTTTATTTATTTATTTATTACTGGAAATGGCGTCAATCTGCGATTTTGAGCGGGGCTGCGATATTGCCGCAGATATGTCGGACACTTTTTTGGGACCAATGACATTTATACAGCAATCAGATCCAAAAATAGCCACTGATTACTGTGTAAATGTCACTGGCAGGGAAGGGGTTAACACTAAGGGGGCGATCAAAGTATTAACTGTGTTCCCTCAATGTGTTCTAACTGTGTGGGGGCTGGGCTGGCAGGGGCATGACAGATCTCACTGATCCTGATTACAGGGATCAGTAGATCTGTCATATGTCCCCTGACAGATCTAGGAACTGCCGTGTTTACATTGGCGGTTCCCCGTTCTGCATCTCTAACAGGCGTTCGCGGGTCAGTGGCTGACATCGAGTCTGCTAAGGCGCGCGCAGCGGGCTTGCTGGTCTGCAAATCGTGCATGTGTGAACCACCGTTTATAAACAGCGATTCGCGCTGTGGAGCCACACCGCCGCAGTAAAAGTGAACAAGGCGGTAGGTAAGTGGTTAAAAGCATCATCAATACCTTTTTTCCCTTTTTTTATAAGTGATCACATTCCCTCTGCCCCCCTCCCCACATAAGAGTTGGGGGGAGGAGAATCAACAGTACACTGAGCTTCCCAGTTAATGACTGTGCAGGAAAGGCGGGTCAGGGCAACTTTGATTATTGGAGGAGAGCAGCCTGAGTTCCCAGCATAGCTGACCACAGAGTCCTCTCCAGCTCAGTTTTTAATAGGAAAACAGAGGGCAACAAATACTTTAAGTTTGTGCAATCAGTTATATATCTGCTTTTAATTAGGAACATAAAAATAAGGACTATTTTATTGGTGCATCTTTTAATTTCAGCACTGTCACTGCTTTTATTTAGTGCTACAGTCTAAAATTGTCATTGTTAACCAGGGTTCTCTAGATTCCTAGGGTTTCTCCAGAGTTTCTAGGGTTTCCATGAGCAGTGGGGAATTGATCTCCTGCATGATGGTGCCTGCATAATTCTGATGCCAATGTCACTTGGCAGAGCCAATTCCATAGTACCAGTTGAGTCACTTCTCTCATCTCTCAAGTAAGTAATGATCTTTTAAGCTTAAATGGCTATTCATTACACTGCCCGCCAGTATCAAGGTGTACCTCCCCTGCTTAAGTTCAATGTAGGTGTATACTTTTGCTCTTAAAATAAGGTAGAGGGGCAATTCTCCATTGACCATAAATAATCGGGCACTACCTGGATCCATGTAATGTGCATTTCTTCAATGATTGAAAATGCAGACAGATTATGGCTAGTTGGAGGGCTGTACATCAAGGGGGTGAATAAGGTTCAGGAGGGCAGTCTTTTCAATATGAAACCAAAATCAAGAACACGGGGACATGACCTCAAACTAACTGGGGGGAAGTTCAAAACTAATCTTAGAAAGTATTATTTTACTGAAAGGGTGGTTGATGATTGGAATAAACTACCAACAGAGGTTGTGAGACAGTCAACAGTAAATGGCTTTAAACATGCTTGGGATAAACATAAATCCATAGTGAAACAACAAGGTTAATGTAAAAAAAAAATATGTAAAAAAAATAAATAAATAAAAATAAAATAAAAAAAATAAATAAAAAGGGGCAGACTCGATGGACTACTCAGTCTTTTTCTGCCGTCACTTTTCTATGTTTCTATGTTTCTATGTATATAGCCTTCCTGAAAACATCACAGCACTTTGCCTCAATACCCACCTCAAAAGCTGTCAATCCTGATGCAAGTAGCAGGCTGGCTCTTGAAAGAAGTTATAAAAATGTTAGTCTGTGGACATGTAGGCTATATTTGCATACAAAATGATCTAGGTAGCACCCATGTGATACTAAGCCTGGGAAAAGCGTGTGGTAGCACCCCCTTTGTTTTGCCAAGAAAGACCATGTGCTGCAATTAGAGGGACTGCAGTTGCTCTACTGAGGGCTGCTGTACCATATGTTTCAGTGAGAGGGACTGCTGAGGACTTTACTGCTGAGAGGCATGTGGCTGCTGTGCTGCTCTGGGGTGAGTGTGTGTGAAAGAATCTCCAAGTTCATGTGAGCTGAACAGTTCTACTATTGTAGTGTCCAGAGTACAGTGAAAACACCACAGTGAAAATACCACATGTCACTGAGAGAGAGAATTGACCTTCATCAAATGCAGGCTTGAGAGGTATGCCAAAGGCCTAGATGGTTGCCTTTCACCTGATTTAACCACTCAGAGGCTGCAATTTTGTCCAATTGCACCACCGCTATGAGTGGGAAAGAGATTCAGGACCAGCCAGCAGGAGGATTTCACCACAATACTGGTTTAGTGAGAGGCCTACTGGGCACCACAGTGTATTACTGTTGATATCTGCAAGGAGTTCTGCAAAATGAGGATTGTGTTGCTTGTATCTGGGGATTAAAAATACGCTCCTCCTGAAAGTGAGTACTCCACCTTCCTTTAAGGGCCCAAACGCTGGCTGGATGCTGACCAGACTCTGTACTTAATGCCACTAGCCAATGGTATAGCTAGGCCAGTAGTATTGCTGATAGGTCAATGTTTTATCTCATAAAAAAACTTTTTTTTTTCTTCTGAGCAAGGCTGTCATTGCCTTCATGAGCTCCTACACATGTACATGCATCGACATTGTAAACTGTATGATGACACTAACTCTCTAAAGAGTGGCAGTAAGTTGAATATAGAAAAAGAAATACAAAAAAATAGAATGAAGTACCTTAGTGATAAATTATATGAAATTATTGAGGAGTGAATTATGGATTGTCATTATACAAATCACTCCAAATGTTGGACTGCTTTGACTCCCTCCTAAAATCAGATTTATCATAACTTTCCCCCACAGCAACACAGGGATTAAAAGAGCTACAGATTCCAAGAATCTTCCAGTATAGAGGTTACTTAGCTGCGGTATATGTATACTCATTACACTGTGCTCTATCATTTCTTATGTATAGTAAATGGAAACAGCCAGAAATGGATGTCTCTAATGCCCCATATATTCAGTGATAATGACACTTTTACATTTTGTTTCTAAGTTGTTTGCTAGGCTTTTCCCACTGAACTTACTTAGCACCTGCAAATGTTCAGCTCTTTAGTAATGACACACAACCACTCTTTAGTAATGACATACAACAGCATCCTTAGTTTACATTGCAGTTTTTTTTTTCTCCAAATCCACATTATTTGTTTAGTTCAGGTGTTATACAGTAATCCTGAAGAATTTTACAGACTTCCCCAACTAGAGATGGGAGATTTGGGTGTGTGAGGTTTGGGATTTAAAAATAATTCAGTGAATCACTTCTGAAACCCAAAATAGCAATTTGCCATGTTTGCCAAGATGTGTTCATTACATGGCGACATATAGTTTGCTACCCAGTAGTCTTACAAGCCATAGCAGTGCAGCCAATGGCCCCCTTAGGGGTGGCTGAGTGTTGTGGTTCATCTGCTCACGCTGTCCTCAATCACATCCATACCGCTCCAGAGTCACAGAACAGGCTGGTACTTGGTTTTGTTTTGTTTTATTAGGTCAATTGAACTTGGATGGGAATTGGGATGTTATGGGATGCCCAGAGAATTAGTTCATCATTTACACGGGACCACTATATACACCTTCTGTATATACATCACTTCTTGTCCTCCAGCACATCACTTATCCTCCTCCAGCACATCACTTGCTTCTATAAACTCCAGTTCCTCTCTCCTGCACATTACTTCTCCAGGCCCAGAAGTAAATTTACTAGGCCTTCTCTATTTTTTCAGCCTGACTAGCACACGGTAAGGCCTGCCATATGGTGAGCACGACCTCAGAACCACCCATTACAGGTAGGGACAGCCAGTCTCTGTTTTTGTAGAAAACACTGCTGTGCTAGCCGGCCTGATGGACTACTACTCCCAGCCCATCCTCTTGCTCCAGGCCCTGTAAGCCACTCCAGCTGCGTTGTTCTTCTCCAATACCACCGTTACACCACAGTCCCTCCCTGACTTCTGCATCCTTTGTAGATTGTCTCTCACCCCAATCTGCTCCAGCATGCCCCTACAGCTTTCCAGGTTGTGTGTCACTCACCGACCACCGGTGGACTCCTTGCTGAGATTCTCCAGTGGCACTGTCTATTGATCTCCTGCTCCCTTGTGTTCCCTCCAGGATCTCACTGCACTCCTGGATACACCCGAGCTCTCAGGCATCAAGGTCACCCCCCCAGACTGGGGGCTCCCAGACGAGGCCTCCGCAACCTCTTCCACCCAAACTCACTCCTCCCACATTGGGCTGACCCTGGGTATTTAAGGAGGCCTGCCCCCTGCCAATCCAGATTGGGGATTGGTCAGGGCTCCTTAGAACACCCCACATGGCTACACCTCCCTCCCAGCTCTCTGTCCAGAATCATTCCACCAACTTCTGGAAAGAAGTGGGAGGTCCTGGTGACCCCATCTGTAAATCACCCAGTCCTACCTGAGTCAATCCCAGCCCAGAAACAAAAACAATCAGGCCTGCACTTCAGTCAGGACTGAATAAATTTTCCTCACCTACCAAAAAAACCCCTCACTAGCTCCTACCAAAGCAGGGGACGCTACAGCAGCAATTGCAAAAAGCATAGAACTGGCACAAAGAGGACAACCTTATCGGTCCATTAACACATTAAACAACAATTCTTTTTAATTTTTTAGATAAAAGAATCCTAAATACTTTTTTGGTATATACAGTGTATGCTGAAATTTAAGTGTTACCCTTTTTCATGCAAAACCAGGTTTATATAGCTTTTATGTTTAGGGCATTATACACATATTGATAGGATATCATGCCTTTAATTTATCAAACTGTATTTACTTCAATACACATTGTTAACTATGATACGTGAAGTGGGATGTTTTCAATGGTGTTAGGCTGGCCATACATGGATCAATTTCTTTCCTACTTGTACCCAAGTTGATTGATCGATCAACTTGGTTCATTCAGCCTGCCCATACACGGTTTGAATCTCGGCTGGGTTCCTGCTGAACTGGCCAAGATTAGAACTGTGCATGGCCTGCCTTATACTACTACTACTAAAGGTGTTCACTGTGTTCACCTAATACGACCCTGTGATCACACTGTCCAAATGCATAACTATCATTTTTGGTGGTTTAATTCTTAACCACCTATAGATTTTAAACAAAAGAAATATGTACTAAAAATTTCTAAGCTAAACTTTCTAGGAAACATCTCTTACATTCAGCTCCCCTCCCCTGCCTCTGCTCCTCCTGCATCTTGTACTGGCAATGACCAGCTGTCAAAATGAAAGCAGGGAATTAATTGCTTTTTATTATACAGCAGGAGCAGCTTTCAAAATGATGGTCTGAAAGTGTCATTGAGTAAATACATCGCAACAATGTATTGTTTCATTAGATGTGCTACTTTATTCATATGTAGATCTGCACATCATTTAAATAAACTGCATTCATATTTAACACGTTATCAATTAATCCTAATTAGCCCTAATAAACCCCTTTCCTTCTACCCTTAGCTATTATTTTTCTGCTGATTTCTTTTTCTTTTTTTGCTAATAATTCATTACATTTCTTTTTGTTTTTGAACTCTTTTCAGCGGTGCATAAAAAAAATGATTAAAATTGGAGAAAAGGCTTTTTACATTTGCCAATAACTTGCTTTGTACCGGAAACATTATTTTACTGTTTATTTTAGTGTAATAGAACAAATTGTAGAATACATGTATAGAATTGATCTAAATAGAAAACAAATTGCATTTTATTATTTTTTTTACACCTTTTTTTTCCTGCAAACTACACAGGCAAAAAACAAAAACAAAACAGTTTTCCAATGCAAAATTTCTAGAAGAAAGCCTAGCTTGTCCCCTATAAATGTATATATTTTTTAAAGTAATGACAAAGTTATTGTTAAATAAACAGGCCCATAATGCCTAAGACCTGGTGTAATAAGGAGGGATTTGGGTTTTTAGAGCTCAGGGCTGACTTTTCATTTGGGTGCAACCTATATGGTAACGATGGTTTGCACCTAAATGGAAGGGGGTCTGTTGTTATGGGGGAGAGGTTTATGGGAAGGCTAGATGAGTATTTAAAGTAGGATAAAGGGGGGAGGATGAATTTGATTATAATGGGGCAGGCAGCTCAGATAAGGGTCAGCCCCTATTGGTGGGCGGAATGGGGAAGGATGGGGGGGCTATGGAAGATGATATGAAGGTTCCCATGTTACAAACAACAATTGGAAATGGTACTGTTTGTACTTAACCACTTGCCGACCGCCGATCGGCATCTGACGGCGGCAAAGTGGCTCGTTCCCGCAAATCGCCGTCATACGACGAGTAAGAAATTTGGGTTTTTTTGCAAAATTGTCGCTCTTCTTTTGTTTATAGCAGCGATCAGAAATGACGCAGCGGTGATCAAATACCACCAAAAGAAAGCTCTATTTGTGGGAAAAAAAAATCACAAATTTCGCTTGGGTACAACGTCGCACGACCGCGCAATTGTCAGTTAAAGAGACGCAGCACCGAATCGCAAAAAGGGCTCCGGTCCTAAAGCTGGAAATCCTTCCGGGGCTGAAGTGGTTAAATAAAAAATATGCAACATACGTTTGCAAAATGTGACAGTGAATTAAAGTGTTTGTTCACCAATGCCAGAAGTCTGACAAGCAAAATAGGTGAGTTGGAAGCTCTGGTGAATGAGGAGAACTCTGATTTCATTGGTATTGGTGAATCTTGGCTTCATTCTTCACATGACTGGGCTAGTAATATTCCTGGCTATGCTCTCTTTTGGAAAGACAGTGTAAAATGGAGGGGTGGTGGTGTCTGTCTCTGTGTGAGAAGTGATCTCAAAGCGAGTGTGAAAGAGGACCTAGTTTATGGAGAGTGTGATGAGTCTGAAGCATTGTGGGTAGATCTGTACATACTACAAAGGTTATCATTGGAGTTTGTTATAGACCTCCCAGTGTTAAAGAGGAGGTGAAGACTGAGCTCCTTGCACAGATGGAAAGGGCCGCAAGGGCTGGGACAGTGAAAATAATGGGGTATTTTAACTACCTGGAAATTAACTGGAGTAATGGCACTGCTGGGACAGTTAAAGGGTAAAAATATATAAACCTATTACAAGACAATTTTATGGTCCAGTTTATTGAGGCCCCAACTAGGAATGATGCTCTGTTGGACCTGGTAATCTCAAACCATGCAGAACTTATTACCAATATTCATATAAAAGAACATCTGGGTAGCAGTAACCAAAAAATGATTTCATTTAATGTAAGCTGCAAGCAACAAACACATACGGGAAAGATAAAAATGCTCAACTTTAAGAGGGCACATTTTCCAAGGATTTGGGCTGCTCTCCGGGACTTAGACTGGGAGGGAATATTAGCATCAATGAACACAGAACAGAAATGGTAATTTTTCAAAAAGACTGTATGCGAACTCACTGCAAAGTATATTCCCATGTGCAATATGTTTAAAAGGCTACAAATAAACCCTATGTGGCTCACAGCCAAAGTTAAAAAAGTTAACAATGATAAGAAAATAGCTTTTAAAAAATATAAAAATGAAGGAACACTATCATCTTTTAAATGTTACAAAGAAAATAACAGAATATGTAAAAAGGAAATTAAGGATGCAAAAATTCAAACAAACGACAGAATGCAAAAGATAGTAGGACAAATTTTTTTCAAATATATTATAGTAAAAAGGTCAGGTATGAGCATGTAAGCCCTTTACAAAATAATCTAGAGTGGGTCACTGAAGACAAAGAGAAGGCAAATTAATTAAATACATTCTTCAGCTCTGTGTATACAAAGGAGCATGGGGGAGTTCATGTCCCTAATGGGGGTGGTAGTGACACAGCCCAAAATGATCCACAATGGCTCAAAAGTAAAATGGTCCAGAAATATTTAGACAGAATAAAGGTGGATAAAGCACCTGGACTAGATGTCATCCACCCATGCATCCTAAAACAATTGAGCTCTGTAATTTCAAAGCCACTGTATCTAATTTTTAGGAACTCGTTAATGACTGGAATAGTACCACTGAATTGGCATAGGGCCAATGTAGTGCCCATATTTAAAAAGGGAAGTCTTTACCAAGTAACTATAGACCTGTTAGTTTAACTTCTATAGATGGGAAGATATTGGAGAGTTTAACCACTTGACCACTGGGCACTTAAACCCCTTTCCTAACCAGACCAGTTTTCAGCTTTCAGCGCTCTCACATTTTGAATGACAATTACTCAGTCATACTACACTGTACCCATATGAAATTTGCGTCCTTTTTTCACACAAATAGAGCTTTCTTTTGGTGGTATTTAATCACCGTTGGGTTTTTTATTTTTTGCGCTATAATTAAAAAAAGACCGAAAATTTTGTAAAAAAAATAATTTTTCTTTGTTTCTGTTATAAAATTTTGCAAATTAGTAATTTTTCTTCATAAATTTTGGCCAAAATTTATACTGCTATATATCTTTGGTAAAAAAACAAAAACAAATTAGTGTATATTATTTGGTCTTTGTGAAAGTTATAGAGTCTACAAGTTATGGTGCCAATCACTGAATATTGATCACACCTGATATACTGACTACCTATCTCATTTCTTGAGACAGTAACAAGCCAGGAAAGTACAAATACCCCCCAAATGACCCCTTTTTGGAAAGTAGACATTCCAAGGTATTTAGTAAGAGGCATGGTGAATTTTTTTAAGTTGTAATTTTTTTCCCACAATTCTTAGCAAAAAGTTTTTTTTGTTGTTTTTTTGTTTTCACAAAATTGTCATATGTTAACAGGTTATTTCTCACACCCAGCATATGCATACCACAAATTACATCCCAAAACACATTCTACTACTCCTCCTGAGTATGGCGATATCACATGTGTGACACTTTTACACAGCCTGGCCACATACAGAGACCCAACATGCAGGGAGCAACGTCAGGCATTCTAGGAGCATAAATTACACACATAATTTCGTGACTACTTCTTGCACTTTTGAAGGTCCTGGAGCACCAGGACAATGGAAATGCCCAAAAAATGACCCCATTTTGGAAAGTAAACACCCCAACGTATATTCTAGGAGGTATAATGAGTCTTTTGAACATGTCATTTTTTCCACAAGTTTTTGGAAAATGTGGAAAGAAAATGAAAACGCATTTTTTTTTTACACAAAGTTGTCCATTTATACAATATTTCTAACACACCACATGTACCTAGCAAAAATGACACCCCAAAATATATTCTGCTACTCCTCCTGAGTATGGCGATACCACATGTGTGACACTTTTACACAGCCTGATCACATACAGAGGCCGAACATGCAGGGAGCACCGTCAGGTTTTCTAGGGGCCTACATTTCAAATCTAATTTGACTGCCTTTTACACTATTGTGGGGCACTGTGGTGGCATGGATAGGCACTGTAGTGGCACAGATGGGCAGTGTAGTGGCACGGATGAGCAGTGTAGTGGCACGGGTGGGCAGTGTAGTGGCATGAGTGGGCAGTGTAGTGGCACGGGTGGGCACTGTAGTGGCAAGTTTGGGCACTGTAGTGGCACGAATGGGTACTGTAGTGGCACAGATGGGCACTGTAGTGGCACGGATGGGCACTGTAGTGGCATGGATGTGTCACAGATGAGAACTGATGTGGTATGGATGAGCATAAATGAAGCACAAATGAGCCATGGATGGGGGATGGATGAGCCACGGATGGGGGATGGATGAGCCACGGATGGGGATGGATGAGCCATGGATGGGGATGGATGAGCCACGGATGGGGATGACTGAGCACGGATGGGGATGACTGAGCACGGATGGGTGGGTGAGCACGGATGGATGGGTGAGCACGGATAGATGGGTGAGCACGGCTGGGTGGGTGAGCATGGACGGATGGATGGCTAGGTGAGCACGGCTGGGTGGGTGAGCATGGATGGATGGCTGGGTGAGCATGGC
>BLSH010110062.1:45716-65334 GCA_018402905.1 Glandirana rugosa
ATGTAAGGTTAAAACCACCCGAAAGCATGCACTGCTGGGGTAGTTATTTTATACCCATGATTTTTGTATTCTCTGTGTAGTTGAATTATAATCCTCAAAATATAATAGAGAAAGCCCACCAAAATTGGAATGTAATATCAAATTATTCTGTGTTCCTCAAAACAGGCATTGGCCTGGGAAAGATGTTAACAAATTTAACAGCAGTGAACTGTGACTGGTGTGTTGTGTCCAGAGAGAGGAAACAGTAAGTGAGTATGTCAGTAGTAATTATTAGGCGTGTGATGACAGCTACAAAATCATTTTACTTTTTGCTCTTTTTGTAGAAATTGTTCATTTTCAATTAATGTAAATTTGGTGTTGAGTCCTTATTAGTTTTGCATATAATATCCTTAAACTGTAGTGGTGCAACTTTCTCCACAGAACTACTGCAATATATTGATCCCATCACAATGTATTCCATGTGTAAGCATTAACAATACATTTTCTTAAAGTAGTTATTTTACTAGTATATCCTCCAAAAGCCATTGTGTACTAGACTGCATTGACCTAAAATATTTGTCCATATTACTGTCCATCTGCAAAAAAATCTCTGCTGCTCAAATGGACTCTCAAATGATTCCTTTAATTATTCTCTATGGACACCAGACTACAATTATAGATGTTGTAATAGGAGGTACATTAGACAGAAGCAACACAGAGGTGTGAACAGATTGATTGTCTATAATGGGCAGTGTTCCAGCGACAACTCTGCTGTAGTGAAACTATAAGTGATCCAAATGAAAAACCACAGCAGCAACATAATGAATTATCCAAATTTTAAATCATATCTTCCACATACTTAACTTTACCATAGCTTATTACACTTGAGCCATTGGAGATGTCTGGCCTCTTCAACAGGTGTTCACCCATTTTGATTTATGTTCTGCCTTCCTTTATCAATCTTTTGATATTCTCTTCAAAGTCATCCAGTAACTGAACCATTGTTTTTTTTTTCTCTTAAGCTTTGTCTGAGATATTTTTATGTTTGATAAAATATGTTGGATAGTGTAGAAATGAAATAATTTTTTGGAAAAAAAAAGAAATGAAATAACAAACTCCATGAAACTGTTTACCAGTCACTGCAGAGAGACTACAAACCTTCTCCCATACCTGGAGGTGCTACAATACCCCAAAAACAGACAGACCCTGAGCCTGTACAGACTGAGTACCCACAGCCTGGAAATCGAGTTAGGATGGCACAGACAGACCTACAAGCCAAGGGAAAGTAGAATGTGCCAGCAATGCGACCAGGAGTCTCTGGAGGATGAGGACCACTTCCTGCTACAGTGCCCCAAGTACTCGTCATTGAGGGACTCTCATTTCCAGAGACTCTCCACTCTCATCCCGGACTTCAATTCTATAGAAGAGAAGAGGAAACATCAAATTCTACTGGGAGAGGAGGAGCCAATGGTGAAAATAGAGAGAGGGACTTGAAAAATTGTGGACTTAAAAAATCTGTTATGGGGGGCGTGGCCTGACGCAGATGTGGACGGACGCATACCTGAGAGGCTCTGCAGACTCACCTTACCATCTGAGGGAATCCTCATTTCAGCGACCCAAGTGAGCACTAAAATCCCTGCAGGCCATCTCCCTGTTCCTCCAGCTGCACCTCGCACGGTCTATTGTGCGGATTGCACGCCCGCTCGAGGCTAAATTTAGGCCGTGGCTTCTGCAGTCTGCCGGACCAGACCTCATGGTTAAATTCCCTGGGTACCCGCAAGGCATCTGCCTGGACAATAAGCCCCAGGAGCCCCTCACCATAACAGGCTGCTCCATAGACGTTTCTGGACGACAATAACTAATTTAGGCCAGGGGTGGAGTTGCGGCCTAGCATGGCCGCCATTTTGGGAGACCGCAACCTCTAGTACAGAGTACCCAGGGATCTGGTATTCTGGTGCAGCAACCCACACCCTTCAGCCATACCTGGGGGGGGGGCGCAGGAACATCCTAGACTTGCCAGGGGACTTATAATCTGACTGGGAGCTGAAGTCTTAGTAACCAGTGGCCATCTTGGTACACCCAGCTTATCCCAGTGTACACCCTACAAAACAAAATAGCCTCAACATATTGCTCAAGAGACTCCTACCCTAAAGGGGAACTCTGGGGACAAGGTGGACACCTGCACACAGTTTTAAACCTTTTCACAGATGCTTGCTAGACTTTGCAATAGCAATCAAAGGCAATAGACTTCACCACCCCTGTAGTGGGGTCTGGACATGCATGCTTATGATCACCTGAGCAGGAAAAACCTGCTGACCGTGAGATACTACTGCCTACAACAGAGGTAACAGCACCGCACACTCACCGCTCAGTATGGGAACAGCCTCTAGAGACTCTTCTGCTATCTCAGATGGCTCCATGGTAGGGGGACCTTCAGCTGTGGGAGGTATCGTTCTTACTCCTCAGCATCAACAACAGCCTAGTCTGATAGACCTGCACTCTGTAGCAGCCAACATAAAGGAAAGTCTGACTGCTGCCTTCTCAGGGCTCAGACTGGACATACAAGCAATTATGGGTAGAGTCCAAGAGGTGGAAAACGTAGCGACTCAACACACTACTACAGACGTGTCCATCATACCCTGGACACTCATACCTTGCAAATGAGAGACCTTAACCGCCACCTGGAAGACCTTGACAACTGTGGCAGACGCCATAACATTATGCTTAGAGGGCTCCCAGAGGCAATAGATGCCGATCAACTAGAGACCACTGTGACTTCCATCTTCAACAACTTGCTAGATAGGCCTCCAGTCACCTCAATCAGCATGGAACGCATACACTGCACCCTGCGACCACGGGGCAGAGACACCGACCCACCGAGGGACGTTGTCTGTCACATCATAGAATTTCAGCTAAAGGAAGAAATCCTACGGAAGTCTCCAAACAGAACCCAACTCTCCTTCAATGGTTCAACCATTAATATATTTCAAGATCTCTCATACATCACTTTGCAGAGACGCAGAGAGCTTCGCCCCCTCCTTGAGGTACTCTGCAAACAAGGGATCCACTACAAGTGGAAATTTCCATTTTGCCTTTCAGCAACCTCACAAGGCCGCACTGCACTCCTGAAGGTCCCAGAAGATATCACAAGCTTCTGTGAAACATTCCTGTGATGGAACTACCAGATTGGTATGCAGAATTTCGCCCGGCTTCATTCAAGTTCCCTCAACCCAGATCAGAAGCAATGGACACAAGTGAACATCGCAACAGGAGGCAGCGTTCGGATTCAGATGAAAGGCCGGGGGCACACATACAGCCCACCCAAAGTACCACAGTCACACAGAACCCGTAGGGACCATTGAACTGGACACTGTAGAACGCAACTTCAGATCAGATAAGTAGGCCAATCTCTCCTTGTCATGGTTTCCCACTGTTGTGCTATGAGGGCAGAAGGGCTCCCTACATGTTCAGACCCACTAAACCAGTTCCCCTGACCCCCTTTGAGACCCCCGGAGGGCATCCTATCTACATCAGTCCCAGGATGTTTTACTCGTGCTGACTCTTACACCTCCGAAGGCACCAAAGACCTGAATGCACCTATACACTTAACCGAATGACTCACACCATAAACTCATGGATAGGTACGATCTCATGACATCACGCACAAACTAAATGAACGTCACCATCTCTCTATATCAACACGTGATCCACTTCACACACCTTGAACTTCGAGGCTCCCTCTCTTAACTGGCTATGTGACTTGGATCTATCAGCATGGGGTTCATGGTCTTTTCTAACTTCAGACCCAAGCTTATAACGTAACCAACTGCTTCCTTTTCAACATGTACTTCTTAAGTGGATCTCTTTAAAGGGCACCATGTGTGAGGCGAGCAACCATATTCTCCCTTCCTAACAGCAGAGACGGTATTATTAAGCATACAGAGTGCCTTGAAGTTCCACCCCGCCTATGCTTCTTTGTTTCTGCATGCCATCGACAGACGGCCATTTTTGCCTTTTTCCTTAATTGGAACTATAGTAAGGGAGGTGGGCCACAGTTTTGTAGGTCTGAATGCACAGCCCTTCTTCCCAAGTAGCGTTGGGACATGTTTTATGTGTTATGTTGTTACAAGGTTTTATTGTGACAAGGAGCGGTCTACAGGTAACAGCAAAGTCTTTTAGAACTGTAAGTTGTTTTACAAACATTTCAGGTAAACTTGTTATGCCAGAAAGATATATATTTTGTTATTGTTCATGTGCCCATCATAGTGCTTATTTCCCCATACCAAGGTTCTCACACACCTGCATTTAGGCAAACCGAAATCCTCAACCTTCTGATTCCCTCTTCCTACCCATCACACACCACACTGACTTTAAAACAACCTTCACTTCCCTACAATTGGGATGCAGGCTTACATTGCCATGGACAGAACCTATGCCCAGCTTCCCCGTATGAAAAGATTATTTTCTTGTCACCTCCTTAGACGATAGTTATCTCACCTCACGGTTCAGAGGGTCACACCCCACGAGTAACACAAAACCGCCTTCGTGTGCTTGGGCACATCCCCCCAACAGTAGCACTAAACCCAACTCAAGATTAACGTTCCCTTCTTCTTACGGATTGTACCACTGATACCCCCTGATACCCCCCCGGCCTTAGGTCACGCAGATTTTCTGCATACCTCGACTGACAAGCTGGTTCTTGACAGTCGCTGGTGGGGTACTCCTAGATAAATCTTAGGATTATAGGTCCTATTCCCCAATTTCCGTGTTACAAGCTGTAAGATTTGCCCTACAAACCTATACCTGAACACATTTAATTGACTGACCTCAGTGTAAGTATCAGTCCTTCATTTCACAATCGATCCACCAAAAAGCAACAACATCCAAATAATATCCCTACCTTACACACAAAATGGCTTACTCCTCATTAGGAGCACGACCCACGCTGATATCACACAATGTGAAAGGTCTCAACACCCCAGAAAAGAGAACTTTACTACTGAGCGAACTTAAAAAAATAAACACGGCATTCGTATTCCTTCAGGAAACACATTTTAAGTCAGGATCAATCCCCAAACTACAGGACAAACACTACCCACAAGCATTTCATGCCCCAAACCCCTTACAGAAATCAAAAGTTGTCTCTACCCTGGTACACAAACATGCAGACTTTAAACTAACCCAACAGTTACAGGATCCCCTGTTCCTATTCCTAAACTGAACTTGGCAAAATAAAACAGTGACACTGGCCAATGTCTATTTTCCTAATACTGGACACCTCACATTCTGCAGGCACCTAATAGGGGAGCTTAAAAGCTTCACCAGAGGTTGCATTATCCTCTGTGGAGACTTCAATGTCCCCATAAACCCATTTCTAGACACCTCGAATGGTAAATCTAGCATAACGTACAAAATGCTGAAAGGTATCAAGACTCAGCTGAATTCCCTCTCACTAGTAGATTCCTGGAGACTGGTTTACCCAACGGAAAGATTTTACATATTTTTCCACTGTTCACAAGAAACACTCAAGGATTGACTATATATTCTTGACACAAAGAGACCTTCCCTTGCTGCAGTCAGCGGAGATAGAACTCCAGTCGTTCTCTGACCACTCTCATATTTCCGCCACACTAAACATCCTAAATCAACCATCCAAAACGTACAACTGGCGCCTAAACCCCACACTGCTCATGGACCCAGACACCTTCAAACAAATAGCGACCGAGATTAAATCATACTTTGACATAAACACCTCTGATGACTTACCATTTGGGAGGCACATAAATGCGTCATTCGAGGTGTACTAATGAAACTAGGGGCAAGAAAAAACAAAATAACAAATAGATTGATTCCTTGACTCGGAAAATTGCCACTCTTGAATCCCAACACAAAAGATCTCAAGCAGATAATGTAGCCGCTGAACTCACGGAAACGAGGGAACAACAAAACTCGATACTCAATCTCAAACCAAAACAAATTTTGTTCCTCAGGAAGGGATTCTACTATGAGCACAGGGACAAGAGTGGCAAGTTCCTAGCAAGGGCACTAAAAGCATCGCAACACTCTTCCACCATCATGTCGGTCAGAACAGCAGATGGCACACTAGTACATAAAAATTACCAAATTGCTGCAGCCTTTCAATCCTACTACAACAACCTTTACAATATCCAAAACCCCCCTAAACTACCAGAGACAGGGGGAGATAGAGTTCAAATCCTTAATAAATGCCTACGGGACAGCGGTATGCCCACCATATCCCCTGAGGAAGCAGAATCACTAGAAGAACCCATTACTGATGACGAATTAACATTAGCTGTTAGGCAACTAAAACCAGGAAAGAGCTCTGGACCACATGGCTTTACAGCCCTCTACTATAAATCATACATAGATTTACTAAAAACACCCCTCTTACGAACTTTTAATCATCTAAAACAACCACAAATTGTCTCTGACACCTTTACCTTGGCTCATGTAGCCTTAACCTCACTGGCGGTATGATTATGTCAGATTTTTGCATCTGAAAGCAGTACATTTTTTTGCATAGAAATTTGGCGTTTTATTTCGTAGGCCTCTAATTCTTAGGAATAATTCACTTAAGACAAGAGTCTAGTAGACATCCCGGGTATGATAAAGTTTGAAATAACGAAATCATAAATTATAATATATATGGAAAAAAATATATATATAATATAATAACTATAAATAATCAAAAATGATAATATAATAATAATAAAATGTATTCAATAATGTAATCTAGTCCAAAATACTGAAATTTGCTCAGTTGCAGAATTGTCACTGTCGTCACTTTCAGTGTCTGATGATAAATTTCCTCAAAAATCAGTATCACTCAATTCTGCAAATGATTCTTATTTACTATCGCTGTTTTCTAGCTGATCAAAAACCGCTTTTGACATAAAGGGACACTTTTTTCTGCCATGGACGTTCTCAAGTTTCCAAGCAGAAAGAATGGCATATATAATATAAAGGTGCATGCAGGGCACTGGACAAAGAACTAGGGACAAATGGGATGTGAAATTATTTGATACAGTAATGTAATCTTACAGATTACAGTGTACTGTATGTTTGCTGTGTGTTTCACTTTTTGAATTTCCCGCCCAGCTCTGCCCCCGTGCGACGCGACGCTCGCAGGGAACGGAGCCCGGCATCACACAGGCATCGGGCAGAGGACCAGGGGGATCCAGGGGATAAGGTAAGTAACCCAGCCTTGGATCCAGCGATGCAATCCTGAGTGTGGCTCGGGGTTACCGCTGTTTGCAGTGAAAACATACCCCGAGCCACACTCGGGAATACCGTCAAGCAGGTTAATCCCAAAACAGGGCAAAGACCAAACGGATTACTCTAATTTTCGGCCGATCTCCCTATTAAATATAGACACTAAAATTCTAGCCAAAGTCATTGCCTCACACCTTAGGGGTCTTCTGGGAAACCTCATTGGCCCTGAACAAGTCGGGTTCATGCCAAGATGGAAAGCCCAAGATAATGTCACGAAAGCGCTCAACTTGATTCACGGAGCCCACAGGGAGAAGATCGCTAAGAAGGCCTTCGATCGGGTCGCATGGATTTATCTTCTTGAGACATGTAAACATGTAGGTATGAAGTCCCATATGATATCTTGGATATCATACTTATACCAAAAACCACAGGCAAAGATTAAAGTCAGTGGGACCCTATCAGATACTGTACATATATATGTTTTTTATAATAGATTTTATTGAAAAAATAATCATAAAGGTACAGATATAGCAGAGCAAGGCAAGGATCACCTTGCCTAAACAAAATGCCTTTACAAGATATACAGTGATCTGTCTGGTGTAGGCCACAAGGTGGAGGAAGCATGAAACAACAAGAAAAATAGCAGAGGGAACAACCAGATGGGTCTCGTTAACTGTAATCAGATCACTGGGTTGGAGGGGGGTCCTACCACTGATAAAACTGATAAGTCTATTCCTATTGTCCAAGCAGAGTGGGTCCTTGGACGAAGACAGCTGGTCGGTGTGGAAAGCAGGGTCCAGATATGGCTGGATGTTTGAGTTGGGATCAGGGGTCCGCAGTCCTGCGAGGTTCCCTGATAGCTGGGGTTTATCCAATGTCATCTCGTAGAAAGGTGGATATGTTACCTCCAAAGTATGTGAAGGATTCCCCTAGTTTCTCAAAATCTTCTGTTGAGAGGGTAAAAAGCTTTTGCGGCCCGGGGATGCTCAAAGTCAGTGTTAAACTTATCCTTGTAGAGGAGGGCTATGAGTTCCTTTTCGACTTGAGGTAGAGAAGGGCTAGTGTGGGTCGTCCAGTTTTTCAGTATGGCTCGTCTCGTGACCAGTAGGCAGGTTAGAGACCACTCCCTAGCTTGTGGGTTGGTAGAGGGGGACCATTGAATCAGTTCTTTGTCCCAGTGACCAAATATCAATAGAAGCGGATCCTTTGGAAGAAGAAGAAGGTTGATATTACTGATGTAGGAAATGATCTGGTCCCAGAATGCTGAAATGAAAGAGCAGGTCCAAAAGCAGTGGGCTAGGGAAGGCCTTTGATGGCCGCAGAGAGGGCAGGTGGTCGACTGCTGGCGAGACTTGTCCTTGAGAAATGGGATATAGGCTGGATGAATGATTTTGAGCTGAGTCTCTCTCCAGCTTTCATTGGGGGTTAGCTTGAGAGTGTTGTTGTATCCTCTCATGATCTTGTCCACCAGATCCGTGTCAGTAAAGTCTTTGTTCCAGTTGGAAATACTCGTGGTGCTTGAGGGCCGGCTGGCTTTCCTCAGGAGAGGTTTGTAAATGTCGGCTATATTGTAAGACCTTTTTTGGATCAGTTCATTCAATTCACTTGTCCTGAATCTCAATACTTTGTGTTCTAGTCCCACTGGGAAGTTAATATTACCCCTTATAGGGAGGTGGATAGACATGAAGGGTGGTAGCTTGAATAGTTTCCTGTATTCTCTCCATGTTATAGCCGTGTCCCTGAGGAGTAGGTTGTGTTGGAGGCTTGGGGGAACACTCTTCCATTTGGTGTGTAGTAGAGCGGCTGGATTATGGAGATTATGGATGGACCATTTCGTTTTTGAGGTTGTGGTTGGATTAACAGGCTGCCTGTGTGAAGACACGGTACATGTTAAAAATGGCACGAGGCAGGGGTGTCCTCTTTCACCCCTGCTCTTTATACTCACACTGGAACCTCTCATACGAATGGTCAAGCAAAATCCAGACATAGCAGGCTTCCAAATACGAGACTACATATAAAATTGCAGCCTATGCAGACGACCTCCTGTTTTTTCTAACTAAACCACACATCTCTATTCCGAATCTAATTAAGGCCTTTAAACTATTTGGTTACATCTCAAACTTCGCAGTTAACTACAGCAAATCACAGGCGCTCAATCTGACACTCTCCAAGCCCTCCCTGGCGAAGGCCCAAGCTGCTTGTGCTTTCAAATGGCAAGCGACAGCTCTAAAATACTTTGGCATCCGGCTAACTCCCACAATTACGAACATTTACACTACAAACTTCAAACCCCTGTTGGCTGAAATACAAACGGATCTAAAACACTGGCAGTTATAGCCATTCTCCTGGTTTGGACTGGAAGCAATTGTAAAAATTAACATGTTACCCAAAATACTCTACTTTTTTCACATGGTCCCTATTAAAATACCTACGAGCTTCTTCAAATTGCTATCCAACTTTATAGGAACCTTTATATGGGCGGGCCGCAAACCAAGAATTAGTCTTGAGACCCTATCCACATCCAAGGATAAAGGGGGTATTGGCCTCCCTAACTTTAAGCTTTATTATCTTGCTGCCCATCTTGCGAGGATAGTCGGAACTGCCACGGGAACAAGAAAGATTGGGTTAAGTTGGAAAATAATAGCTCGTCCTTACCCCTGCGATTCCTCCCCTGGACGCAATTTAAAAAAATCCTGTTTGACATCAAATGGAATCCTATAATTGGGTCAACATTAGATGCCTTACATACAATGAACAACGCTATGAAACTCTCCTCCAGCACGGGACCACTAACACCACTCGCCTCAAACCCTGACTTCACACCAGGTCTAGACAGGGGTAGGATTCCCCCAAAAGACAAAAAGACGCCACTACTGGCACTACATTCCATCAACAACAACCAAATAAGCTCCTTCGAATCCACGAATGCACGACTTAACCCTAATGCTCCACTGCCTTTTTTGGACCTACCGCCAGATCCACAACTATCTCTCCACGCTAGACAAACGTAACCTCCACAGATCTCTAACCCCTTTTGGGAGCCTGTAGATAGAACTACCTCTCTGACATACTCCCTATTGCTAGATGCTAGTACCCCAGCTATTCCCAACACACAAAGATACTGGGAAAACTCCTTACAAACAAGCTTATTGGATGAACAATGGTCGAGGGCAAATATTTTTGGTCATAAATGCTCTATTAGTACCCGAACACAGGAGATGTCTTACAAACTGTTGACTCGTTGGTGGTACCCCCTGTCCTCAGATACGTGTTGTTCGCAATGTGAACGGGACAAGGGCTCATTAACACATATTTGGTGGTCCTGTGAAGCCATAATCCCATTCTTGGACAAAGTGAAGGACATAACAAAACATATCACAGAGACCAATATAGATCTCACGCCGTCCTGTTGTCTACTCCACATTACGACTGGCCCTATGAGACGCTACAAGCCCTCCCTAACCATCTCCTCAATGCTACCAAGTTGTTGATCCCCAGGTACTGGAAATCTGTCTGCACCCTGACAGTCGCAGAATGGTTACGGGAAGTAGACATTATCTACAATATGGAAGAATTAGTAGCCATACCAAACACTCAGTGGAAAGATTCCATACACAATGGACTCCCTGGATTGTTTATCGTTACTCTGCCCAATTCATCCAAGCTATAAACCTTTAAAGGTGTTATGACAAATACAACCCCAGTTCACTCCCCCTCCATTCGCAGGTCATAACTGCAACACATCTACAAGGGACTTGCTCAACACCATAAGCTGTACAATAACGTCAGAGTTCTCAGCCTTGATCTACACTTACATACCGACGCGCCCCTACAGCTGGTGGGGAGGGGAGTTCCTGTGCCTTGGGACACAGCTAGTTCCCATCTAGGGTGTCACTTGGTGACAGGGACTTAGCCCCCCTGCCAAAATACGTGGAGATGCCTGCAAAACATAAACGTGGGATGAACAACTCTCGCTCTCACCCCCCCCCCCCACCAGACTAAGACCCACAATCAATATCAGGTTATGACAGGACAACACAATTGACCCTACTCAGTTGGTATCATTAAAACTGCTGATTTCTGTAATGAGGATAACATGTACGATTTGATTGTTGGTCTTGCACGATGTATACTTTACTGACTTTATATGAATTGTATACTTTTCTTGTTCAGTCAATAAAAACAACTGACTCAAAAAAAAAAAAATCTGTTACACGGTCTTACCTTCATCCCCCATTATGCTATCCATAATGCCCCCCTCCTTCCCATACAAACTCAAATGCTCTGGCAATGCTAAAATGTAATTGGTCCTGGTAATGTCAATAAAGCTTATTTGAACTGAAATTAATTGAATTGAGAGATAGAGAAAGATTTAATGGCTGAGGCAACATGCCCTTGTACTTGTACACACAGGAGCTGCTATATTTCAACCATGCCAGAAGCAAAGACCATTAGGCAAGTGTTCCTATGTCCTATAGTTTAAAGTGGTTGTCAACCTGTGACAACCACTTTAACCTACAGGAAAGCCTAGAATTAGGCTTACCTGCAGGTGCACTGCATATCTCCCAAACCTGCACAATTCAGGGGATATGCAGACGTCAAAAACCAGCATAGGCTAGAGCCAGGCTAGGCATCCAACAAACACTTCTGGTAGTTTGAGGTCTGGTTGCATGACCAAATAGACACTACTAGGGACTAAGCACAGAGTGGATAGGCCGACTCTGAATTCCAGTGCACATACAGTTTCTACTGATGAAAAGCTGTGTTCCGGCTTGCGTACATTTACTGGGCTAGCGAGTGCGCCGCACGCTCCATGAGTGTGGCCGCGGGTCGGGCGGACTCGATGTCCGCCGGCGACCCGCGATTGCCTGGTACACAAGAAAAGCAAGGACCCGCCAATGTAAACATGGCAATTCCCCACTCTGTCAGGCGGCGTGACAGAGATCTACTGATCCCTGTCATAGGGATCAGTTAGATCTGTTATGCCCCTGCCAGCCCAGCCCTCACACAGTTAGAACACGCCTAGGCAACAGAGTTAACCCCTTGAATGCCCCCTGCAGGTTAACCCCTTCCCTGCCCGTGACATTTACACAGTAATCAGTGTTTTTTCTAGATCTGATCGCTGTATGTCAATGTCCCAAAAAAGTGTCAAAAATGTCTGACATGTCCGCGCAATATCACAGTCCCAAAAAAATCGCAGATCGCTGCCTTTAGTAGAAAAAAAAATAGTAAAAACACCATAAATTAATTCTCATGGTTTGTAAACGGGGCAACTTTTGCGCAAACCAATCAATAATCGCCGATCACAATTTTTTTTATCACAAATATGTAGAAGAATATATATCGGCCAAAACTGATGATTAAGTTTGTTTTTTTATATATCTTTTTGGATATGTATTATAGCAAAAATTGAAAAATATATATATATTTTTTTCAAAATTGTCGCTCTTTTTTTGTTTATAGCGCAAAAAATAAAAACCGCAGAGGTGATCATATACCAAAAAAAGAAAGCTCTATTTGTCGGAAAAAAGGGATGTCAATTTCATACATCGCACGACCTCTCAATTGTCAGTTTAAGCGACACAGTGCCGAATTGCAAAAAGTGCTCTGGTCATTAAGGGGGACAATCTTCCGGGGCTGAAGTGGTTAATAACTATATATACCAAGGCATATTTGCACAATTCTACCAGGTTTATTGTTGGGCACTTTGCTGATACTACCTGTTTCTACAGTAAATATAAATATAAAGTTTGTATTATTTCCATACTGTTGCGCATCTATATACTTATGCTTATAGTTATATGGTGGTTGCAGTAGAACCTCTGCTCCCGATTACTTTGATTAGATTACTGGCTAATTTCCCAGGAAGGGAATCCCCACAGAAGCCCCGTCCTAGATAAAGCCACTGCCAACTTTGTAATGAAACCCACTTAGCAAAGGTTCTGATTCTCCTAATTACCATCAGATTTAGCACAATATCCTGTTTGGGAAGGGCCATTTCTCACAACCCCCTTGCCCAAAACAGGGCTACACAGGCTAGCTTAGTTTCTACACAAAAATGACAACCGCCCCAATTTATCACTAGCTTTTAGAGTAAGATGAAAGGACTTTATCAGCTAGCCAGCAACATGTAATGTGTATTTGCTGTTATCTTGTAAACTGCCAGTTGCTGTCACGCTGATCAAGTAGTTTAGTTACTTACCTGGAAAAAGCAGGCAGATCAGGATTTCTGACTTCACTTGCTGAATGTACGTTCCCTGTGCGACGTGCAAAGTACCATTATATTCCTTATTTGTTTTCAGTGCTGATTAGCACCAATCCAATATGCAAGCCTGTTAATTTTGTCAGCTAACATACACTTAAACAAAAAGGCATATAATGTACAGGCAGTCCCCAGGTTACAAACAAGATCAGGTCTGTAGGTTTGTTCTTAAGTTGAAATTGTATGTAAGTCGGAACAGGTACATTTTTTAAGTGTAGCTCCAGCCAAAAAAACAATGTTTAAGCTTTTTGGATAGCATAGGGAAGGGTCTCCACCACTGTAACATTTGTTTTGTGGCCAGCACCCCTGTTCAGAAGATTTCCCCTACCATTCTGTCCCTATGATAATTGGATTTTGAAAATTTTGGGTTGTTGTGGAAACAAAGATTGGTGATAAAGCATCAGTGGAGACATCTTTTTCCCCATGGTAACTCTTACAGGAGTAAATTTCCCTTCCTATGGGGTAGATTTTCTCTCACTTCCTGTTGTCTCCCTCCGTTTGTAAGTAGGAGTCGTTTGTAAGTCAGATGTTTTTAACCTGGGGACTGCCTGTATATATAATAACAATATAAAAAATAAAACTTGCATAAAACATATATTAGAGTTGGAAGACACCTGAATTAATAGTAAATACTAATGAATAGACTGTGCACCAACTATGTAGTTATTTCTTTATTTCCACACATCAAGAGTGAATGTGTGGAAATAAAGTTCAAGTACTGTATATCACTGCATAATTAAACAACAGGTATCATGCACTAGAGTTTAAAGTGGATCTGGTGAAATTGTGGTACAAAAATAAAGCATCCAATCCACTGCACACAACAGGATATTGTAGGCTGTAACCCCAAGATAGAATACTTGATTGCCTTTAAAATATAACTACCCTACACTTTTTTCATTGACAGAAACATGATCTGACATATTTCAGCATGGAAGTGATGGGCAAGCCAAACAGCATTATTACAGCTTTATTTAAAGACATGTGCTTTAATAAAAAGGAGAATGAGTCACTGTTCCTTTCTGCATAAAGTGTTTAAGTAATAAAATCTTGTGAAGTGTTCATCCGAAGGCTTATGCTTTTACAACAGCCATCTCGTGTACCAGAAAATGCAAACTAGCCGTAGAAAGTCCCTTTATTGGCCTGTTAAGTGTCCTCTGAGGCTAGGTAACTGTTCTGTTTCATATCATGGTTGAAGGTATTGAAATTAACAGCTTCCTTATCTCTGTACATGCTTAACTATGCTTCAATACAACAGGGACACTTAAATAGGTATATAAGGAATTGTTTTGTCAGGTCAGTGTAAATCAAATTAGTTGTTCATAGGCATATCAGTGGAAAGGTTGGTGGTCTAGGTATTTAGCAATCATACAGATGTCTAAGCCTTTTTTTCCTTAGGATATTGCAAAATGTTTCAGTCCTTTGTATATGGAGATTGTTGTGGATTTTATACAAGAAACAATCATGGAAAGAGTTGTACAAAGTAAAATAAAACATGACACAAACGGCTTCTTAATATGCAATTACATCTTCTTAATAAGACGGAGCAAAGTACAAAGTAGATATGCTAAGTGCTCAAATTAGAGGTCAACTGAACGGCTTTGTAGCAGATATGACAACTTGTTTAATTTTCTTGCAAATCGCTATACCTTTTAAAATGTGCATGCTAATTTTCACATTTGTGGCTTGCCACAAGAGCCCTAGCAACTGAGATTTAAAGCCCATCTCCAGCATTTGCAAAAAACTACCCTTTCAGTAGCCCCTTATCCACATCCACTGCAAGGGCTAAATATACATGGATTCTAGGGGATGAGGAATAAGGTGTTATAAATACAATACTCCTCCCTCTGACATGCTCCAGTGCTTTCCACCACTCTGGTTTGTGGGGTGTGCTTTGCTGGCCCTGAATTGTACTTGATGATGTCATCATTCGACTGCTTCCTGGAAATGCCTAGAGAGGAGGCCTCAGGGGACCTGGAGCTAGGAATAAAGTAAGAATTATACCTTATCCCTCATCCCCTGGAGTTAGCAAGTATTTAACCCTTAAAGTGTGTGTATGGGGGAAAGGGGGAAAGGGGAGAGGGGGGGGGGGTACTGCAAGGTATTGTTTTCTAATTCCTAGAGGTAGGCTTTAGGATTTGCATAATCTGTAGTGGATAAAAAAGCTGACATATGCAGATCAGTAATTTACAATTTGCATGTAATATACAGTATTGATTAGCTGATGTGTGGGATATTCTGTAAATAGTCCCTTATCTCTAGTAGTTACCCGTAACAATTAATCGCATGTGACTACACGCTGGAACATGATTATTAGTTGCTTGCTCTATTTAGTTCACTGAACACATTTCTTTAACTGAATACAATGTTCTGATATGGCTGGGTAAAGGGGGCAGCTCAACTAGCACTTATGGGCATGTTCAGGAGAGTTTCCTATTTCTCAGACTGCTGTCAATCATCTTCTGTAGGCGTTAATGACATTATCTATCTGCTCATCACCACTTGTAGTAACACCTATAGTGGCATTGGGTTGTGTGATAACCCACTAACTGGGAGGTATGTCTGAAAATTAGGAACCTCAGGAAGAGGTCAGAAAATGGGGCAGTAGCAGCAGAACAAACATCAGGAGAATTGGTGATGCTGGAGCTTTACAATTATGTGGATAGGGTAAATATTAAAAGGTGGAACACATTTAGAGTGAGACATAAGGGTGATCTTTATAACTATTAGAAACATAGAGTTGAGCCTTAAATAATCCTAAATGTGTGCGTGTTTTTCATTAATCTATTTCATTAACATATTTAGATGTTTGCATAAGACATGTGAGAAAGATTAGGCTTTAAAGCTCCAAAGCATAGAGCAGTAACAGGCTAATAGTAACCTCATTTGATACATCTAGTTTTGCCTTACTGTTGTTCCTCACTAAGAATGCAAAGGAATTACATCCATTCTAGATTTTAAACTGAAAGAGAACTTATTAGAGGATGGAGCTTAGTATGCCCTTCACCCTATATATTCTACTTGCTTAGCTGTATGTAGCACCCTGGTGTTAGGCTGGGTTGCTAACAAATTTAGTCTGATAGGTGGTAACTAGCCTGGCTAATTGTTCAGGAGATCTACTGCCTTTTCCCCTAAAGCCTGAATTTGGTGTATCTCTCTATTCTGTCAATAGATGGCACTGCTGCCCTTGGCATTAGAATGACAAGATCACAGTGAATTCAGGTTATGAATAGACATATTTTCTCAGCCAATCAGAGTAACTACTTTGCATGTTGGGATAGTCTATTTAAGGGGGAGTCAGGTGATCAGTGTTCCTTTCAGCCCCAGGCTTAGGCCTGTGGACTGGGTGTGTAGCAGCTGCTGAAGGTTAGGCCTGAAGCCTGAGGGGAGCCAAATTGTTGCAGAGGTTCAGCGAGAACCAGCGGTCATAGATAAAGGGGATACAATTGTTACTAAGGGACATCCACTCCTGTTATCAGAGGCCAGTTTATGAGAGTCTGAGAGAGTACCAGAGCAGCATTTTTCACTAACCGGAGACGGTGAAGAAGTTGGGAAAATCTCAGTGGAGTCAAGCTAAGGACCCAGCAGGATAGCAGGGGTGATGCTTGCAAGAGAGTTCAGCAGTTGGGCTGAAGAGCCGAGTAAGGGACCCAGCAGGTCAGCGTGGGTGGTACTTGGAAGATACAGCAGTTGGCTGTGTGAAGTTCAAGGGACCCAGTGGCAGTGGGATTCCAAGGAGTCTTTTAAGAGACTGTGAGCTTAGGTTCATGAAGCTGCAGCGGGAGGCTGTGAGATGGAGGCCAGGTCTACACAACGGGGATACCAAGTTTGGTATGTGTACATATCTGTGTTGAAGTCAAGATACAAGTTCAGTTGCTAAAGGAAACAGCTCTTTCAGGCACAGTTCAGGTTTAAGGTGTCCGGAGTTACGCAACCGATATACAAGTTCTATTTTTGTGAGTGTCGGAGTCTGATAAGTGCTTTTGCACCTGCTCAAAGTGTGTTCTGGCCCTAACCCTCTCTCCCCAGTTCTTTAAGAGAAAATAAATCTCTTTTGTTCTGTATCATCAAAGTGTCTGGCGCCCAACCTAATCTACACTACTTCACACCCACTATGCCTAGTGACTCACACTGTGAGAATGGATGTCAGCTCTCCCTGACCAAGTTCACCATCAGCTCTTCAGAGGTCGGGGCCATGGCTACATGTACAAGGCCACGTCTGTAAGATTCAAACTCTACATCCCCAGAGCAAGAGTAGTCAGTAGTAGTTGGTCTTTACAATAAATGATGGTATGAATCTGCAATCTGAGAAAAGGTAGGGCACTATGAAGATAAAAAAAGAATCAAGTAGTAATTTAACAAATAGTTACTTATTAGTAGTGGCCAAAGTTGTGTATAGTAAATGGATCATTGGTTTCCAAATCACATATTGCATGACAGCAAGACACTACCTTTTATTTATTTTGAATAAAAAAAGTTTAATTTTATTATTTACCTGTACCATTATCCATCTTAAGTAAATCATTGGTGTGGACATTTCCAACCTACAAAAATATACATTAAAAATTCAAGCAGACACCTGATCAATACACAGTGCCTATGGGATGAAGCAATCCAAAAGCCATGCAATTACTGTATCAATACACTTTTAATTTCTGCAGTATTTTTCATATTTTTTTGTCCTTTTGTAGATGTTGTAGTATGGGGCTTTTTGAACTGTCTGGTAGTGATTAATTAACATGCACAAGATAACAAAGGAAAGGAAAAAAGGCAATACATCACTACATACACACCGTATACTGTATGTTGTGCAAAGTAAGAGACAACACAATTCTCGTTAAATTAAATGCAGATGTTGTTATGTCCTGCTGAGGGTCAATATGAAAAAACAAAAATCTTATAAATGGAGTCAGATTTATTAAAAGAAACAAAATTATTGGAGCCATCATTTCTTGTAGGTTTATGTATTTATATAAACACTTCATTAAATTTTAATAGGGTATAAAAGCAACTGGGGTATTTTCAGCTGAAAATACATTTCTTAAAAACTAGTCATCATATACAAACATAATATAAAGACTGAATAACTGGCCAAGTGATCTCGATACTGAGTTTTTTTTTTTTTATCAGATTTGAAAATATATTTTTAAAAGACATAATAGATATGCTTTGATTGTGTTCTTGGGTGAACCATCCAGTTAGCTTTCTTGGGACAATACTTATGGCCTTGGATGTTTTATTATACTGTATGAATTCCTTACAGAATAAACAACATGAATGTACTAATATCTATATATAATGGCACCCGACAGTCACAGCAATGCTCATAGACAAGTACAATGCAAAGCAATAAGAACGGATGTTAACATCAACATGTCTGCTGGAATGGATAATTCTTTTACTATATGTATTGCGTTATGTGTACATTTTATCACCTTCAGGATAGAGGGTAGATCACATAAACCAACTAAGATTATAATCACCCTTTCCAAGATTAACATCTTGTTTTCATGAGGACTGCATTTTTCTACTGCTTTGTATTGTTTATTGAACCCAGTGACTTTCACAACACCTATCACTTAATTTACAATAATAGTCTATGGCCACCAGAGGGCTCACTGCTCCAGCTGTCTCTTTAATATAGAAACACTGACCCTTGGGGGGAAAATAATGGTTAAAATAATAAATTATATGCCGATATGTTTTTATAAAATTACGTGTGGTAGACACGAGGTAAGGGTATAAATACCCTCTACCAAGATGGCGACAATTGAATTTCCTGATGATGGCCGCTATTCATTGGCCGAAAAATGTTGAAGTTTGATTACGTCATCGCGACGCAGCTCCGAGTTGTTTGAGCTTTGAGTATCACGTTTATACAGACTTGCCTAAATAATATATTTTTCCGATTTTTTTGTAACTTACTTTTAATGTGAGTGTACAATCCCACGGGCGTATAGGGCCGTGGTCCGAATTTTCGTCGACTAACAAACCCCTTAGTTGGGTAAGCCCACCGCTAACAAGCCGGCCAAGGACAAGCGCAAAAGGACGAGTTTGTTGAGCCTCGACGCAGCGCTACTGCATTAGTTTGAAGTTGTAAAAAGCCGGTTACTTATCGCCGGTAGTAGTCCTTTAAGTTAACAG
>BLSH010110062.1:65344-79350 GCA_018402905.1 Glandirana rugosa
TCCAAGTCAAACGAAGCCAAAATATTCCAAAATACAACCAAAGAATTCTGTTGTCGAAAGGAAGAGTATTGGTAGAAGATAGCACCTTCGTCCCAAACTTTCGGGACTTTGACGGACATGTTTGTCCGACGTACAACGAACACATATTACGACAATTTATCGCTTTAAGGTCGTGAGTCTGAACATGTAAATTCTTCAATTTCCTCCCTAAACTGTTTCTTGATACGAAATCGCGGATCCTAATGGTTATCATACATGATCATCTTATTTTTTTAACTTTTATTTTGTTACGTGATTTGAGACAAAATTTTGTACCGGGCGACGCCATCACTTTATCGTATATCGGTGTTACGTTTATTTACTTGTTCCTGGAGGCGCGACCCAGTTTGTCTATATCCACTATTAACTAATCAGGTACTCAGTGAAAGTTATTTCTTTTCTCCGTCGTTTCTTTATGTGTTCATATCTTCGTCCTGTTTATAAGGGTATATTTCACGAGCACGAGTCTACCTACTTCCTCAACGTTAGACACGACCAACACGGGGTGTACCTACACGTGAGTGGCAGTGAGGTCACTGGTGGAAACGAAGCCAAAAATTATCACCTATATCTGTTTGACCCAGCGCGGAGGTCCTTGTTCATTTATTTGCATTGTGGCTATATGCTATTTCACTACCGCAGCGGGCCATGTTTTAAAACAGAGTTTAGTGCATTGTTTTATTTTCAATTTTTTTATTCTACTAGTACATACTATTGGTAATCCTAGGCGCTAAAGCATAGTTCTTTGTCAAATCCCTCCTTTAACTTCTTAAATGTACAAGTCTGAGTGCTGGAATTTCGCTATTTAACAGCATTATACACAAGCAACATGCAGCCTGTTTGTACAGGCAGTTTCAGGGCTTTCAAACCCTGCTTCCACGATAGAAGATGGTTATGAGAAGGAAAGCTGTTGTCTTAAGAAACCAACATAAAACCTTATAAAACCGAAGCAAACTGAACCTTCTGTGGTAAGATATCATTGTCAAGATACGTCTTTCTAATAGAATACTACAATAAAATTGGAACATTATATTGTTTTTCAAGAACATATTAAGAAAAAAAATTAGCGTTTCTAATGAGCATAACGATAGAAAATATTGTTTTATTTTTGGATATTGTGGAAAATATTTCAAGTCTGGAATTTATTATGGTAAATAGTTTTGGAAAATATTTTTTAGCATATGACATTTGTTGTCTATTCCTTGATTTATGAAAGTAATTTTCTAGCACTCTATTATCTATCCAAACTTGTACATGGGAGAAATCATTTCATTTTCTCCATGATTACTTTGAAGACTGCTTTGTAACATGTTCTCACAAAAAAGGCCACACAAAAATGCATGTTTTTTTCATTTAGTTTTCAGGCACTATGCAATAGAAAATGATTAATTTCCTAAAACTCTAAACAGCAACAACAGTTATAATGCAAAATACCCACAATAACAAAAGACGCCAATAGAAAGTTGGCTTATCTTATAGTGCTTAGTCACAATCTACACCATTGGCCAGTGGGTAAATAAATATGAAATCTGCAAGAGGTGGGGCCAGTATACTGTCATCTGAATGCTCACTCTCAAATGGGAGGATTTGTACTACACAAGGTTATGTCCTCAATTCCGGGCTTTTGGATTCTCTTATAGACATCTAAGTTCAGCAACGGCATGCAAGTTTAGCACAAGTACAGGTGGCCAAAAAGCCATTCGCCACTGATGACCCCTGGAGGTCATGCAAGAAGTCACACCACACCCGAGGCTCCATTCTCAAGCCCGAACCAGTGATTTGGGTCCATGTGGATCTTCACGAACAGCACCTTTTTCCCCCCTAAGGAGTTTGCACTCCAATTTCTTTCAGACCCTCAGTGGTTCTCTCTTCATTGCAGAACAGAGCACAGTCCCTCTTTCTCTGTTCTATCTAGTGCAGTTCACCTGTTCAGCAGGAGCTGAAAATCAAATATAGATGTGGTATTTCTACAGTTTTTATATACAACACCTTCCTGCTGTCACTTGTTCCTAAGGAAGCTGAGGATGCTTGCATCTGTCAAGTTCCTAGGAACCACTGACATCACTGTGAATCCCCACCTCTTACACAAAGGGGAAGGTATAGCAGTGATATACTTGCCCAAATATTTGTGCAATGACATTGACCAAATATGGCCATGGCCATATTTGGTCAATGAGGTAACCACCATCCCTGCCCCTTCCCATATATAGCTGATAACAGATTGAGGAGCTGCCATTTGAATTTGAGTACTGTCAGGATTGGTCGTGTGTTTTTTTCTTGGCAAGTCGCAGGCAGTGGGCATCATGACTTACAATGGATTTACAACAATGGACATTAGGTATTTTTTCTTTTAATAAAGAGTTTTCCAAATGTTTGGGTGTCTTTATCTCTAGGTTACACCTTTTTTATGAATGAGTAGGAGTACTATGTACCCCATATTCATTCACATGGGGAGGGGGGGATAAGCTCCTAACCTGCAGACTCTCACAACACCCACTCAAGGTTGAGGGGAAGAGGCCTTTGTCCCCAAAAAAAGGTAGCCCACTTGCTGAAAACTTTTTGCCTAGAATGATTCAACATGCTTCCCCCTCCCCCTCTTTTCCTGGCAATTTTTTTTTTTTTTTGCGAGGAGTCCCAATTAAAATCTATACCAGACTCAAGGGTGTTGATTTGCTAAAGGCAAATAGACTGTGTACTTTGCAAGAGCAGTTGCATTCTGCAAGTGCAGTTGCTCCAGAGCTTATTAAATGAAGGTAAGCTCTGCTGACTTCCATCATCCATTCATGTGCAAGCAAAAATGCTGCTTTTTTAACTGCACTTGCAAAGTGCACAGTCTTTTTGCATTTAGTAAATCAGCCTCAAAGGGTCTGGTATGCATTTTGGACTTTATCCAAATTCCCTTGTTTCATTCTCTCTGTAGGATGTACTACAGCAAAGGTATCATTTATAAAAAAAAAACAGTTTACATTGCTAGCAAATGGTATTCATTGCAAGCTCCTTAGATAAAATAAAAAAAAACACACAACCCTCTCCAAAGATTTCCCAAAATAATAGCAGACCCTTGGAGGGTTTTCTTTTTAAGAGGCTCTTAGTGACATGTCATTTGCCAGCAATTTTAAACACTTTTTCCTTTATAAATGCCAGTGTTGCTGCAGCAATTCCTATGCAACACAAAAATGTGCCCCTTCACAGCCATCATAAGGCTGCTTTCACACTGAGGCGTTTTACAGACGCTCTTTAGCTAAAAATAGCGTCTGTAAAGCGCCTCAAAAGTCCCCCCCAATCCACCCCAATGTGAAAGCCCTGAGTGCTTACAAAAAAAAGTGTTACAAAAAGTCCTGCAAGCAGCATCTCTGGGGCGGTGAGGGGAGCGGTAATATACTGCTCCTCTACCGCCCCTGCCATTGAAATGAATGGCAAGCGCTTCCGAAGTGGCTGCACACCGCCTCGGCAGCGCTGAGCGCCGGCACTTTTAACCCCTTTTTAACCCCTTGTGGGGGGTTAAAAGCGCGGCGCTCCTGCCTGCATAGCGCAGCCCTATCGCTGGTAAAACACCGCTAAAACTAGCAGGGTTTTACCGCTACCACTTCAATGTGAAAGTAGCCTTAGGGCACCCCAGGCACGTTGTTTAACATAATTGGGCATTTTTAATGTTTTATTTTACACTTTTAAAATAAATCACTGCTCCTTGATGAATGGAATTTTTAGAATTTGTTTTATGGATTGGTATCTGTTCCCTAGGACAGTGCTTGGGGGAAGCACGCCCCCCTTCACTCCTCTTTCCTGCTCCCTGTGCTACATCACAGGCCTTTTGGAGATTATGACCAGTCCATGAATGTCTAGCTACTTATGGCGTAAGTAGGTAGAAGCAGGGTTGGATGTATGTTCATTATTATTTAGATGTCTTCCAATGTTTTCTTTCTCTCTGGTGTGGAAGTGGTATTAATGCAAAATAACGTTTTTTTTAAGGTTTCACACTATAGCATCCTTCCTTTATTTCTTCCTTATGTTGCATGAGTCTTTATAATTATAACATGAGCAAGAGGAGAGAATAGGAGTTGGTCTCATTGGAAAGTGGATGGTGTTTAACCCCTGTGTAACAAGCGTTTTTTGACTTACGCCATATGGAATTGATTAATATATGTACTAAGTGCATATGTTGCATTTTGGCAGCATTGGTGGTTTTTATAGATCCAAGCGCTGGTGGAAAACTTATTAGAGTTTAATGTTTTGATGTTGATGTATGTATTAGATATTTTTTGTAATTGAATTGTTCATTCACTTTTAGAGACTGATCTTGTTTCATTATCAGTGTGTATGTTAAAGCAATACTAGGTACTAAATAAGCTGAGCAACCTTGAAACATGTAGACTGTACATGATAAACTATATTTATAAATTTTTAAGAATATATGTATCGTAAACAAAAAAAAGATCCTTTTTATTAATGTGTATACAATAAAAGCCTGTGTTTCAGCTGCTAATATTGTGTGAGTAATAGTTCCTGAGGTGCATATTTAACCACCTCAGTAATGGGCACGAAAACCCCCTTCCTGTCCAGGCCATTTTTCAGCTTTCAGCGCTATCACACTTTGAACGACAATTACTCAGTCATGCAACACTGTACCCATATGAAATTTGCGTCCTTTTTTTTCCACACAAATAGAGCTTTCTTTTGGTGGTATTTAATCACTAGTGGGCTTTTTATTTTTTGTGCTTTAAATAAAAAAACATCTTTGTTTCTGTCATAAAATTTTGCAAATTTGTAATTTTCCTTCATAAATGTTGGCCAAAATTTATACTGCTACCTATCTTTGATAAAAATAACCCAAATAAGTGTATATTATTTGGTCCTTGTGAAAGTTATACAGTCTACAAGCTATGGTGCCAATCATTGAAAATTGATCACACCTGATCACACCTGATATACTGACAGCCTATCTCATTTCATGAGACCCTAACAAGCCAGGAAAGTACAAATACCCCTGAAATGACCCCTTTTTGTAAATTAGACAGTCCAAGGTATTTAGTAAGAGGCATGGTGAATTTTTTGAAGTTGTAATTTTTCCCCACAATTCTTTGCAAAATGAAGATTTTTTTTCCCTTTTTTTCACAAAATTGGCATATATTAACAGGTTATTTCTCACACCCAGCATATGCATACCATAAATTACACCCCAAAACACATTCTGCTACTCCTCCTGAGTATGGCGATATCATATTTCTGAGACTGTTTCACAGCCTGGCCACATACAGGGAGCGCCGTCAGGTATTCTAGGGACATAAATTACACATCTAATGTCATGATGACCTATCACATTTTTGAAGTTCCTGGAGCACCAGGACAATGGAATTGCCCTCAAAATAACCCCATTTTGGAAAGCAAACACCCCAACGTATAATCTATGGGGCATAATGAGTCTTTTGAACATGTCATTTTTTCCAGTAGCTTTTGGAAAATGTGGGAAAAAAATGAAAACGCATTTTGTTTGCACAAAATTGTCCATTTATATGATATATCCAACACATAGCATGTACGTAGCAAAAATGACACCCCAAAATACATTCTATTACTCCCCCTGATTATGGCGATACCACATGTGTAAGACTTTTACACAGCCTGGCCACATACAGAGGCCCAACATTGAACTAGCACCTTCAGGCGTTCTACGAGCATAAATTGCACATCTCATTTCTCAACCACCTACCTATTACACTTTTGAAGGTCCTGGTGCACCAGGACAATGGAATTGCCCACAAAATGACCCCATTCTGGAAAGCAAACACCCCAACGTATAATCTATGAGGGATAATGAGTCTTTTGAGCATGTCATTTTTTTCCAGTAGTTTTTGGAAAATGTGGAAAAAAATGAAAACGCTTTTATTTTTACACAAAGTTGTCCATTTATATGATATTTCCAACACATAGCATGTACATAGCAAAAATGGCACTACAAAATACATTCTACTACTCCCCCTATATGGCAATACCAAATGTATGAGACTTTTACAGGTTACTGATAGGTGATGATGGTCTCTGACAGGTGATTGGCGATGGTCACTGATGGGTAACTGGTGGAGGTCACTGATGGGTGACGGGTGACTGGCGGTGGTCACTGATGGGTGATGGTGACTGGCGGTGGTCACTGATGGGTGAAGGGTGTCTGGCGGTGGTCACTGATGGGTGACTGTGTCTGGCAGTGGTCGGTGATGGGTGACTGGCGGTGGTCACTGATGGGTGATGCGTGACTGGCAGTAGTCACTGATGGGTGACGGGTGACTGGCGGTGCTCACTGATAGGTGACTGGCGATGGTCACTGATGGGTGCTGGGTGTCTGGCGGTGGTCACTGATGGGTGACGGGTGTCTGGCAGTGGTCACTGATGGGTGACTGGTGTCTGGCAGTGGTCACTGATGCGTGACGGGTGACTGGCGGTGGTCACTGATGCGTGACAGGTGACTGGCGGTGGTCACTGATGGGTGATGGGTGACTGGTGGTGGTCACTGATGGGTGATGGCAGTGGTCAATGATGGGCGACGGGTGTCTGGTGGTGGTCACTGATGGGTGACTGGTCATGGTCACTGATGGGTGATGGGTGACTGGAGGTGGTCACTGATGGGTGATGGGTGACAGGCCACATGTGACTGGCAGTGGTCACTGATGGATGACAGGCCAAGGTCAGTGACGGTTGACAGGCCACGGTCAGTGATGGGTGACATGTGATGGTTGACATGCCACGGTCACTGATGGGTGACGGGTGACAGGCCACGGTCAGTGATGGGTGACAGGCCATGGTCAGTGATGGGTGACAGGCCACAGTTAGTGATGGGTGACGGGTGACAGGCCATGGCTAGTGATGGGTGATGGGTGACAGGTGCACTTTATGATGGCAGTCTGATGACAGGTGCACTTTATGATGACAGGTGCACTTTATGGGGGTAGATGTGGTGACTGTTGGGTGACAGGTGCATTGGAGGGCAGGAGTGAAGTGACAGGTGTTTGGTGCTTTACAGATCAGTAACTCACTGATCCTAGCTCTTCTCTCCTCACACTGGAAATTGTGTGAGGAGAGAAGAGCTGGTAACAGTGAGTTACCGCTCTGTTTACATTACATGTGATCGGCTGTGAGTAGATCACAGCCGATCACAAGGTAACAGCCGCCAGCCAGCGGCTGATACCAGCGTCGGTGACAGGCAATGTTCCCTGGGATCGCTCCCGATCGCGCGCATGAGCCGTGCGAATGGGTGAAGTACCATTTGTGATCAGCCGTGAATTCATCACGGCCGATCACATGGTAAACAGCCATGACCAATGACTGTTAACCCCTGTCAGTGACACAGTGTGTCCCAGGGACACGTCGCCACCGACAGAGTTGGGACACACGCGCCCGATCGCGCGCAATCCCGGCTTAAAGGGCCGACGTCATTTGACGTCCGCCCGGAACAAGAGCCATACCGCTCCGCCGTCATATGACGGTGGGCGGGCGGCAAGTGGTTAAAAACATATATATATATATATATATATATATATATATATATATATATTCTTAATTGATATTTGCTTCTCTGCCATGCAATTTTTTCACACTCCCTTGTCTATTAACTCAGAAAAAAGTCATTTTAATTTGACAGATTCAGCTCCCATTGATTTCAGTGGGGTTCAGCATCCAAACTGCTTTGACACTTGCCAAACCCTGCTTGGACTGAGCCTAGGGCAGTTCAGATGCTCACACTTTCTACCCCAGTCTACAGCCTTTTAAGTCAGCTCTTTTTACCTATCTAGGCTCTGCTCCATACTTCAGCTTATTCCCCATGTGTCTTGGGTCTTGTGGTTCTCTGTGTACTCCCCTCCCAGCTGCACTTCCACTTCTTTATCCCATGGGCCCTGTGCACAGTGCTCTCATACCAGTTGACAATGCGGTCAGTCAGGATCCTCCTATATCTTCTCCCTGCCACAGTGTCCTATCAGGACAGGAAAGAGAAACAAGCTGTTGTCACAATGCTGTTGTTATCTCTGGAATCCCTTAAATAGGCCACCAGGCATACAAGTGCAATGCATTTATATACAGTCTATTGCTTACTGTAATCTTTGTGTGCATTTACAAATAAAATGAGGATATTGAAGGGAATATGCTGGCTTAGAATGTTATTTTTCTAAAGAAGGTTTAGTGACACGTTACCTTGCCAAAAAGAATTAGTTGTACATAAGCAAAATAAACTATAAAATAAATAGGAGAAAATGTATACCAGCACATATGTGGTCATATGAGAGAAGCGGCAGAATTCTCTAGAAATAAATACTGAATTAACAAAAGCAGACATATGTGGAATTTTCTTTTTTTAATGTTATTTTTAATGTTTTCATTCCAGAATTCACTGAGGCTCCATGCACACTGGACGCTATAGGGCTCTTTCAGCGTCGGGCAGGAGACGCTGCTCACAAAACGTTCTATTTGCAGTGTTTTGTAAGCAGCGTTTAGCGGCGTTTAGCGGCGTTTTTCGGCATCAGCGTTTTTTGGCTTTTTTTTTTTTACTTCATTGGCTTCCATTGACTGCAAAAAATGCCAGACGCCGATATACCGGCGTTTACCAGCATTTACCGGCGTCTGGCGTTTTTTGTGGTCAGGAGAACGACTTTTGAATGCCAATTCAGGGCGTTCAGATAACAGCCCAAAAACGTCACTGCTGATAAAAGACAATAAACGACCATGTGTGCATGGACACATAGGATAAAATAAAGTGGCTTTTTTGGGCTGTTAAAAAAAATGCCAAAACGACCAAAAACGGTCGTTTTTGAGATACAGTGTGCATGGAGCCTAATCCCTCATACTTGGAATAATCTCAACTTGTTATCAAAATCAGACATTTGAATTGTAACATTGCGGGATTCAGTAATATTCAATGGATGTAACTATATATCTTTATGTATTAACTTGGTTTTATAGTTGTTGTTGTTGTCCTACATTATGAATTGTAGATGTAACAATTTGTTAAAAAGAAAGACAGCGTGTGTTGCGTGTTTCTGTCATAGCAATTTACACTAACTAGACAGGTTACAACATAGCAGTTTGTTGAATTAAATCACTCAGCTGTGTAATTGGTTTCCAGTGGAACCTAATCAATCAGATCCAGCGTGTAATTATTTTGGTTTTGTTTTCCTACAGAGACAGCTGTAATGAACAGCATACATTCAAGAGAAAATGCTGATTGTATTTGATCGAAAAGCAATGATGCATCAAACTAGCATTTTTCAATCTGTGAAAGCATGTATAAGAGGAACATAAACACTACAACAGTTAATCACAACTCATTATGAACATCCTTAGCTTCAAATCTGAAGGTCAATATTGGGTGATTAAAATCACTGAATTATGATCACAAGAAACGTTCAGAATGCTAAAATTATTTGCAAGATTAAAGATCAGAAATGAAAACAGTCCTTTTATTGTCTAAGTGATCTAAAGTGGTCGAGAGAAACAAAACTGAAATTAAAATGCTCAAAGAACTGCATAAACAAAAGCTTCGGTAGCGTCATAAAGAACAATTCACAGCTGCTTAAAATGATTTTAAAGTCAAACTGTTTTTTACCATAGAGTGATTGTAAAGCTACATTTTTTAAAATAACAAACATGCTATATTTCCCTTTCCTGTGCAATAGTATTGTACAGAACCACCCCAAACCTCCTTCTCTGGCCTCTCCACTAGCGCTGTCCAGGCCTCCTCTTCCCTGAGTGCTCCCATTGCAAGCTGCTTGCTATGGAGGCACTCATGTGGGAGTGCTGTGGAGCTGGGCTGTGTGAATCCAAAAACACACATTGTGGATTGGCCTTGCACCCCCACTTTACCCTCACAAGATTTCACTAACAGCAGCAGGAACCAGTGATTGAAGGAAGAGAGTAGAGTGGGGCTGCCAGTCGGGACAGCGGCCCCAAACCTCTTTCTCCACTGATGCTGTCCACTCTTTCTCTAATCTCTCCGCCAATGCTGTCCACTCTTCCTCTTCTCTGAGTGCCCCATTGCAAGCTACTTGCTATGGGGCACTCATGTTGGAGCGCTCCAGAGCTGGGCTATGTGAATCCATAAATGCACATAGTGGATTGGCCTTGCCCCCACTTTACCATCACAAGATTTGACTGACAGCAGCAGGATCCTGTGAATGCAGAAAGAGGGCAGAGTGGGGCTGCTAGCCGGGACAGTGCTGGATTAAAAGTGGTGTCAGGTAAGTGTTTGGGGGGGGGGGGGGGGGTTGCACAGACACTGGGAGGTGGCAGAACTTCTGCCTATGAAACCACTTTAATGCATTCCCTGCATTAAGGTAAACATGCTCCACTAACTATTCCCTCCCCCCCCATTCTTAAACATTTACCTGACTCCTCTCACCACTCAAATACTGTCCCAGCTGCATCACTGCTCTCCTCTCTTCCTGGTCTCATGGGCAATGGGCACTGAGGGCAATGAAGCCATAAGCTCCTGCTGGTGTCAGGCAAACTCCCGTTAGGAGGGAGTGGGGGCATAGCTTACTGGTGCTGTGTGTGTCTATGAAGGCACACACCATGGTCTGGGAACTGGCCAGCATGCACACAGCTGGCTAAACTGGCCCTTGGAGCAGGTAAAAGCAGACAGCACTGGCGGGGGACTTTCAGAATAGGAGGTAAGGGACCACTCTGTGCAATATCATTGCATAGAGCAGGTAACTATAACCTCATTTATATTTTAATGTAAAAAAAAAAATAAGCCTTTAATATCTAAAAAATCTTGTTGACAATTTTATATTATTATTTTTTTTGGGACAGTAACATCTGTTCATGTACAGCCAACTTACAGAGGAACAGAACTCTGTGACTTTGACACTGTAGGCAATCGATGGGAAACACACATGAAGGTAAACACATGAGCAAAGGCAGTATATATAGAGGAGAAATGGTGCATACTGTTTGTCAGAGACTTGCAGTGTGTAAAACCCACCAAGCAGTTATCTGAACTGTACATCTGGCACTGTTGGGCAAATGTTTGTGGCCATGCTGACTTACCTATCTGCCAGTTCTCCCTCTGCATCCTTGGTGCTGGTTTCCTCTGGGGCACTTCTTCATTCTCTCTAGTGATGAACCAAATGTACCCGGGTCAATGGGAGCCAAATGTCAACAAAACAGAAACAGTTCTGGCTATTTTCTAGGCCTGTAGGCGAGAGACTGTCAAATAAAATACATGAGGGGCTTTATATTTAAAAAACTGCAAAAAGCTGCTGTAAATAACATGTCTGGGAACTGCCATAAACCTACCTGTGAAGTAGCGCATCCATACAACGTATACAACCCACTACAGCAACATTGGAATATACAAAGAAAAAAGCTTGTTTAATTGCTGGAAAAATTACAGCCCCCAGCCGCTTCATTCTGTTTGTAAACAAAGCAACTAGGAATTCCATTATTCTGTACCAAACTTTTATCCTAAATTAGAGTCTGATATAGCATATCCATGTATGGGCAATGGCATCACACAAAAGATCCCATCCATTTGTTTATAAGCTGTTAATAGCTGTTATCCACTGGACCTGTCATTTGGCTGGAGTGGAGCAATGGGTCCAGATGTGTGTCAGTGTGATTTCTCTTTTGACAGGCTGATGGGCATAAGGTATCATAATTGTGGCGGATCTACAACACTGCACACTATGATTGAGTATTGGGTGCCCCTTACTCCTTCTCATTGGGGGGGGGGTCCCTCTTATTGTTAAAGGTGGACTTCCAGATTATAAATAAGCCCCTCAAATGCAGACACTCACGACCGCTGGGCCAGGATTGTGGGGAAAAGTCTCTTGTTCTCCTCAACATGGGGACAAGGTGCTTTGCCAGGGAGGACCCATCTGGCAAGATACTACCCCATTCTGATGGCATGTGGCCTGTTATGGTTTAGGAGGGAGCGTGACACATGCTACCCCCTCCCTTTCCTGGCCTACCAGGCTGCATGCTTGGATAAGGGTCTGGAGTGGATTTGGGGAAGGGAGGACATTTTTTTATGCCCCCCACCTTAAAATCCATACCAGACCTAATGGGCTCTGTGCAAACGCCCAAACAGGCAAGGTTTTCCTGGCTCTTGCTGGTCTTTGGGTTACCATGCTGATTCCTTCCACACTATAGATACCCCTACTGTTCCCACACTTATACAACAACTTTCCTTTATATGATGTCAGGTGTGCTGTCCACTTGGAGAAGCTTGGTTAGGAATTGCCACTAATCAGTATGCACCCTGATAGGTGACCAGACTCATTCTCAAGCTGGCCATGATAGATTATGTTATTTTAAAGGTGTGACTGTTTGTTCTTTCTTGTATTCATTTTTGTGTTGTGGACCATTATCATAATTCCTGACTACATGTCAGCTCCCTGATTGACATGATGATAGAATTTATTTACAACTTTCAGTGACATTGGTACCAAGTATTTACTTTATTCAATTGCACAGCACCTTTATTCAGCAACTTAGTTTGTGTCATGCTATTGAGTGCATTGTTAGTGCTGGTAGCCTTGACTAAGAAACCTTTCTTTACTCAATATTGCTTTCATGGTAAGTTTGTTTGCTATTTTTCTATATAATGGAGTTGATTTACTAAAGGCAAATAGACTGTGCACTTTGAAAGTGCAGTTACACTGTAAACATGGCAAAGCTTCAATTTGTAACCATGACCCAATCAGGTGCAAAGAAAAAAAATGCATTTCTGCTTGCACATTATTGGATGATGGAAATTGCCAACTTACTGAGCTTATTTACTTATTTACTAAGCTCTAGGGAAAACAAGTGCAACGTCACTTGCAAAGTGCACAGTCTATATGCCTTCAGTAAATCAATCCCATTGAATGGCAGTGCACAGGTCTAAACAGAGCTCAACTTGCATTATGACCTTGTGTTTTTGTGCAGTGCCCCTATGGTAGCTAACTGAGTTCTACTCCAGGGAACATACCCTTTAACTTTGCAGTTTTAGCATAGCCAGTGATCTTTTGAAACACAGATTATAAAGAAACATTAAAACCTGCAAGCTGTTCAAACAATACATCTGCACGTTGTGTTGTGAGGTACTTGGACTTCCTACTTCCAATACTCTACATCTCAGAAAGCACGCTGCAGCCTTCCAGTGGGTTCTTAAACACTTTTTCTGTTTCTTTAAAAATGTCCTGGGCTGATAACAAAGAACATGTTTGTGGCCTGGATGGTGTCAGCCCTGCCAAGTTGTCATGCTAAAAAGGAAAATAGATTTCATCTCCAAATACAGAAAGGTTTCTTCACAGTAAGAGCTGTGACAATGTGAAATAGATTCCCACGAGAGCTGGTTCTGGCCAGCTCAGTAGATTATTTCCTAAATGTACATAATATAACTGGATACTAATATTTATAGGTACATTTGATCCAGGGAATATCCGATTACTTCTTGGGGGATCAGGAAGGGATTTTTTTTCCCCTGCTGGAGCAAATTGAATCATGATTTGCTGTTTTTTTGCCTTCCACTGGTTCACCTGTGGGTATAGGATTTGTGTATATTGAGTTTATTCTGACTCCTAACTGTTGTAATGGCGACTTATCCCTTGTTGAGACCTCTATGCCTGGCCTGTATAAGCAGATATGATCACCGCAGACAGTTCTTATCAGATAGTCGACATGGACGATAAGGTTACTTATTTGCGAGTACCTTCTTTAGCCATTAACCACTCAGTGATAGACTATTCTTGACAGACGCCACTAGTATAGACGAATATGTCCGGTCCGTATCTCCAGAGTTGTTCCCTATTCAGCGGTAATGTTGTCAATCCTCAGTCTTATTTGAGTTATATGTGTTTAGGATATGGGTGTCCACTTGGTCACCTTCCGTTTTTTTGTCGTTTAGTACTAAGTTAAACGAGGTCGTCCCCTTTTTTTTAGGGAAGGACTAGGGGGTTCTTCATTAGCCTATAAGGGACCTAGTTTACATGGATATTTATAAT
>BLSH010110062.1:102808-113747 GCA_018402905.1 Glandirana rugosa
TTCGATTTTCACAGTCTTGTAAGGTGATCTTTTGGGGCGGGGGGGGGGTTGAACTGTCCTGGCATTTTATGCCCAACATCATCCACTATTCTAACCACTAGCATCACCAAGAATGTTCTGACACTTTTAGCTTACATGAAAAAAAAAAAATACTTTTTTTGCTACAAAATGACTTTGAACTCCCAAAAATTTTAAATTATATATATTTTTAAAGCAGAGGCCCTACAGATTAAAATGGTGGGTGTTGCATTTCTTTTTCACAAAGTATTTGCGCAGTGATTTTCCAAATGCAATTTTTGGGGGAAAAAAACACTTTTTTGAATTCTAATGCACAAAAACACACTATATTGCCCAAATGTTTGGTGAAATATAAAAGATGAGCTTATGCTGAGTACATAGACACAAAATATGACATGCTTTAAAAATTACGCACACCCGCGCAGTAGCGACAAACTATATACATTTTTAAAAGTCTTTAAAAGCCTTTACAGGTTACCACTTTAGATTTACAGAGGAGGTCTATTGCTAGAATTACTGCCCTTGATCTGACGTTTGATACCTCACATGCATGGTGCAATTGCTTTTTACATACGACACGAGACCGACGCATGCGTTCACCTTTGCACGCATGCATGGGAGGACAGGGGTGCATTTTTTTTATTATTCATTTTGCTTTTTATTTTATTTTTACACCGTCCCTTTCATTTTTTTAAATCATTTTTATTGTTATCACGGGGAATTTAAATATCCCCTGTGATAAAAATAGGTAGTAACACATTTTTTTTGTTTAATTTGTGGTCTTTTAGACTCTAGATCTCTTCTCAGCCCTTAAAGCATCTGACCACAGCAAGATAGGTGTGATAAGATGCTTTCCCAATTTCCCAATGGCACTGTTTATATCCGGCAAAACTAGCTTATAGCTTGTAGCTTCCGGTTTCTTAGGCCATAGAGATGATTGGAGCCATTCTAATCTTCGTTCAGCTCCATGGTCAGCTGGCGAAACCACCGGCTGCATTCTCGCCTTCCCCGGTGGGACAGGAGAGCCTGAGAAAACCACTCAAAGACCAGCAACATACTAGTACGTCGCTGGTCCTTGTTGGGGATATGTTGTAATGTTCTTTTTTTTTCATGCAGCCTGTGGATTAAAGGAAAAAAAAAAGAATCAATCGGTCGGTATGCCCACCATTCGAAAACTGCCCTTCAACCACCCACTTCTAATGGTGGGCATAGCGCCGTTCTAAAAATATATACCACAGCACAGCGGCAATCCGCCCAAATTTCCACCCGCTGCCCCTATGCTCGGGTATATATGCTCTTTTTTTAACTGTGGTGGTGATATCACCTCCAACAGCGCTGGAGTCACTGCTTTACCTATGGTGGGAGCAAACGTTGTTGCTCTTACCATGAATGAATCAGTTCTGCAGCTGAATGGCGTACCTGAAAAGCAAAAAACAATTAATAAAACACAGTAAAAAGTAACATAAAAAAATGACATACCTCTAAACAAAACATTATAAAACACAATTACAATAAAGCATTACAGGTAAGCATTAACATATAAAAAATACATACCTGCAAAAAAACATGATAAAAAAAAGTAACAAAACATCAGGTATGCATAAAAAAACATTAACAATAGAGAGAGAAAAATAGCGAGAGAATAGAGAGAAAATAGAGAGAAAAAAACAAGAAACTTACAACTGTTTTTGGTTTTTTTATTTTAGTATTTTTGATTTTTATAACATTTTTTTTTTGTAGTTTTAAAAAATTTTTTTTTTGGTACGCTTTTTTTTTAACAATAACTGTAATGGTCCCGGTTTAGGGTCTGTCAAAATGCGGTGACATCTTGGAGACCTTGTGACAGCGCGCCCTATACATGTGTAGTTCTGTACACTACGCTAACACTCACTAGTGTATGGTAGCACTGGAAACAGTCACTGATGCAAAGACCAGGCTGGTCAGGACAGGAGGGACAATAATAACGGGTGTCACGCCTGTATCTGCGTTGTCTGCAGACACGAGATCTCTTTTGGGGGGCTCAGTTGGTAGGAGTACCAGGAACGGCATGCGGAAAATGCCGCTCAAGCAGCCGGCTCACTGCATTTTGATTGGAACGTTAGGGTGCAGCAACATCTGGAAACAGAAGGGCTGTGATGATCTCTTCCTGGAGGGAACCAGTCCATCCTGACGCTTTGTAGCATTCAGCAAAGCCAATTGGAATAGGTATACAGACACTTTTTTGTACCAGCATCTGGCCTTACGGGCAATTAGGTATGGCACTATCAACTGGTCGTTGAGGTCCACCCCTCCCATATTTAGGTTATATTCATGGACAAAGAGGGGCTTCTCCACAACACCAGTTGCCATTGGAATTTGGACTGTCGTGTCTGCGTAAAGGGAGGAAAGAACAAAAACATTCTTTGTATCCTTCCACTTCATCTAAGTTGGGATTCTACCAGTCGTTGGAGGAAGCCCCGGTGTTTAGGTCGCACAGTGCCACATGCGCCAATTCCTCGATTGAAAAGATGACTAAAAAGGGGCACGTTTGAGTAGTAATTGTCCACGTACAAGTGGTACCCCTTTCCAAATAAGGGTGACATCAAGTCCCACACAATCTTGCCAGCGCTCTCTATGTAGTCCGGGCAGTTGGGGGGCTCCATGCCACTATCTTTTCCCTCGTAAACCATAAAACTACATGTATAGCCTGTGGCCCTGTCACAGAGCTTATACATTTTGACCCCGTATCTGGCACACTTGCTGGGGAGGTACTGTTGTAAAGCAAGACAGCCAGAAATCGTAATCAGGGACTCGTCTACACAGATTGGGGATATACAAGGCTGCAAATTTTTGATTGAAGTGGGGCTGAATTTTGTGGAGCTGATCAACTTCAGGGTCACCCCGAGGAGGACCAGAGTTCAAGTGTCGTTGTCGTTGAAGTGCATAAAGTGCAGGATCTGCTTGTATGGTGCCCTGATCATAGAAGCAGAAAACACGGACCTATGGTGAATTGGGTCAGTGGACCAATATGACTGCAACTCTGATTTTTTAACTATGCCCATGAGGAGGGAAAGGCCCAGAAAGATCTTAAATTCGGAAATCGTAATAGGTTTCCATTCTCTGGCAAGTGACGAATGGGGATTAGCGGTGATGAATTGACCAGTATACAAATTGCTTTGGTCCACAATAGATCTATAGAGATCTTCGGTGGAAAATAGCGAATAAAAATCAAGGGCCGTAAAATCAACAGTTTCAACCTGAATTCCGGGTTGGTCAGTGAATGGGGGCAGTACAGGGGCTGAATCAGTGGTGGATTGCCAATCAGGGTTAGCATATTTAGCGGGAAGAGCACTATGGGCTCTGTAGGCCTGTCTTTGTCTTCTTCGTGGCTGCGGGACATTACTTATACTAGCCACAACCAGCTTGAACTGCACTTATGGCTGTACAACCAGGGTGTACTAGGCCACTGGTGCTTGCCAGTTCCCCAGAAGGATGAGCGGCGTTAGTACTGGCTCTCTGCTCCATACGAGAGCCCTGTGGTTCTTGCACTCAAACAATATCAGAATGGAAATGGGTACGCCTGACCTTAGCAGGGACCACAACTCCATTGTCAGAGCTATCTGTCAGGATGCCACTGCTGTCTACCAGTTTGTATACTGAGCCTGATTCTGACAGTGAGGCCATCACTTTCATCTGACATGCTCAGCAACGTGTAGGCCTCTTCACTAGTGATCCTCGGATTGGACATGTTGGACTCTAAATTTATCGGTACACTAGTGTGACTCACAGGCAAAAAAGCGCACTTGGTTGTCAGAGCCTGCCTCAATCGCTACCAAAATCACTGTCAGCTTTCACAGGGATCAGGCGTGAACTCTGCGAACACTGCAGATATGTGTGTTGTGTTCTGTAAGTGTCAGTGATCTATTGATCCTGCACTTGGGTGGGCTGGGCGGGGCAGAGGGGCTAAACACAGGTGCTAGCAGGTATCTGGGCTGTATTTTAGACCACTAATCTAGTGGGGACACTAATCTAGATTTGATCAGATCACAGATATTGACCTGTTCAGATAATATACTACTAATTGACCTATCTAGTGTATGTGTGTGTGCATCTCAGAGTACCTCCCTAATCTGACCCTGATCCTGACACAGTGACAGGAGTGAAGGGGTTAACTGGGGGGCGATCAGGGGGGTGGAAAGTGTGCCTATGTGTACTGTGTCAGTGTAGTGTTGTGCAACTCATGTTTAGATGTCTCTCTCTTCCTCGGTGGAACTGAAAAAGGCTCCACGAGGGAAGATGACATCACTTCCTCTGCCTCTGTTTACATTACAGAGGCAGAGGAGGCATTTCATTTGCCAGGACTGATCAGCAGGTCCAGACCAAAATTCATTGGCCTGTACCTGTAGATTGATCGGTTCTGAAGCGTGCCCCCCAGACGCTGCCGCAAACGCCATTTATGGACAGTGATCTGCGTACAGCTGCCACTTTGCAGCAGTAAATGTACGCAACGCGGTTGGCAACTGGTTAAAGTGTCTCTGTAATGAGAGTATGCTAGTTCCCCAGCTGTCATGCAGATGTTTTGGCTTCAATGTTTTCTGCATCTATAACCTGGAACAAGTATAAAGATATGTCATTTTGACACTTTTCTGACACTCGTATGCCTCATTTCTGTTCTGTGTCCATGACTCAGAATGGTTGAAGCCAGGCACAGGGAGGTAACTAGCATTCTTTAACTACTTCAGCTCCAGAAGATTTACCCCCCTTCCTAACCAGGCCACTTTTTGTAATATGGCACTGTGTGACTTTATCTGACAATTACACGGTCATGTGACGTTGTACCCAAATAAAATTGATCTCCTTTTTCCCCACAAATAGAGATTTCTTTTGTTGGTATTTGTTCACCTCTGCGTTTTTTATTTTTTGTGCTATAAATAAGAAAAGACAGACAATTTTGTAAAGAAAACAACATTTTTTACTCAATAGGGTTTTGGGTTGGAGAAATGCTTGGCCAGTCCATCATCTTTACCCTCAGCTTCTTTAGTAAGGCAGTGGTCGTCTTGGAGGTGTGTTTGGGGTCGTTGTCATGTTGGAATACTGCCCTGTGGCCCAGTCTCTGAAGAGAGGGAATCATGCTTTGCTTCAGTATGTCACAGTACATGCTGGCATTCATGGTTCCCTCAATGAACTGTAGCTCCCCAGTGCCGGCAGCACTCATGCAGCCCCAGATCATGACACTCCCACTACCATCCTTGACTGTAGGCAAGACACACTTGTCTTTGTACTCATCTGGTTGCCGCCACACACACTTGACACTGTCTAAACCAAATAAGTTTATCTTGTTCTCATCAGACCACAGAACGTGGTTCCAGTAATCCATGTCCTTATTCTACTTGTTTTCAGCAAACTGCGGACTTACTTGTGCATCATCTTTAGAAGAGGCTTCCTTTTGGGACGACAGCCATGCAGACCAATTTGATGCAGTGTGTAGTGTATGGTTTGAGCTCTGACAGGCTGACCCCCAACCCCTTCAACCCCTGCAGCAATGCTGGCAGAACTCATACATCTATTTCCCAAAGACAACCTCTGGATATGATGCTAAGCACGTGCACTCAACTTCATGGTCAACCATGGCGAGGCCTGCTCTGAGTGGAATCTGTCCTGTTAAACCACTGTATCGTCTTGGTAACCATGCTGCAGCTCAGTTTCAGGGTCTTGGCAATCTTCTTATAGCCTAGGCCATCTTTATGTAGAGCAAAAATTCTTTTTTTCAGATCCTCAGAGAGTTCTTTGCCATGAGGTGCTGTGTTGAACTTTCAGTGACCTGTATGAGAGAGTGAGAGCGATAACACCAAATTTAACACACCTGTTCCCCATTCACACATGAGACCTTGTAATACTAACGAGTCACATGACACTGGGGAGGGAAAATGGCTAATTGGGCCCAATTTGAACTTTTCACATAGGGAGGTACTCACTTTTGTTGCCAGCAGTTTAGACATTAATGGCTGTGTGTTGAGTTATATTGAAGGGGCAGCAAATTGACACTGTTATACAAGCTGTACATTCACTATTTACATTGTAGCAAAGTGTAATTGATTCAGTGCTGTCACATGAAAAGATATTATAAAATATTTAAAAACGTGTGAGGGATGTACTCACTTTTGTGAGATACTCTATATACTGTATGTATATATGTGATCCTGCACACTGTGCAAACTGCTATAGGGTGGTCGGCAAGTGGTTAAAGAAGTCTAGCAATGGCAGCCATCATACTTTTCTTATGACAGAGTAATTTTTAAGACTCCTTTAAAAGCTTGATTGTTCATAGGATTTCTGTCCTATTTTTAACCTAAATCTGTTCTTTCTTAAAAATGTGAAATATTCTCTCTGCATTCTAACTGATAACTGTTAGATGGATACTTTCAAAACAAATTTTATTCTCCCTATATGAAGTAGATTTTCCTTCAAAATCAATACTCATTTGCAATGCTTCTAAACACATTTACTTTCTCTGCTTCTGTTCACCATCCCTTACTCACAATGTTTTGTCATGGTTGGCATTCTATGTCGGCTCGCTCAGTAATTTTTCTCGCTGGGTAACCTCTTCTTCACATCTCTTTGTGGTTGAGGCTCTGTTCCAAGACCATGTTCTTTTTCTGTAAACATCTTATCTTGGCAACGTAATGAGCAATTTTGGTTTTCTGCTCTGACCGTACGCGTCTGACAGCCAGCTCTTTCCTTTTTTATGGTCCTTTCACACCAGCGGACCTTTCAGGTCCGCCTGTCAGTTTTTCAGGCGGACTTGAACGGAAGCTCCATTGTCCTTAATGGAGCGATGGATGTCAGGGGTGACATGTCCGATGACATCCAATCCGCTCCGATCCCCTAAATACAGATGGATGGAAACCCTATTTTCCATCCGTCTGGCAGATCGGATGAACACGGACAGACGGTCCGTGTTCATCCGATCCTCCATAGAGGAGAACGGAGCTCTGACAGGTCAGTTTCTGCACGGAATGCAGAGACGGTTCTGTCATCCGCTGGCTCAGCAGGGATAAACGGATGGATCCACGCTGAGCAGCGGATCCCGTCAAAACGAGCTCCGCTCATGTGAAAGGAGCCTTATACAAAAAATCTAAATACAATATAGGGCTTAGGGTCCTTTCACACATAAGGTTCGTTTGTTTGATCAGTTCAGTCACTTTTTTTCAAAGAAAAAATGGATGAAGTTTACATCCGTTTTTCATCCATTTTTTTCATCCATTTTTTTACATCTGCCAGCTAGAGTCCTTAACTACTTGAGTCCTGTAGTCATTTTTTCATGCAAAAATGGACCGTTCGTCTGTTTACATCCGTTTTTCATCCGATCTGTTATTTTAACGGATGAAAAATAGGCCTTTCATCCGTTCAAAAAAACTGATGATGACGGAAGCGGGTGAAAATGGATGGAAATAGATGTTCAATCGTTGGCATCCATTTTTCCATAGGAATGCATTGATGTCCGTTTTTCATCCGTCAACGGATTGATGAAAAACGGACGAACGATCCGTATGTGTGAAAGGGGCCTTATGGTGTTTTCCTCTTCCGCTAGCACTACTACAATTAAAATTTATATTGAGAGCACTTCCATAACTCCACAAACACAAGCTTGCTATCTTGAAGTCAGCACAGTGGTGTAGAGGTTAGCACTTTTGTCTAGCAGCAAAAGGGTCGCTGGTTCAAATCCCAACCACTTCCTGCCTGGAGTTTGCATGTTCTCCCTGTGCCTGCGTTGATTTCCTCAGGGTACTCTGGTTTCCTCCCACACTCCAAAGACATTCTGGCAAGTTAATTGGATCTGGTCTAAATTGGCCCCAGTATGTGTATGTATGAATGTGAGTTAGGGACCTTAGATTGTAAGCTCCTTGAGGGCAGGGACTGCTGGTAATGTACAATGTATACATAAAGCGCTGCATAAATTGATGGCGCTATATAAGTACCTGAAGTAAATATCAGATTCCAGGCTCTCCTTCACACCACCATATTCAGGTTTCTGCTGGAACATGTTATGCTCTCTCATTGTTCCCCCATAGCCTAAGCAACTTATTACCTCTTGATTTTAAATGCAGCTGCTAGAATCATCTGTTCCTCTTTTCACTAAGTCTGCTGCTTTGGCAACTTCTGAACTGATAACTAGATTTGTGCAAAAAAGAATGTAACATTCCATCTCTTCATTACAAAGACCTTTTAAAGTCAAACTATGACAAGAGAAATATATACTTTAAGCAAGTATTGCTCATTCCTTCTGAAAATTATTATCCAGTTATTTGGATGTCTTTGGCTTTAGTATTGTTTACCTGGAACAAGTATGCAGCCAGCAAAAGAAGAGTGAAGTCAGAATACTTGATCAGATTCATTTTTCATGCCAAAACACTTTGATACACCAGGTGGTACAATCACAAAGCAAAGCGCCTTCAGTAAGTTGGACTAGGAATCTGTCTCCCTACCAAACAGTAAAGGGCCTTTCAGTTCAAGCAATGAAATGTCTTGACGAAAGACTAAAGTATTGTGAAGCTATAACAGTCTGAAAAGGCAGCAAGGTTTACTATTAACGAAGACAGATGTAATCTGCAGTCTCTTTTAGCTCTTCTTCAGTTGACCACTGGTCAAAGAGAGAAGAGTGTAAGACCAGAAGATTCTGGAACAAAAAGCCTGATGATGGGGAGTGTCCCTGGCAATAGTGTGGGAGGATCCATTCGCCTGAGTTATGAATATCTATATCTCCCTGACAAATGACTAGGAGTCTTATAGTCAGTGGTGCATGCTGGGGAGAAGTATACATAGTTGGGGGGACCTTCTAGATGCTGTCTTGCCTTCCATGTTCTGTCTGAGGAGGATGTATGTGCTGTTTTTCTGACTTTGTAGGCTTTGGTCCTGGGGAGTACAAGTGTTTTGAGCTTAGGGGCCTACAAGCTTGCATAGCTGGAATCTGGATTGAAGGACAAGGGGTGAACTTAGTCTGCTGGAGGGTATTCTGAAGACCTAGGTAAATAGTTGAACGCTGCAGGAAGCCTGATGGTTTTGTCTAGAGGGTGTATGTGCTACAATTGCTTACAGTTGGAAAAATACAGGGTGCTGATGTGGCATAAATGTCCTTTTCTTGTATCAGCTGTAAGTGTTTTTTTCCAGAGTATGAATTGAATTGTTCTTTGGGCGTCTTGTGCCCCAACCCTCTCTCCCTGGATTTTATTGGCCCAAATAAAATGACTGGCTCCCATCTGTTCATGTCCTCACTGCAAAACAAGAATACAAATCAGAAGTTAAATGTCAGCCCATCTGGTCTCAGGGGTCCTTAATAGCCTCTGCGGGCTACACCAACTTAAAAGTGTATTACGTATAAAGAGGTATCAGACACAAGCTGCCTGATCCTACAGTTACACAGATACAAACAGGAAAATTACAGGACTTGCTAATTTTTTTGGGAAACCATGGAGAGCTGGATGGTTAGATCTTATTAAGTGAGTATGACCCTCTATATTTAGAGGTCTGAGAGTTTTCGTCAGTGTATATGTGCGGACTGCACTGAATCCTGAGATGTGGAATGAAGATACACACTCCCAGATAGCAAGTAATTGTACTGCAAGTTTGAAAATGACTTGCTTAGCTATTGCTAGACTTGTCAAGCTTGTTGCGCAATTGCAGCAAGTCTGCATTGCATGACTCCAGATCAACATTCTTTGCAAACATTCTGAAAGTCTGCAGCAAGTTCTGGTTCAGTTATGTTGTATAACAATTATCCCACCTCAGGGGGTCACTGTGGCTGAATTTTCATAATTGCTTCCTGCTGTGTGTAATGGTTTTCTTTAATTGGTACTGGGGCAGCCATAAAATCACTTTGGGAGTGGTGTACAAAGAGGTACCATGAGATCTGATAAGGAGTTCAGTAAAAATTGAGGAGTGACTAACCCTAATATCCTATTGGCGTAGCACAATTTGGAATGTTTTATTTTTCCATTTATATGCTGAGATTTAGCAGAAAATGTGTGTATTTAACGAGAGGTGGAAATAGAAACCTCAAAGACCCGGTGCAAAAAAACCTGATAGTTCCACCATTGTATGGAGGACTAAAAATCCCAGCAATACAGCAACAATGCAGAATACCACCAGCTATAGGGGGTGTATATAGAGAGCCATGCATTGTATATAGATGACTGCACTGTAATGTGCTGTAAAGATATTGCACACAATGTAGGAGCCACATCTAGCCATTTATAGAGCAACCCCAATACAGCACAATAGAGAAAACAGTACTGGGGGAACCCTTCGCTCACCTCTCTGCTTTACTGTCAGGGATATAAAGAATGCCTAGACCAGGTCATGAGACCTCTGTAGAGTGAGGTGAGTCCGGTATAGATGGTGACAAAAGTATCCACCTTTTCCTATTTCCCATGAAAGGGATCTCTGTATACAGTACAATTCATGGGTCTCTCTGTATACAGCATAATGCAGGGGTCTCTCTGTATACAGCACATTGCATGGGTCGCTCTGTATACAGTAAAATGCATGAGTCGCTCTGTATACAGTACAATGCAGGGGGTTTTCTGTATACAGTACAATGCAGGGGTCTCTCTGTATACAGCACAATGCAGGGGTCTCTCTGTATAGAGCACAATGAATGGGTCGCTCTGTATACAGCACAATGAATGGGTCGCTCTGTATACAGCACAATGCATGGGTCGCTCTGTATACAGTACAATGCATGAGTCGCTCTGTATACAGTACAATGCAGGGGTCTCTCTGTATACAGCACAATGCAGGGGTCTCTCTGTATACAGCACAATGCAGGGGTCTCTCTGTATAGAGCACAATGAATAGGTCGCTCTGTATACAGCACAATGAATGGGTCGCTCTGTATACAGCACAATGCATGGGTCGCTCTGTATACAGTACAATGCATGAGTCG